>OZ005685.1:45458049-46058049 GCA_963930675.1 Gnaphalium uliginosum | reverse complement strand
TTTTTGGCAATCACGCAAAACTTACACATATTACTCATAAGAGTTAAGTTCACCAAAATGTATCAAACTAAGGTTTGACATTCATAGTGTCTATCGAACTTCGAATACTTCTATTGTGTGTATACAACCTTCGAATATTGCTATTTGTCTGTAATCCTTTACCGTGTCAATTTGTATTAATACCACATGGTAACTTATATAGATGACACGCCATCCAAATTACATACAAATAGCAATAACCAGAAGTTGGATACACACCATAGAAGTTCTGGAAGATCGATAAACGCTATGAATGTCGGACCTTAGTTTGATACATTTTGGTGCACTTAATCCTCATAATAGTAATAAAGCATACCATATTTCATTAATATTAATACATATTCATCTTAAGAGTTAAATGGATGAGTTGAAGACCTGGTCCAGTTGACACAACAATGTGGTTAGTTGAATCCATTACCCAATCTATCCAAAGTGCAAACCCATGGCACACTCCTGACTGCAAAAACTCAACCTGCAACATGTTTTTATTACATACATACATTACAATTTATGATTAATGTGAAATGTGAAAGTCCTTGTGTAAAAGCAGCAGAGCTAAATTAAGAAAAATAAAGATGAGAGAAATTGCTACCTTGGCTTCACCATGGCATGAACTCAATGGCTTCATAAAATCGAACTCCATAATGGTGAATGTATCACTGAGTTTCTGAAACGATTCCAACTTGGTTGCAATAACAAGGATAGAAAATGATTAGCTTAGTTATAGGGACGTGCTTAAAGAAGACAGATTACCTCAATCTCTCCACATTGCCAAATAAAGAAGGGAAAACATGGGCTTTCACCACCACATGCTCCTAAAGTAGAGTTCACCATCGTGTGATCAAAGCCTTCAACTTTTTCCAGGGGACGACGACTTCTCCAAAGATCCTACGCTTTCACGTCATCATACAACGAAGCTCAAAAGGAGACACAATTTACAAATATATAGAATATACAAAGTAATAAGTCAGGTGATGATGACATGGTCATACTAGCATTAGACCGCACCAATTAAACTCAATGGAAAGCTTATGTTTCACAATGGGATATGTAGAATTGTATTTGCAGAAATGTAGTTACTTACTGGGAGAGACATTGCACAAGCCTTTAGAATCCCTTTGCAAGGCATTATGCACACAGCTTCAGATAAAATGGAATCAAGCATCGTTCTTTTGCTCCTTCAGATCTCATTTTAAAAATAAGAAACACCAGTTAGCTAAATTATATTTATACAAAGGCCTAGTCTCAAAAAACAAGCTTCCAAAACATATATCTTATCTATATATTGGTCAAATAATATCATCATGCTAAATCCTTTACATCAATTCACAATGTGGAAATGTATAGCTTAGAGGATCTTCAATGATAGTTTTTTTGGAGCAAAAAAGCTTTTTATCATTGGAGCTCAAGACTTATTTATTAATAGGATGAGAAATCTCAAGTCTCGGAGCAAAGAACTTTCTACCAAAACGTATACATCTGAAAAGAAAAGCTCTTGAAAACCTTTTCTTGTTGACGTTGATAGCTTTTTTAGAAAGCCTTTTCATTTCGGTACCAAAAAAGTCCTTAGATATTTTGTATCATTGTGGATACTCTTAGATGGTTGCTACATGTACAATGTTAATCCATATTACCAAAACTGCAGGCCTTGCCAAGGAAGCATCCCTTCAGCACCAAAGTAAAATGGCTCTGCTATCAAGAGATCAACCTGTAGTAATACAACAACAATTCAGGATGTGTACGAAAATAATTTGTTGCAGTAATGGAAAAACACCAAACTACTAATTACTTGTTATCTAAAGTAATATAAGACTTAAGATGAAACACGTGTTAACTATATTAATGATGAGTTTTATAAGTTACTACACCAGACAGAAACACATTATCAGAATGTGAAGTCACCTTCTTTTGATGAGTATCATTCATCGTCAATTGTTTCCTTGCATTTATAACTTGTACTTGAGCCATTGAGTAACCATTTTCATCAGCAACAGCTTGCAAGTAACGGGAACCCTTATCCTGAAGACCAGGAAACAACGCTATTATTTGAGATACCTTTGAAAGATGCGCAACCGCGACTGTTAAAAAAATACTATCGTCGGCAATAACACACAAAGGAGACTCTTTATCTTTCAACTGCAATGACATCAGATCTAATTAGCACATCCATCAACATATGACACACATACATAAATCTATATATATGCTGAGAGTGAGAGTGAGTACAGCATAGATTATAGCTTTTAACATGGAGACTCTCCAGAAGTTATCTCCATAGATCGCAATTCTTTCTGGGGAGAGAGTTATGTGTGAGTCTTGAGGGCTAAATTCATGATGATGATCCTTCTCCTCCTCCGATCTCTGTGATTGAGCCTTAAATTTGTATGAGATGCTTATATCTGTATGAGTAGCATCCATATAAACATCCTCATCTTTGCAAACCAACAAACCTTTTCCTTTGCTGAACCAGACACACTGTTTCCAATGATCACACCAATCCCTAGTACCTACAGTTGTCCCAATACAACTCCAAAAGTGAAAAGGAGATATACAAAAGGGTTTTTTAGTTATTTAAAGAAAAAAAATACACATTTTATAGTTGAGAAAGGCACATATCAAGTAAACTCACAAGAATATGAAGATGGTAACCCATTGTTTGGGAGCGGACCAATCCATTTAGGGGCTGTGGAATAAAAGATCTTCCCTTCATCATCAAGCTGAAGTACCCACCTATAAACATACAATGACAAAAAAAAATACTAAAAAGACAAAAAAAAATAAAAAAAGACAAGAAAACCAAATTATATGAGAAATGAGCATCCACCAATCTTTTGATAGAAAATCACCGCCTACTCAAAAAAAAAAAAAAAAACATACCATGAAACAACAGCATGAACTGTACCATCATCAGTTGCCTTTATATGCACCTGGCTTTGTCCATGACTGTCTGGCCGTTTCGAAAAGTCAAATTCAAAAATTCGGAAAGGTTCTGACAGCTGCATAAATACTACACTGAGTAGATAATTAAAATTCACAAAAATAAATAAATAAATAAATAACAATGATGATGAAGAGGGTATCTTTATGAATACCAGTCGAATTTCCTCAGCAATTGCATCACAATGCATAGGGAGTTGTTGTGATTTGACTCGTAAAATAGACTCCTTCCCTTTTGGAACAAGATGGATTGTGTCTGCTGCATTTGCTTCATTGTTAAATAGATCATGCAGCTTCCATAGATATGTGCACTCTACCAGCTGGAAAGTATTTAAAACATAACAAGAAGCGTATTGATGATCACGCCTTTGCAAGTGTTTTATCTCTAAGCATATCACATGGAAAACAAAAGATACAATGAAGAATAAACACACGACACTTGTGAAAAATCTAAGCAGCAAGTGTATGACCTGGCCATAAGTAGTTGCTCTGTAAGGCACCGTTTGATAATTATCCACAAGTAGGTTATCATGCGCATGCTGAAGAGTAGGGATGAGACCTTCACCAAGGAGTTCTGAGTCCAATATTTCACTAACCTACGGAGTTGCATTATGTTTGTCATTAGTTGGTTATTTACTGGAAATAGAAGTTTGATACAAGTAAAAGGCGTCTATACTCACTAGAACATCGGCACGAGATGCAATATCAACACCAACTTGTAGTTCATCTGATCTCTTATTAAAAACACGTATCTTTGAGTCCATATTATTGGCACGTAAAACCTTCTTCATCAATTTGACCATAGGAAGGTATGATTCACAAGCTGTGACCATTGCTTTAGATGATGATGAGTCGTGAGCCCGTGCGGCCATCATGGATAGCAAGCCCGTTCCAGATCTAAAAAAAGTATGTAAATCCTTGGATGGTGTTTGAATTGCTTATTTAAGTGCTTCTTTGCTTCTTTTCTTATTTTGTCAGTAGATAAGCAAACTCAAACACCTTTTATAAAACTGATTATCTACTTACGGTGTATTTTAGAAGAAATAAGCACACTGTTTGGATGGGCTTATTTGCTTATTTTCACATAATAAGTTCAAATTTAGTGCTTGGATAAGCTTATTTGCTTATGCTTAATTGCTTAATATCTTAATTAGGGGGTGAAAAATAAGCTCCAACTTTATGGCTTATTTGCTTATCTTCACAAAAATGAAGTTATAAGCTATAAGCTAACACAAACACTCGAATATATCTTACAAGCTTATTAGATTCTTAGAAGCAATAAGCAACAAAATAAACTCACCCAAACACCCCCATAGCTGAAGAACCCACACAAATTGGGCCAATTTGTATCATATCATATAGAATTGTGATGAAAACAGTTTGCTTATAATTTGAGATGATCAGAATCCATGTATTGCAATTGTATTTTTACACGTTGTAGAATATATATAAATATATAAACAATCAGAACAAAAGGCATGTTTCTAGTCTAGGTAATAAGTAATCACCCGATATCGAGAACATGATGAGAGTATGAGTGACGTTTATGTTGATGTTTGGAAAGAGTTGAATGAATGGCGTTACTATATGCTCCGTTTCTAGGGCCATCATTAAGCATATCCAGGTAACCAGTCGTCGCTAGCATTGGCTGCGATTTCAATGTATAATTACTCTCTTCTTCTTCTTCTTCTTCATCTTCTTCTTTGATGAGTAGCCACTCCGAATTACCTGTCAGAGGATCCACCTTCAGCTGAAACATAACACCATTACTACTACTCATTCTTACGCCTTTGCTTGAATAATGGCCGACGGTTAAGACTAGGGTTTGGAGCTGCTGTAGCTGATAACGCATATCATCATGTAAACCCTATTTTTATTTATTGCCCCAATCTTCTTTTCTTTACTAATTAAATAAAAATAAAAATTAAAGATATATGTAATAAATAAAAATAAATACGGAGTGATAAAATAAATACTCCGTAACATATAAATTAAGTACTCTTTTTTTTACTAATAAATGATTTCATTTCACAGAAGAAGAGGATCCGTAGATGATGGCGGCCGGATCCTGCATTTTCTGTCAGATTGCTCGTTCTTCAACTACAACTAGAACTACACTCCTTCACACAGTCAGTCAGTCACTCACTCCTCTTGCTAACAAATTATTTATTCTTTCAATTTAATTTAATTCAATTCAACTTAATTCTTGATAATTTATTGAATTCAATTCAACTCAATTCTTGATTATTTATTGTAATGTACAGTAATATTTTATGTCAGCTTCATGATTTTTTATATTAATGTTAATTGTCAGCGTAGGATGATAAGGTTGTTGCGTTTCAAGACATTAATCCTTCTGCCTTTAGGTCAGTACCTACTTACTACTCTCTAATTTTCATTTTCATTTCCATTTCCATTTCCTCTTTACAGTTACCAAAACACTTTTGATCACTTTTTTTAACCATACTCTATTATTATTACTCCACGATTTCATTTATTTGTTTTAGTCGAATGCTGTTCATTAGCTAATGTATCTTTAATTTGTCTGGAAAAAGATTATCACAAGCATAAGAATTGTTACATCTCTCACTCATTTCAATTTTGCTTTCATGGTCTTCAGTTTAGTACTTACTTTTTTTGTATTGTTCCTTACTTTGGATATGAGTAAAACGGAGTTGTTATCGTAAACAAGAACAAATATTTGATCATCGAATACTTATATGTGATGCTTGGAATACTTAAGTGTTATATGCATAGATATGCTTGAGATAGTTGGTTACATTAATGTTTAGTCTGTGCAGTTGGTTGGATTTGTATTGTTTGGTTAAGTGTCGATGTTAGGTATAGGGGTTTGTTGGTTGGGTCTGGCATGTCATGTTGCAGCCTTGTATTCTTTGTAAATTGTTACAGATTTAAGTAATATAATTTTCACTTTTCAAAAAAAAAAAAGTTTAGTACTTTAAGCCTGTCTTAAGCATCATAAATTTTAGGTTTTTTTTTATATCTAAAATGACAACTTACTTTTCATTTTTCTCCTTTTGAGTCATTGTACTCTTTTTTGTCCTACGGGGCCATTAAAAATTGGCTTTTATATATGTTTGAGCCTTTATTCGCACTATTCATCGAGAGAGGCGGTAAACTATTGATGATGTAGTCAAGTTTACAGTTGTGTCATATTTATCATTGAACAATACACATATATATACAAGATACAATATTAATGAAGCTAAATTAGGAATACATTACAACAGGCAATCCCATGATTATAACAATTAAATAAAAATCTTTTAATTAAAGGATTTGACATTCTTGCATGATTATCTAATTCCAGAACTGACAGCACACTTACCCCCTCCCCCTTTCAAGTTGAACATGCTCAGCTTGGATGTTGAGGATGGCTTTTTGCAAGTAATCTACAGTTTGATGTTGAGTAGGAAGGTAGGTCATGCACATTGTCTCATTGTCAATTTTTTCTTTAATGAAGTGTCGATCTACCTCCACATGTTTTGCACGATTGTGATGGACTGATTATTAGTAGCAGATTGATTATCACAATATAACTTCATAGGAATGGTTGTTGGGATCTTCAATTCTTTGAGCACTCGTTTCAACCAAATTCCCTCACATAATCCATGGGAAACCGTTCAAGATTCTGTTTAAGTACCGCTTTGGGACACTACCAATTGTTTTTTGCTGCGCCATGTTACTAAGTTCCCCCACACATAGGTACAATAGCCACTTGTTGACCGCCCATCGTTATCTACTGATCCTACCCAATTAGCATCAGTGTAAATATCAACAGCCCGGTTTTCAGTTCTCTGAAAGATTAGTCCCCTACCAGGAATCCGTTTTTAAGTGTCTTAATACCCTGTATATACAGCCTCCATATGCTTTTGTTTTGGAGCCTGCATATAACGGCTTATAACACTTACTACACTTCGATGTCAGGTCGAGTATGGGAACATAAATCAGCCTTCTAACTAGTCTTTGATATCTCCCCGTGTCTACTTCTTTACTTGCATCTTCAAGACCAATTTATGATTGATCTCCATGGGAGTTTCAGCAGGCTTTCACCCAAGCATTCTAGTTTCCTTCAAGAGATCCAAAGTATATTTTCGTTGGGAAATCCAATTCCTCCAAGACTCCGAGCGACTTCCATGCCCAAAAGACTGACTACCAAGATCTTTTAACTGAAATTATATGTTTAGGTAGCTCTTTAAGTTTTCCATATCTGAATTATCACCTCCTGAGTCCTGTCAAAATTATATCCTCAACATAAACAATGAGAATGGAGATTTTATTTTGTTCTGAGTACTTAAAAAACATTGTATCATTGGTTTAATTACCTTGGCAAAGCGGCTATACCAGGCCTTTGGAGATCGCTTAAGGTCATAAATTGACTTTCTCACTTACATACTTTCTCAGGATGACCCATGAGTCTGGATGGAGTTTCCATGTAGACTTCTTCCTCTGGATTTCCACTAACAAATGCACTTTTTAGGTCGACTTAAAATAGAGGCTAATCTAGATTCATAGCCAACGAGAGTAGAATTCTTACCGTGTTCAGTTTTGCTACCGGAGAAAATGTCTCATTGTAGTCGAGACCATATGTTTGAGTAAATCCACGAGCCACTAACCTTGCCCTGTGTCGATTAAGTCTACCATCAGAATTAATATGTTTCTAAAATTCCACTTACACCTGACTGCCCATTTTCCTTTGGGTAATCAGTGAGATCCCATGTATGGTTTGCTTCTAAGGCCTTCATTTCTTCTAATACAACTTCTTTCCATCCAGGTTTCTTGAATGCTTCATGCACATCTCTCGGAATTTCTGTCTTAATCTTAGACAATTTAGTAATAAAAGCACAATATGCAGGTGAGAGATTTTTATATGATACAAACATTGATATAGGATGCATAGTACATGTTCGGGTCCCCTTCCGGAGGGCAATTGAAAGGTCTTATGGGTCTGTCTGTGGCTTATGTTCAGCGTCTATTGAAGCAATGGAACCCTGGTCTTGAATGGATTCTTGGCAAGTTTGAGTAGATAGTGGTTTGTCTTTTCGAGAGGGAGGCCAACGGAAATAAACTTTTAGTGGTTCTGAAGCAAGTTTGGTTCTGTTTCGGCTTCATTTTGATCCAGTGAGGTGTTTGGAAGAGGCGTGAAGTTTTGGTCCTATATTAGAACCTACATTAGGTAGATTTGGTTCACAGTCAGATTCACGATCAGGTTCACTTTCTTGTTCACATAAAGAAAACAAGGACTCGTCTTTACCCAAGTTACTTCCCTTAATTGAACACGAGGTAAAGTAGGGCTCAGACTCGAAAAAGGACACATAGTTTGAGACAAAAACACGTCTAAGAGTTAAAGAATAACATTTACAATCCTTTTGAGTGGGCGAGTAACCAATGAAAACACATGTGTATGCCCGGGAGGAAAGTTTAGACTGGCTGATTTAGTGACTGTGAACAAATCCAGTGCTACCAAATACTTGGGCAAAACTGATGAGATAGGAAAATGTGGGTAATAGTTTTAGGGCACATAAACAGAAGTTTAGAAAGAGAAGGTTTTGGATGGCATTTGATTAACGAGATGACAAGATGTCAAGACAGCCTCCCCACAAACACTTTGGTACACGCATTGCACACATATTCGATCTAGCTACTTCTAGGAGGTGACGGTTTTAACGTTCTGAAACCCCCATTTTTATTGGAGTGTATTGGCACAAGAACTTTGGTGAATGATTCCATCAGTATCTAGGTATTGACCCAAAGTGGTTTTGAAATATTTCAGCCATTGTCTGTGCGAAAGGTTTGTGTATGAATTTGAAATTGATTGAATGATCATTGTGTGAAAATTTTAAAAAATTGGGGCGCTTCAGATTTCTCTTTAAGGAGATAAACCCAACATACCTGTGTATGATTTTCAATAAACGTGATAAACCAACTTGAATTAGAAATGTTAGGTATACGACATGGACCCCAAATATCACTATGGATCTGTGAGAATAGTTTGGACTCAACACGTTCTTATAATGGATAAGAAACTTTCGTGTGTTTGGACATTTGAAGGACTCAACTTTTTTATTGCTAAATAAGTGCGGTACCTTCGGGTGACCCCATCTCTGATGCCATAACAATAAATCATTATTCTAGAAATAGGAAAGGCCGAAAACTCGATTGCTTGTTTATTCTTTGGGATAGCATCCTCCCAAACGTACAATCCATCTATCAACTTAGTGTTCCCAATCATCCTCCCCAACGTTATTTTCTGAACAATACATATACTCAAGAAGAAATTAGCCACACAATGATTATCTCGAGTCAACTTTCTAATAGACAGCAGGTTACCAGATAATTTTGGAACATGTAAAACGTATATAAGGGTCATTGTGGGTGAAAGTTTTAAGGTTTCATTTCCTGGTACACGAGAGTAAGATCCATCTGCAATTTATACTTGTGGCAAGTTGTGTCGTGGTACATATGAATTTATTAAGGAAAAATCACATGTCATGTGATCAGAGGCACCCCAATCCAAAATCCAATTGCATTTTTAAGATTAATTGCAACAGAGATTTTTAGGTCGCTACCTTGGGCTACTAGCTTTGCGTTGGAGCAGTTTGTGAAGAGCTTCAAGTTGGTCCTTAGTGAATTGGACATTTGAAAAATCTTTGGGTGCATTTGTAGGTTCAGAAACCTTAGTGAGGTGCTCTCTGATCATCATGAGTCGAAGTAGGTTTTGAATTTTTTGTGTTCTTCAACATCTCCCCGGTAAAATAAGTCGAGCTCCCGCCAAATAATCTTTCAGGAGTTATAGCAAGTAGTAACCTCATCAGAACGTTGTCGTATTCAATAAGTTTGAACTTAAGTTCAAACACCTACGTCGAGTTTTGCATACTTGAAAAGTAGGTAGTTGCAACTGATGTGAGGCTCCATGAAGTTAATAAGCCATGCCATAATTGGTCATGGTACTGAGTACTGACCTGGATGATTTGAAAACTGCTTGACTAATTGACAATGAAAAAGACGGTAGACACAGAGTTTCTGCTCTGATACCATATAAAAGAGATGGAGATAAAGTGTCATATTGTTAACAATGCACAGTATATATACAAGACTAATGAAGCTAAATTAGGACTACTGAAATACATTACAAAAGTCAATACCATGATTATAGCAATCAAATAAAATTAAATCTCATAATTAAAGGAATTGGCATCCTTGCCATGATTATTTAATTCCAGAACTGATGGCTCACTGACATTGTGTCATTGTGTACTCGGATTAAGCAACATGGGTGCGTAGTTACATTCAAAGGCACCGTGTCCAACTTTCTGAACAATCTCATAATTAATAAGTGTTTCCCAGTAACAAATACCAAAAGTATTTCTGTTCGTATCATCTATCCAATAGATTTTTTTATGAGATGAATTGACCCTTTGGATAAATATATACGTTGATAGGCATTATTTGGTGATTCCTGTGGAACACATTGCAACAGTCAAGGACCTTCGAAGGAGGACAGAAGACTATAGTTTGGGTATTGATTGTCTTATCCCTAGCAATAGTGTAATCTAGCCAGTTATTAGTTTTATTTCTCTATCGATTTTGCTTGTTCAATGTTTGATTTCAGTTATCTTCACTTTCCAGTAAGTCACATGGTAAATGTGGGGCAGATGCTGTTAAGCAGAGATGCACCTGATTCCATTCAGTACAGGTAGCCATTCCATGAAAGAATCACTTCGAGTTCCTCTTATATTGAACTTTAGATTCTACAATTTATAGTTAAGTTATGATCTAAGTGTCCAAATGCCAATATCTTTATATTTTTATTTTGTCTAAAAGTTGATAGGATATGTGCAACTTGCTTACTCCTAAAATAGAGACTCTGTGGTTTTTTACCTTAGGGATGGCCTGTCTAAGGAGAAAAGACGTTCTCTACATACAAAAATCTTGCTGATAGTTACATATATGCAATTCTTTGCCTTGAAACAGATTTGGTTTTCATCAACCTCCCTTCAACAGCGTAAATCATCTCCACCTTCACTGTTTGGCACTTCCATATGTACCCAGGTGTGCACACTCTGTTTTATGAATGTTAATTATTATAGTTTTTACTTCTGATGATTCATACTGTTAATTAAAAAGAAAGTCTGCAAACAATCAGTTTAATGTTCAAACATCAAAATCAGGTGGAGAAGGATGAAATACTCATCTTTGGGACCACTAGGTGGATTTATTGAAGCCCAAAAACTGTTGGAAAGATTGAAGCCATAATTAACTCTCCCTTATTGGGAATTTATTCATTGGTACTTCACCTGCTATGTATAATAATTTGAAGCATTTTACATGTTATATTAAGTACGAAACTGTAATGTTAGTTCCTAAACTTGATGAACCTATGTATCAATATTTGCTTTGACGTTATTTCACATAATGTGTTGTGTTGGAAGCCAAGATATCAAGTATGGCTTTTTTCTATGTTTTGTGTGGGTAGGATTGTATTAGCCTATCCCTAACACTAGAAAGTATCACATGTATGGAGTGTGTTGCACTGCACCTGAGGACAGCTCATGCTGAGTTTAATATTGTACTGTTTGCTATTGATATGTAGTTAGCTTCTATGACGTTAGACGAATGAGTTGCCATATATGATACACATGATAGTTTCTTTTCTTCTGGCTCAACTGCTTCTTTTTTCGTCATGAGAACGTGATCTTTTTCGCTTTTGGGAGTTTCGTTTGTATACATACACACATGAAAGTATAGTATGTGGAAAGCTTTGGCCTTAGCAATTCCTTGCCGCGCATTTTGTGGTGTGTATGGTTTCTTTCGGCTTTATTGCCACACGATATCACATGCATAGTTGCTGTTTGGTCATGCCGAGATGCATGCATGTTGCTGTTTGGTCACAAAAGGGTTGGTTCTTTTTAGCTTAGAAGTATATAATTTCTAAATGATTGGTAAACCATATGGGTTTGTTGCTGATTAAGCATAGTAAGCATGTGCATCGCATATGCAATCGAACAAGTGATGTTAGCAATGCATTTTGCTTTAATGAAACGTAAAAATTCTCTTTAAGGCGAATGGCACTTGCATATTAGTATTTTTTAGGGTTGGAGTTATGTGTATGGTCATAGAGTGAGGGAGGGACAGGAGTTTTGTATTATGTGTTGGTTGCATTATCATTAGTTAAAGGCTTTCGGTAGAAAGTACTAGAAAAAGAACCAACCAATTGACAGACAAATGCAGGCCATTAGGAAAATTGACATAAATAGATGTATGTATCAATGTATATGGTCAAAATCATTTCTTTATTAGTACTCGTAATCTTTTAGAGGAATTCTTCTTGATGGGGTAGAAAATATTAGCAAAATAATTATGGATTAGAAAAGTGACAGAAAATATCATCGAAACGTTAATAAGATGTCAATATATATCAATAAACAACATAATTGCTTAAAACGACTAACTTTACTTTTCTCCTATTAACAAGAATATATATACTTCAAAAAAATCTTTATTTTAAAGTAATAAGTTGTTTATTTGAAATGTCAATATTAAGTCCTAATAAGCATTTTTTTTATAAGTTATATTTTCCTTACTAATGCTATATTTATGAGATTTATATTTATATACATATTAAAGTTAAATAAGGGCTGATTTGTGAAAGCTTTAGATTTATAAGGGCTAAATATATAGTTTGAAAGAATGTGAATTGGTTTGGCAAAAGAATACGTACTATAGAGTATAGATGCCTATTGTGAAAAGTTATCTCTTCCATCTATCACCATTTTCAGTTTTCACCTGCACCTTTTCTCTTCCAAGTTTATTTTTCTTTCTATAAATATAATTACACTAAATCCAGGTATAACTCTAAGTTAAAAAGTTTGAAGTCATCGGGGACGGTGACCCCTTTGCCCTGAGGTGGCTCTCCGCCCCTGAATCTTTATCTTTATTATAACTAAACGAGAAGTCATTGAACTATTTGTCAAAGTCTCACTTTTGTCACATCAAATGTATATCTTATGTGTTATTACCTTATACACCATCTTTAATGAGGTGGCAAATCTTTATACACCTAGAGAGTAAATAAGGTAATATTTTAGTTTAAAAGTATCACCAATTTAATGTCTCATCTTTTTTAGATGGTATATAAGGTAGCACATAAAATTAAATTATAATCAATTTAATCTAAATTAATATGTCATGGGTTAACAATTGTAATATAATAAGTTAGTTTACCTGCGCGTTGCGATAGAAATAAAATAAAAAAGATACGTTTTTAATATCTTATTTTAATATATTTTGACTTTGTTATCCTTTTTGTTTATATATATTTCAAAGTAAATATGGTAATCTACTGCTCTTCTTTTTTAGTGATTAACATAACAATATGAGATGTCTTTCGAATTGAATTTATCTCATTTAGACTTATATGAATTTATATCTAACATTTTCAAATAATGTCTTCTAGATATGGTAATAGATGTGCTTTTATGCATATGTAATGTAAGGGACAAAAATGACATCACGTAATATCTTCAAAATTCGTTGTACTTCGTGGTAAAACTACTATATTGGTAATGTAATTAAAATTATGCTAATAATAATAATAACTTTGTGACATATTAGAAAGTATAAACTCATAATATCATATAACGTGTATCACACTTAATATCAACAAATATTTAACTTATAAAAATGATATAATATAAAAATAACACTAGTTATAATATAAAAACACGAATAATATATTTTTTTTATTCCAAAATAAGTTGTTAACTAAAAGACAACAATTGATTAATTAGTTGTTTGAATATTTATATAAGGTAATGTATATATATTTTATAGAGTGAGGTTTAAATAACTACAACAACTTTGTCTAAGAATAGATAAACTAATAAGAATGCACCACGTGTCACAAAACTCACTTTTTTCTACGTTTTTAAAAATTAAATATCTCCCAAACGGTAAGTCGAAAAATCATAAAAATTGCACCATAAAAATCAGCGTTTTTTTCTCTTCGATTAGAGATCTCACAAGGTATACTTTCGACAAAAAAAAAAATTTCCATTTCCGTTGGATTTTGTAAACGAGTAACACATGTGTTATCAGCAGGTAACACATGTGATACCAGCAGGTAACACATGTGTTACCAACGTGTACTACATGTGTTACTAATATTGTATAATCATAAAAAGATGTCATCGAAAGTATATCGTGTGAGATGTCTAATCGAAGAGAAAAAAATGCTGACTATTATGGTGCAATTTTTATAATTTTTCAATGAGCAATTTTTTTAAATAGAATTTTTTTAAGATAGATAGATATAGATATGAGAAGATGGATAGATGTCAATCAATCATACTTTGCACTTTGGAGTCAATGTGTCTCTAAATCAATGTATTAAGTCGATCTCGTCAACATGTTACTATTTTAATTCATTCAATCGATATATGGAGTCCTTTGATTTAGATAATATTTCAAGTGATGTAGTAACCGGTTATACCAAAGTTATTTGAGAATAAAAGGTCTTTAACCTATACTATGTAAGGATATGATAAACAGGTTCAAGCTAGCCTTTTGGGAGAGTGTATATTTTGGATTTTCCGTATGATGGTATTCGTTGTTTTCCTTTCTTTCTAATGGAGTTGATAGTTTGTTTTATTAATTATTTTTTTATTTATTTATTACGGGATATTTTGAAAGCTGATCATATACAGCTGTGTTTTTGGTATGACATGAAAATATGTGACATGCTTTTCTTGGTAGGTGTCAATCTAGAATATTGATGCAAAAATTTATGTCTAAATTTGCTATCATTCATTAAACCAAATTATATTAATTAGGAGTAGACGTCTTCTATATCATGTTCGAAGCTTACTAACTAGGTAATCATTTTGAATGCGGTGCAAAACAAGTGTGGTAAACGGTTACAGGGACATCTGATTAAGTCACGTACATTTAAATTTAAAAAAAAAAAAAAAAAACTCACTTTCCTCTGATAATTCAATAGAAAAAAATCTTTTTCAGTATTTTTTATTTAGTATTTTTTATTTAGGAGTAAATAGTAAGAGATGTAACTTTTAAATATCTAAAACACGTTATTTTACAAAAATTTCTTTTTAGGTCCTTACTCAAAAAAGTTTAGAAAGTTGTTTTTCAAATAAAAAAAATTGACGTTTTTTTTTCTTATTATTTTTTTATTAATATTTTTATTCATAAAATATTCACATTTTATAAGTTGATAATCACATGAATAATATGTGATTATCAAGTTATATTTTGTGATTATGTCGTACACATGATAATCATATTATATTAGAGAATAATCACATGATTATCATATTATATTTTGTGATTATCTAAATACTCACAACAGTAGCGACTGTAAAAATGTTTGAAATTTTTTTAAAATATTTTTTATTTAACTTTATATCATAGCTTCTAAAAGTTCTTTTAATAATAATCACTGAACAAAAATTTAAAAAAAAAAATGTTTTGGATAATTAAAAAGTATTTTTTAAGTCATTCTTACGTTCCTACGAAAATTAACTTCTTACTTAAACACACACACACACACACACACACACACATATATATATATATATATATATATATATATATATATATATATATATATATAAATCATATTTTGTTGTGAGTAAAACCGACCACATGACGACTTTTCACCGACTGATCCAACGGCTAATATGAGAGAGGTAAATTGCGTAATCGCGGTTAAAGAAACATGAAGACGACGAAGATCGAACATGTAACCTCCGCCTATAAATATATGTTATATATATCTGCACTATACTTGCGCACTGCCCGCTCAAATGAAGGAAATATAACTTCAAATATCTTAAATATCTTAAGTTCGATGTGTAAATATTTATCGGTTGAGTAATATATTACTCGGGTTTGCTTGTTCCAATCTATGTTAATCCTTATTAAATTAAATACCTTATATAAATTATTTTAATTTGTTTTTTTTTTTTGAACAGCAAAATTTTATTAAAAACTAGCAAGAAGCTAGAAATAAATTACAAAAGGGAATTACATAATAGAAAGCAATAAAGGATTAGGTAACCAATTGTTTTAAGAAATATTACATTTTCTATTCTGACTCGTAAACCACATGAATGAAGTTTCCACCATCTTGTCTATAAAACCGTTTCGTTTGGGGGGATGCCGAGAGAAAATTGTTTCATTCCTGAACTTCCAGAGAGACCAAAAAACAACTCCAAGTATAGCCACAACAATCTCTTTGTTCTCTCTCTCTTTGGAAAAATGTCTATGATCCAATTCTTCAAGAAATTCTGTGATGGTTAAAGATATAGGGAAATCCAAATCGAGCCATTGGAAAGTCTTTAACCAAACGGAAGTAGCAAGAGAACATGTCCACAAAATGTGATCCGCCGTTTCAGGAGAAGACGTACAAACAGGGCATAAGATAGACTCAATCTCAACGCCTTTATTGCTTAAGTTCCATCGTGTGGGTAACTTGTTGCGGAGAGCACGCCAAATAAAGATATTGATTTTTTTCGGGATGTACCGAGACTATCTTGTACGGGGTTGAGAATCCGGTAGAAGAAGAGAATCAATATGTTTTCGAGTAGTCTTGACAATAAACGTGTTCGATTTATCAAGCGTCCAAACTCATTCATCCTTTTCTTCGTTGAGTTGCACATTGTCAATCAATTTAAAAAGATTTGAAAGTTGAGTGGAAGTGATACCTTCTCCAAATTAATTTGTGTATTATTTTCTTTGAAGTTTGAATTTTATTTGTAGGGATGGTAAGTTAGTAATTAATAAATTTAAATATGTTCATACGAGTAGTTGTTATTTTTAAGACTAATACCAAAGGCAACATTTTTAGAGGTTACAATATTTTACTTTTAGAAATTTTTAAGTTCACTACTCAACATTTCTACTTTTAACTTATTTCAATTCTCATCTTACAATAACTTTGTAAAATTTTATATTTACTCACACTCTTTACCACCCTATTCGGAATCTCAACTCTAAATACAAGCAAGCTATCATTAACAACTTATGATTGGCTTTGAAGTATCAAAAAAAAAAAAAAAAAAAATTAATTACATTATGCTAGATATTATAAGTGTGTATTGTATCCCCGAGTAGTATGTGACTCTAACTAGCATTTGAACTACTTTTGCAATTATGTAAAATAGTAATGATTTAGCTTAACTACAGAAAAATATTGAAACTTGAGTGTGTTAAAAATAATAATTGAAAAACTATCACTCTCGGTAACTCGGTTTATATGGCTTTATACAAAAGATATATCCTTCAATTGGTTATCACATTTGTATTGAAACACAAATCATTTAATACACTTTGAGTACAAATTATGTTTTCAAAATTATCGTCTTTAACTCCTAAACTAATTAAACTCAACATGAATGATTGAATTGATGTGATTTTTATTGCAATTGATCACATCAAGATGTACTAATAAGAACAAAAATTCATATGTTCAAATGATATGTATAAAATATACACTCACAGTTCATGTTCATACAAACTAGAAATCATTTAAAGGAACTATTAAGTCATAAATCCTAATTGTATTGAGAGTGATTACAAAGAGTTTTGCTTTCCATTACAATCTAGACTAGGGATGAGCGTCGTACGGATTTGGTACCGTATCGGACCGTACCAAACCAGTTGGTACCGCTTTTCTTTTTTGCCCTAATGTGAATACCGAATACTGTACCAACTAAAATGGTTCGATACCGGTACGGTACGGTAAAAAGTGATATCATACCCGCTTGGTACCAGAAATATTATAAAAGTGAACAATGTTCCACTGTAATAAGTGGTACAACACAAAATCATAACACCACCTCAATACCAAATTGAACCAAGTATGTTAACTTAAACAAAAAGATGACAAAGAATCAACATACTTATATTTTCGAAATAAAGTACACACAAAGGTTAAAAATAACGACTCTTTAAAAATCAACTTCTCATACATCCAAATAATTCTCTGTGTATATCACAAAATATTACATGATCAATCAAATCTCTATCTCTACTGCTCGATTTCAATTTTCCATATCAACAATAAAAGCTACAAACCATGAATCAAGTAAATTCAAAGTTCACTTCCATATGACTTCCACATAGTATAGATTACTATGTCATCAAAATAAATAAGTTGCTTTTAACAAGTGTATCAACTACCAAATATTTTTCATGTACACGTTTTTGTCTTAGAGAAATCCAAGTAAAAAATACTGTTGTAATATAAAAGTACTAAATCATGCAAGCTTTAAACAAAATGTAATATGAAAGTTCCAAATAAATAAAGATGATTCCCACTATTCATAGTGCCATAAATTGGAACCATACGATTTCATATGTTTGCGTATAAGGATATAGTAACATACTTTCACATTCTTTGTTTTTTCTGATGACGATAACGATGATGATGATGATGACGACGGCGATGACGATGATGATGACGGCGACGACGACGACGAGGAAGAGGAAGAGGAAGAGGAGGATGATGACGATGACGATGATGACGACGATGACGATGATGACGACGACGACGATTGTAGTTGATTGTGATCCTTAGTAATTGATGATGATTAGGGTTTAGGTTTTGTGAATGTTTAGAACTCATCGGTCGCGGTATATATAACATGTATTACCACCATCCGTTCTTATTTCTTAATAAATAATAATATTGTATAAATCATATAGTGGCAATAAAAAAAATAGGACTTTATATACTATAGGACCGGATACTAAACAGGAAAAATATTGGTATCATACCGAAAATACTGCATCCGAAAAAAATTTATATAAGTACTGAATACCATACCATTTGAAGTGGGATGGTACGGTACGACTACAGTACCGGTATAGCACGAGTATGGTATCATGATTTTGGTACTAATATTCATCCCTAATCTCAACGTAATCATGACCAGTCTTGTCCACGTTAGAACTTTGTATAGTTCCGGATGAGAAGTGTTATTATTAGAACTAGTTCTTTCTTAGTTCCTTAATTAGTTAAAATCCCCAATTAGTATAAGACTAGGGTTAGCTTACGATTGAAGATTACTTTCTTTCAAATTTCTTTTTTTTTCACTTATTTACTATTGTAGGGTGAGGTTCAAAAGTGTAATGCGCTACGTGTCACACAAATCCATTTTCCATCATCTTTTAAAAATTAAATATGTCACAAACGACAAGTCAAAAAATTATGAAAATTGCACCATAAAATTCAGCGTTTTCTCATCTTCGATTTAAGATCTCACAAGCTATACTTTCGACGAGTTTTTTTTTTTCATTTTTTGGTGGGTTTACAAATTAGTAACACATGTGTTAGTGTTGCGTTTAGGGTTTTGTAAAGCGTTTAAGGTTTAGGGTTTAGGGGTTAGGGTTTAGGGTTTGGGGTTTAGGGTTTCAGGACCAAAAAATCCTAAACCCTAAATATATAAGAGTTTAGTATTTAAGATGGGTTTAGGGTTTAGCATGGTTTATGTTTTAGCATGGTTTAGGGTTTTGTAATGCTATATTTTGGTGTGTTACTAATTTGTAAACCCACCAAAAAATGAAAAAAAAAAAACTTGTCGAAAATATAGCTTGTGAAATCTTAAATCGAATAGGAGAAAACGCTGAATTTTATGGTGCAATTTTTATAATTTTTCGACTTGTCGTTTGTGAGATATTTAGTTTTTAAAAAGATAGGGGAAATGTGTATTTGATGATTGATCATGAAATCGACTTGTCGTTTGTGAGTGGTTGAGATTGATTCTCCTATTTTTACACAAAGTTGTTGTACTCGTTTGAATTCTAGTAAAACTACTGTAATTCAATAAATCGTCGCAATAATAATCAATTGCATCAAAGCCATTAGAAATCGTTTTCATTTTTGACTCTGTATTAAATATTCTTTTTGTTAATTAATCATCTTTGAGCAAAAGTTTAATTTTGATAAACCCTTTCCCACAAAAAGCTTATGACCTCAAATAGATGCTCTAAAATTAGAAAGAAAAAAAAAGTATTATATCATCATTTTCAAAGTTTTATATGAAATGAAAAGTAACAATAAAATAAAGCTTTTTGTTATCTCTATTAATATATTAATATTTAATATTAAATATTAATATAATATTAATTAATTAGTTGCTAATCATTGCTACGAAATTTATATATAGAACCCCAGTTGTGTAATCTTTATGTTTATGTTTTGTAAAAATAAAACAAAGTGAATATTGTATCATCAACTTTCATAGTTATTTTTCAAAGTTTTTGGAGAAAAAACTAACAAGTCTCAGTATTTTAAATAATGAATATTTGCCAGGTCAATTATATAATGGTTCCAATTTTTTATTTGTCTAAATATATAAAATACTACTTAAAGTTCAGCCCGAACTTATAAAATAACACAGTTTAAAAATCACAAAATTAGGATTTACAAACTTCTAATTGTCGGAAATTATAAATATGATAATGGATTCAAATGAAAGGATATCATCCACGTGAATCGTATTTTGTAATCATTTTTCAAAGTACAATAATTCGATCCTAAAAAAATTGTCCCAAATTCATAAAATTCGTCTTGGATAATTTAAAAGATATTTAAAACTTCTAACAATTAAATTTTTGAATCAATATGTTTATATGTATGTTTTTTGTGTTTGTAATGCATATATACATGTCATAACCAAAGAGAGGGGAAATATATAATTGTCCATAATCGAATACTGGATTCACTGAATTTGATAATTTTCGGGTTCATTCCCTTGATTAGCGGGACCGCAATAAGAGGCTCCGCCCCTTGACTCGCGCAATTTTAATTGTGCCTAAAATGTAATAACTTAGCTAGGTATGCACTCTACATCATCTAACTCGTATCTATTAATCCGTCGATACACTAAAATATAAAACACTGGTTACATTATGAAACCAAACACTCCCTTAATGTGTTGAGATTGAAGTCGTACCTCCTTTTTAAGACTTCCTCTTTTTATGGCTATGTATATGTATATATGTATAGGGATGTGCGTGAGATCACCTAAAGGTAAAGGAAATGTAATTGACTTCGCAAATATTCATTATTTATCATTATGTCCAATGTATAACACCTCAACATCAAAACCCGTGAAATCAAAAACACATTTTGCATTATGCTTTTGAAGAGAAGAGAATTGTGGAACTACTTTTAAATCCGTGTATTTTGTTTAGGAGGTTGTTTAGTTTGTCTCAAAAAAATAAAATAAATAAATAAATAAATGATATATAAATTAAATAAAAACCGGAGTTAAATAGTTACTTCGTATTACTCTACTTTGCGGCCATATCCCTTGCTCAACACCCCGCCATCTGTGGCCCGGGTCACTATCGAACCAAGTCTGAAAACATTGGATTTGTTGACGGTTAAAAGAATTTGTAGAAATTATCGGTCTTTTAAATTAATCCGAATCATCTAAAAACAAGTTAAAAAATCCAATCCAGCTGTCAATAAATGAATATTTGAAGCCTTGAAGGTATTTGAAACCAACGTTTCACATAAACCTCCCCTGCTCTGATCTGCTACCACCATTAAGTTCCTTTAAAACCCCCGCTCCCCGTTCTTACTCAAAACCAAAATACTATACCATAAACATTTCGTGTCATATATCTTCTTCTTATCAACAAATAAAATAATACTAATAATAATAAAATGGAAGCTTCTTCCTCCTCTGTTTTCTTGAGTTTTGCTTTCTTCTTCTTCTTCTTCATAATTACCAGTACACCTTGTTCGTCATCATCTATTACTAATAAGTTGCCTCCGCCTGTGTTAATGTTCCCACTCACCCATTCTCTATCAAATTCCAAATTCAACACCACCACCACCACTCATCATCTCCTTAAATCCACCACCACCCATTCCACCGCCCGTTTCCTCAACCACCATCATCAATTCTCCGTTGCTCTCTCTCCTGGAAGTGATTACACCATGTCCTTTTCACTCGGTGCCTCTTCTTCTAAAACCAAAAATATAGCCACTCTTTACATGGATACAGGAAGCGACACCGTTTGGCTCCCTTGTAAACCTTTTACTTGTATTCTCTGTGAAGGTAAATCCGACCCCAAAACCACCCCTCCACCACTTAACATCTCTTCATCTTCTTCCGCTTCACCTGTCACATGCCAGTCACGTGCTTGCTCTTCCGTTCACTCAAACTTACCCACTTCCGATCTCTGCGCCATGGCTCGCTGTCCTTTAGAGTCCATTGAAATGTCTGAATGCAATCATTCCTGTCCACCTTTTTACTACGCTTACGGAGACGGCAGCTTTGTTGCCCGTCTTTATTCCGACACTCTTCAAATCCCGCCTTTCTTAAAGATTTACAACTTTACGTTCGGCTGCGCTCACGAGGCACTCGGCGAGCCGATTGGTGTAGCCGGCTTCGGCAGAGGACCTCTGTCGTTACCGGCTCAGCTAGCTCAATTCTCACCTCATCTCGGGAATCAGTTTTCCTATTGTTTAGTGTCTCACTCTTTTGACACGGACCGAGTACGACAACCGAGTCCACTCATCTTAGGTCGGCGGGTTGACTCACCAGGGGTTGTAAGCAAACTCCAAAAACCAATTGACGATTTTGCATACGCTCCCATGCTTCATAACTCAAAGCATCCGTACTATTACTACGTCGGTTTAGAGGCCATCACAGTTGGTAGCCGCCGTCTACCGGCGCCGGATAATATGAGGACTATTGATATAAAAGGGAACGGTGGTATGGTGGTGGACTCCGGTACCACTTACACCATGTTACCGGAAGGGTTTTATAATTCGGTTGTATCCGAGTTCGGTAAAAGGCTGAATTCGGGTTATAAACGGGCTGGATCGGTTGAAGATCGGACTGGGCTCAGCCCATGTTACTACACCAATAATAACAAAACTGGTTTTGTACCACAACTGGTGTTGCATTTTGGAGGGAATTCAAGCGTGGTGATGCCAAAGAGAAATTATTTTTACGAGTTTATAGATGATGGGAATAAGATGAAGGTGAAAAGAAACGTTGGATGTATGACGTTGATGAACGGTGGTTATTTTCCGGATTCGGGTGGGCCGGCCGGGTTGCTAGGTAATTACCAGCAACAAGGGTTGGAAGTGGTATATGATTTGTTAAAGAATCGGGTCGGGTTTGCTAGGAGGAAATGCGCGTCTTTGTGGGATACGTTGAGGTGACCGGATTGTTGATACACTTGGAGTTGACTTTGTTTGAGGTTGACCGCACGTGCGGGGTATTTATGGAAGTCGTAAATATTGTACACTCGGGGTTATCAGCTTTTGTGATTTGGCACGTCACTTTGTATAAACAAGATGCTATACGTCAATTATTGTAGACTGTAGAAGCACTAATTTGGAGCACAAGTCTGTATTTATTAATCGTTATAAGTCACATTAAAACGATTTCTTATTTTAACTTAGTAAACGTTAAAATAACACTGTATTTACGTCAATTCACTTGGATAAATATAAATACGAATCGCATAAAAATAAAAACATATAAACAGTGATAAATGAAATCTAATCTAATCCCCTCGTACTGAGAAATACAAAATTAGATGACGTGGAACATTTATTGGGATGGATGGATGGATGGGCTGAGCTGCAAAGCCCGAGACATGGGAAAATGTGGGGCATGAAACACAGCTGTTTATTATTGTGTTTGTGTACTTATATAGAAAATCTTCTTCTTACGTTAGTCTCAAAGACTTGGTCTCATTAAGAGTTTTCAGTTGGCACGCCATCATTTAACATTCAGAATTCTAAAGGCGCGTTTAGTTACGAAAAACTTTTCAATTTTTCTGAAAAACTTTATAAGAAAACTGAAAAATTAAAAAACGCGTTCAAGTTAGAGTTTTCCGGAAGAGTTTTCTAAGAAAATAAAATTTATAATTTAAGGTTTTCTAACTTTCCTAATTTGAAAAATGAAATCTCCATCATTTACATTTGAACGTGTTCTCTCAACCCCTTATGATTTTCAAAGGACAAAAAACACTATAAAAATAGAAAAGAAAAATGGAGATATTTTTCCGTAACTATACGCCCTCTGTACCATTACCAGAAACAAAAAGGGTTTAAACAGCTGGCTAATAAACCATTTTCTAGAAAAATCAATCTATTTTACTACATTTAAACACGTGATTTAGTCATACTTGTAGCTTTCAAGTGTTTTTTACTTAAGCTGGTCACTCTAGCCCATGCCAAATGACTACAGAATGGGTCAAACTAATACTTTAGTTTATTTCAAATGAAGACAACTAATTCTCCATGTATTGCAATTAATTTCAAGTTAGGCTCATTGGACCTTCTACTTGTTTTTGTTTTCTTTTCTACTTCACTTCCAGAAATGTTGGATCCATTTTCTTCTACACTAATTTTTGTCTTAAATTCCTAGTAACTCATGTGTTTGTCATTAACCTTGCAGTGTAGAGCCTTTACGCTAACAGCATCAAAGCCAGAAAGTTTGTATAGAGAAAATGCATGCAAAGTTGAAGGGTGAACGCGAACCGACTTACTTCATCTATCACTTCTTGTCTTCTTTCCCACCAACATATACATGCAAAGTTGATTAAAGGCATAGTTAGCGACATGGGAAATTCTGCAAGCTTTATACACTCTTGATTTACTATTACTTTTCATGCATCTTCCACGTGTTTTGATGAGTTCAAGCTCCCATTTACATAAAAAAAAAATATAGGAAGAACACATTTTTTTCCAGAAAAAAAACATCAAAATACTGCAAGCTAGAAAGGCCAACTAAATCTTGGAACAATAAAGAGTTTACGCAAACAAAAATATGCATGAGGCTTTTAGGAAAATATCTCTACCACTTCGATTAGTATACTTACAGGGCATACATATAGAGAAACCAGTTGCTTTACAGCCAAAGAAGATGAAATCAAGACTCCAGTTGAAGCTATTACTGGCTAAGAATGGAAGACCCCAGACTTCAGTACTGGTTGAACTTATTACCTCCTGCAAGTACAAGTAACAAATATGTTATGATCATACTAATGATGCAATTTTTCCCCTAATTCTTGCATCTGCTCTATCAAATCATTTTCTTTGCAAGAAAAAATTACTCTGTATTATTTTTGCCAGCTATCATTCATTAACATATTACTTTTACCATGAAATCCTTTGTACACTATAAAACATTATTAAAGGATAACGCACATCTGAAGTTCAGAGCAGTGTATTAACATCAATGAATGCTGTTCCAGGTAAAGTGATGTAAAATTCCATTAGACGAACATCAGAGCAAATGTGGTGTATGTCAGTTTATCTTATAATGGTGTCTTCTATGTTCTATCATATTTTATAACTCTGCCATAAGCATTTTAATCATCTGCTCCAAAACTTTTTACTTGCACCATTATGCATCCAATTGCCATGACACAATTCGGAAGTCTAATATAAGTCCTCAGATGAATTGTCAACTCACATTGTATATGATAAATTAACTTGCTATTACTGTGGTTGTGTTTTAAAAGTTAAGCTTTTACATAGTTGCAAATCTATCCTACTCCTATATACTAAATAAAAGAGGATATCCGGTAGACACTTGTCAAATTTTTGTGCTTCCATGTCCCTATTTCGCAATGTTTTTCCCGCTCAAGTTCAGCTTTGTGATTTATCTTCCAATACTATTCAATATATATTTTTGTATCCCCAAAAAACCCTGTTCACTATTCGTAAAACCGATCTTCAACCTACAACTGCTCCTTAATCGTTCCCAATTTTCTTCTACCTTTCTTAACAAATCTCTAGGCGATGGTAATGATATCCGGTTTTTTACTGCTGACTCGATCTGTAAACTGACTTTGAGTGAATTAGTTCTTTATAAATTAGTTTAACATTTCTGTTCGAGGCTTTAATATGTTTTCTTTCTTCATGTTATCGGTTGTTAAATTCGTCATTCGAATCAAAGGTGTAGACGCCATAAATGATTTAAATTTTCCATCGATTGTGAACTTTGGGGCTAAAAATTATATTCGGTTACCGCTAATGATTACTATTTTTCTGATTTCCTTCAGTGTCATCTGGTACAGGAATCGTTTTCTACTGTTAATGTCTAAATTGTATTTAACTACATAGGCTTAGGATACATAAATCTCTATAAAAGTCTAATTTAATTTGTCCGTTTGCTGTATTTCGGAACAGATTATGTTTATGCATCCAATTTGTCCGATTTAGGTAACTTATGAAGTGGCTATATGGGCGGGTCGGGGATAGGGGTTAAAAGATACATTTTTGAGGGCAGCAGTAATTCTATCCAACTTGCATTAGACTAATGAAGGACAAAATATGCAGTTCGGGGGTATGGGTCAAAGTATAAATTTTTTGGAGTCGTGGGTGATTTTAACCGACTTGCATTAGATAACTTATGAAAGCAAAATGTTCAACTCAGGCGTATAGGTCAAAGTATACATTTTTAGGACGGGGTTATTTTATTTATAGGAAACATAAAAGATGTACTAACAACTTTATAGAAATTATCCGACTTGCATTAGATAACAATGAAGTGGAAAAATGTGCGGCTTGGCAGTATGGGTCAAACTACAGATTTTCTGGGGCAGGTGTGCTGTTATGTGTAGACTGTAGAGAACTGAAAAAATGCACCAAGTATTTTACATCAATTATCCGGCTTGCATTACATAACTTACAGGGAGTTTTGGCACACCATAGAGGTACATTAATAAGTAATCAACTCACACTACAAACTAGAGGTGTATTAATGCGAGGGTCGGGCGCTCCGGCACTTAGGTAAACGGTCACTTCCTGATGTTTGTTTATTGGCAGCTTACAATATGTGGCAAAAACGTGCTGGTCAGGATAGTTGGTAATTTTATAATATGGTTACAACTGGCCAATTTACTAGCTTAATGACAATTGCTAAATGGTTTAGCAAATGAAGGTGTATGCCATAAAAAATTGCTAATCATAAATTGAACCAATATAGCTTAATTTGAAGAAATTGGCACCTCTAACTTACACGACCTGTCCATATATGACTTTCCTCTGAAAAATGTCTTTAATTTGTCTTTTAGTTTGAATGTGATCCTTCCACACACACATAATCAGCTTTATGTGAATAGCATTTATATAACTACATTGGAGATAATAGTCAAAGTCTTTGAACATTTTGAGGTTAATCTTACCCATTTACATACACCTCAAATTTAGAAACAAGTTAGTGACACATTATAACTAATACTTTACAAAACCTACAAATCTTCCTTGGTACCTAGAAAAGAGTGGTTCATGAATTGGTCAAACTAACGACATGTATATAAGCTCCAATAGAATCTATCTATGTGTTGTCAATGCTTATAGTTTTCATAAAGAAAAAATTACTTTTTCAATTGACTTGGGGGTATTCAACTTTTCAGTCCAAAGTTTGGGTACCACTTTAAGCGGAGCAGCGCAAGCATATCAAATACTCCCTATTAAGCAGGATAATAATTATTAATTATACTATTGTATAGGAAAACAGAAACAGCAGCACACTAGAAAGAAAAGAAAAAAAGGAAGGAGTGACATGATAAACCGATTTAGTTTACCTTGTGGAATATCCACCACGTCTATCATTCTGAACGAATGCCCTCGGCCCTTTGTGTGGTTGTTGAAGAAGCAAAGCTCTTTCTCTTTCTTTCTCTCTTGCCTCTCTCTTTAACCTTTCTTCCCTAAGTTGTTCAACACTCTTCTTCTTCTTTTGTGTATTGGTGGTTGTTGTAACTGTTTCTGAATCACAGTTATCATTATCAAACCCCCCCTGCTCCTGCTGCTTTATTTGATTGCTTATCATTATTACTATTAACCGTAGTGTACCAAGGTAACTTAACACCTTTACCGGCCACTCCATAACCTAACCTATATTTCTCATCTTCAGGCAAAATGTTAGGCACCTCCTCTTTCTTCTTCTTAAATCCCCCCTTTTTCTTCTCATTATTATCATCACCCCCTAATAACAATTTCCTTTTATTGTTATTGTTATCAACTGGATCAAATATCTTAATTCCTTCAAACAAATTTATATGTCTCGATTTTTTAGGCTCTTCGGCTTTCGCTTCTTCCACTACAGGTGACTCGGCAACTGCGACAGTGGTCGTGGATTGGCGTGAAGAAGAAGAAGCCAAGCCGCGTGCCTGTCGTAGCTGTTCGATGCGATACTCTGTGTCGCGTTTGCGAGATTGTTCCCGCTTCAATTGTTCCTCTTTAGCGGTTTCTTCTTCATCTTTGCGGACTTTTTCACGGTTGTCAAAATTGTATACGTTCCATCGCTTCTGAGGGAGAATATTCAGACCTCCGTGCCCACCCATCACCACGATCAATTCACGCGCAACTGTTTCCCGAGATTGCCTAGGGTTTCAAACCAGATCTATTGATTTGATTATTTAATTACAAGAAAACAGAACTTAAACAAAGGGATTTAGATTGGAGACTACGTATAAAAAAAGCGTCGGTTATATAACTCGCTTACGAATAAAAAAAAATAATTTTTTGTTTAATTAATTATTAAATTATTAATTATTAATATTAACTTCTAACAAATGAAATACCTAATACAGATAAATTAAATCTAATACTTAATTTTATATAAGTCAAAATACATTTATTTGTAAAGGTATCTAGTTATACATAAGCAAATGAATAGTTTGAAGTAATAATGGTAGGCGCTAAGCAGGGTGTACACGGCCGCGACCCTGTGGGGAGTAATCGGCCAAGTCGGAGATTAATCGGGGAGTACTCGGATTTTTTATTTTTTTTACATAAACATAATCGTTCAATTGTTCAAATACTTCAAACAAAAACTGAAATATAAAATCAATCACAAAGCTACTGACTTTTAATTAGCAACATTCAATTAGAATCATCAATTCAATCTTCTTTTTTTAACAGAATCTCAATTCAATCACAATTAAAAATTCAGCAACATTTAAATAATTAACCATAAAATTCAATCTGAATATCGTAATAAAATATCAGCAAATAGTAAAATCGAGTATTAGATACGAAATCAAAATACAAGAACATTCATGGTGAAATCGAAATTAAAAACTAGACACTACTACATCACATGTAATGTCAGAATATCAGATACATCATACATGTATATCAAAATCAGAAACAATTATTGTTCAATTAGAAAATAAAGAGACAAAAGAAGAAATTAGAAGTGAATCGAAATCATATACACACGGACGTACCTGGTGGAATCGAAATCGGGTTTAAGAGAGGTAGAATCGTTGGGGTGAGAGTGTAAGAGAACAAAGAATAGCGGCCCTATTTGAGTATTTGTACTCAAAACCTAATTTTAAAAAATATTTAAAACGTTAGACTTTTGTTGACTTTGACTCATTTTGACCCAAGTTGACCATCATTTGACCGATTAATCCCGTCTAATTCGAGTTTGACCGATTAATCCCCTTTTTCACGTTGTCCGAGTTTGACATTTTCTTTACTGCCAAGGCCGTAGTCGGAGCGCCACCATCCCGCCCACCGATTATTAATCGGCCGCTCAGGCCGCTTTTTACAACAGTGATGGTAGGTTGCAATTATAAACGATTACATTGAATACGAATAATAAATTATATCCTTTGTAACACCTTTTATACATCACATTTGTCGTCTTATTTGTTTGGTTACTATCCTTGTCACAGATAAATTATTTACTGCGTTTGAAATTATGTGCTTCAATTTTCACTCTCAGAAATGAACCTCCTTTGAAAAAGAAAAAATTGTTTGTGTATGTTATGAACCTGAAACGATATGGTGTTAAAAAAAGAATTAAGATACTATCGAGTTTAGTTCTATAATAGAGTTAAGGAAAAATAATAATTTATCAAGTAAATTTCTTAGCAAAGAGTCAATCAATCGGTTATTTCTTGTATTCGAGGTAATTCTTATTAAGGTGTTTAATAAAATGAATAATATCAACTATATAATAAAAGATTTTGATCAAACCATACAGGTGTTCTTGGTTTAATGTTAAAATTACTTATTTCTCATTTTACCAAGTTAAGATGTCGACAAGAAAACATATTAGATCATTAGTTTTACTTTATATTTAAATTCAAGAAAACATATTAGATCATTAGTTTTACTTTATATTTAAATTCAAATGTATATAGTGTCGACATATGTTATTATACTCTATATTTTCTTAAATTTTAAATTCTTATATCAAAAATTAGTAATTTTAAAGGGTTTTATTTTTAAAATTAAGTGAAATTAAGAGACTCAATTGAATAATTGAAAATTTATAAATTGATGACAACACAGAGGTCTATATTATATTTAAGATTATTATATTATATACGATTAATATAAATATATATTAATTATATATTATAATATATATATATATATATATATATATATATATATATATATATATATGTACTATACATACATATATATATAACCTTTGATAGAAAAAAGAAAACATTTGAGAAAGCTTTTTACATTAAGAAGAAAATTTTAAGAATAATTTGAGATTACTATTAATGTTTTAAGAAATAGTGTTTCACAAAATCTAATTGAAAGACAACATTGCCAAAGAAGTCACTAGGGCTTATTTAGAGTTTAATAAATTGACATATTATTAAGTTTTTTCCTATATAAAACGTCTACGATCTATTGAAATATATATATATATATATATATATATATATATATATATGGGAGTCGGTTATAGGGAGAAAAAAATTTGGAAAGAGAAGAGAGAGAGCAATCTGATTCGATATTGTAATACCATGATTCAAATTTTTATTACCTGTAACTTTTTAATCATAGAAAAAAATGACTAAATCTTATTAATAAAATATTGAACCAAAGCAATAAAATGTATAATTATAGTAACAAAAACTTGAATCATGATAATAAAATACTGAATCTTATTGTTTCTCCTTCTTCTCTCCCTAAATTTTCTTCTTTTTCGATCCTCCTACTATATATATATATATATATATATATATATATATATATATATATATATATATATATATATATATAACACCCTAAAATTTATAAGTTTGTATTTTTATTAAGTGTGTGTTATTCAAATTATTATATTTGTATTAGTGTTAAATATAAATATTATTGAGTTGGGTTGAAAATATAAAAGAAAACTTAGTTGAGGGGTTTAGATGTAAACTGAGTGAACCATAAAGAGCTGAAAAGGACATGTGAATGTAATTGAGGGTAGGAAAGTGAAAAGTGCCAAATATACTCCCTCCTTCTTGTTAGTTCTGGAACCAAAAACAGTCCAGAGTGTCTATTTGTGTGTTTATGAAATTGGCGACAAGAGAGCAAGAGGAGAGGAAAATCACAAATTAAGCTAGGACTTGAATAATTGAAGGTTTCTAAGCTTTAATTCTCCATCCTTAAGGTATGTATAACATCCATCACCCTTTAAATTGAATTTTTTAGTGAATTTATTATAAACCCTAAAATTGGAAATTGGAGAAAAAGAGAGTTTATGGGTGTAGAATGGTTATGTCATTGTTTTTGAGTTGTTATAACTCATACTAATGATTTTTGGTGTGAAAGAGTTGAACTGTTAGATTATATGAATTTATTGAATTTATACTTAAATATTTACATGTAAAAATTTGGATGAAAGGATGATTATAAGTTGTTGTAGTCATAGTTGTCGACTCGTGACTCGTAACGTGACTCGTTTTTTCAATTTTTGACTCGTGACTCGTATCGTGACTCGACTCGTAAGAGTCATAAAATCAAGTATTTATATATATATATATATATATATATATATATATATATATATATATATAAATGTATGATATGTATGTAAAAACTTAAATTAGTTAATAATATAAAGCACATTTACTATAATATTACAATTTTGCTAGTGAAGTTCGGGTACATTTAACTCTTAGTTGTACAATTAAATTGCATTCAAGTTTCAAGACTATTGAATATTGGGTGCAATAAAAGCCCATATTAAAATCTCTAACCGGGCTGCTGAAAAACCCTCTCATATTCCGTAATTGAAACAGATTTGCGGATGTGTATAAGATGACGATGAAGATACAATGGGAAGATAATCGTGAATTTCCTGAATTTGAAGATGAAGGAGAGAAGAATTGGATGTAAACCCTAGAAATCTTTTTTTCTTTTTTCTTTGTTTGTTGGTACAAAAGATCTGGTTGACAATTTCAAACCATCGGTCCTTTTCTTGTAAACTAGCTTCTAGATATGTACTTTATTGACTTTTTATTGGTTTAAGTATCTTTTTTTCAGTACCTTAGAGTACTGTTGAGTAAAAGAGCAGTCCATCGTGAACTGCACCGAGTCACGAGTCCGACTCGATTCGCCGAGTCACTAATTTTTTGCGATTCAAAAAACGAGTCAGAGTATATTCCGAGTCAAAAAACGAGTCGAACCATTTTTTGCCTTTATGACTCGACTCGTGACTCGTACGAGTCTAACAACTATGGTTGTAGTTGTTAAAAGATGAATTAATCATCTATGAGTATATGTGTAATTATATGAGATAAGTATATGAATGACTAGTTAGTAATTTTAGTATTGAGAGAGGAAACACTTGAATTCTAATTAGGAGGATGTGAATGAGGTTAAATTTAGTTTAATTGAGTTATGAGTAACTCATGTATATGTATTAATATGTTTAGGTGATTAAAGAGTGGAGGTATTGCTTGTGCTAGATTGTTCATAATTGCAAAGTAAGTAATGGATGAATGTTGAATTAAGGTGACAACACTTGGATTACATGAGTAGTCAAGTGTGTGCCATCATGAGGTTGTTAAACAAAGTGATGTCAAGAGTATTCAATGAGCACTCTTTGATGGTGAAATTTAAGGGTAGTTATTGATACAAGAGTATTCAATTGGCCATGTTCTTGACACCATAAAGTTGAACTTTTTGAGTCAAGTTGAGATGAGATTGAGGATCCTTAATTTATGGTTGTGATTATTATCATTGTTGTTGATGTTGTTGTTTAAATTCCCTTTACTTACTAAGTTATTTGCTTACCTTATATTGTTGATATATATGTAGGTGAGCTAAGTGGGTTGAGGGGTGATTTGGGTAAGAAGCCCAAGGGTGAATAGCAGTGGACTTGCAACTTGATTGGTAGTAAGTGAATCCTTTTGTAAATCATGCTCTAATATGGTTGAAAGGCCCCCTTTTGATTAATCAAAACTTGTTTTATGGTTGTTAGTGTTTTTAAAGAGTCATGTAGTTGTTAGTCCAAATGATTGTGAATATTTTGGTTAATGAGGTGAATTTGAGTAACTTTATGGTTGTATATAACTTGCTTAAATGTTAGTCATGTATGTTATGTAAATGTTTGGACGAAAACAATATTTGGCGCTTATGTCGTTAAATGTGGATATATTTGAGTTTGAATCACTCTTTTAAAAAGGATTGTAAATTGATAATATTTTGAGTTGGAATTTTGTGTTAAACAAATCTCCAATGGTATGTGGTTTGGTCGATTGGAGAATTTTAAATCAAGTGTGGAAATGCAGGAAATTGATCAATAGATTATGGTGTCTAAAATCTGGAAATCTTCCTTGCATAAAACTAAATCTGTTGTAATTACAGGAATACCCGACGGATACACCTTGTACCCGGTGGGTACTGGTTTTACCCGAGTGCTTACGTGGGGGGTACACCCTGCTGAACCAGGTAACTCCTTTGTAAAATGGAACAGAAAGTTGAGCCTGTAGGCTACCCGGCGGGTACCTGCCAGAAATTTTTGTTTTGAGTCCAAAAATATTACATGGTTGTTTTAACTAGTTTATACCATGACAATAAATTGGTAGGACATTATTAAATGAGTAAAAAAAAGTCGGGGCGTTTCAAGATGGTATCAAATCTATGGTTTAAGGGATTTGGGTATCTATCGTTTAAGGGATTCGGGTATCTATCGTTTAAGGGATTCGGGTATCTATCGTTTAAGGGATTCGAACCTAGACCAATTATATTGTTTATTGAGCATGATTTAGAGCTGCTAGACGTGAAATTGTATGATTATGTAGTTAACGAGTTGTTGAAATTTATGAATCAAGATGTTAAGTGATAACCTTAGAGACATATGATTGTGATGCGATAAGTATTGCGTCTGACCAACGTAATAGTCATCACATGACATTGTATGGAACTATGTGAGTCATGAGATGTTGAGATGATTAAGTCAAAATGACTCTTAACTAGTAGGTGGTAAAGAATAGAGATGTAATAGACATGTAAAATGTTAAATATGTATAAACTAAATGTGTGGTGTTTAATTTCAGTTCACTAAGATGAGTGAACAAGATGTTGGATTGTTAGGGTGGCCGAGTCATCAAGACAAGGCCAAGGGTATTGATACTGAAGGTGATAAAGATAGGCTCGAGTCTCCTATTTGCGTGTCTATGACGTCTACTACTGAGTTGAGAGATGTTATGCTCAAGAGAGATCTTATGGAACATAAAGTTTGCGAATTGCTTTTGTTATTGACTGAGTTCTTTTCTTTGAGTTTGCATGGTAATTGTATTTTTTTTCTCCAAGTAAGTCTGTAACAACTGATAATATTTGACACACCGATGAATATAAATTTTTTGAGATTTTGGATAGATCGAAAGTGTACCATGTTGAGTGTTGTGTGACAACCCTAAAATTTCGGTAATTTCCGTACATCGTATCACGTGCATATTAGGCTAATTCCCTATGTGATTAATATGAATTTATTTTCATCGAAATAAAGTCTAGCACAAAGCCTACGTTTGCATTAGAGATGCACATTATTTTAATGCGGAATGTGTTGGGTCACAAGGTTCCCAAAACTTAGATACAGATTAAATAACAGTTATTTTAACTTGTTAGTTTATATCCAAGTTTTATATCAAACAAGTTTAAATTAATCTAGGCGGAAAACAAGATTAATTTTGACACAGAGTTTATTATGAATCAAAGTATTATTCACAATAAAGTGTTTGTCTCACACAGATGACAAAGTATTCAAACTCACACAGATGGTTTGAATACGATCCAAGTATTAGTATATTAAGATACAATTATCACTACAAACTTTAACAGTTAGAGTTGGGAGTAACTCTATATTATCCAGCTTACATAATTGTCCAAGGGATAACAGATGCATCTTGGGCAACTTTGCACGCCACTCTTTTTACAATTGTACTTTCATTCTTCAATCTGTGCTCTTCAGTCTGTGCTCTCAGTCTGTGATCTTCAATCTGTGATCATCAGTCTGTGATCTTCAGTCTGTGAAGTCTTTTGTCTTCAATCTTCATTCTTCAGATGATGAATTCATAAGTCTTCAAGTAGAGCACGACTTTCAGTCTGTGAGAATTCTTCAATCTGTGCAGCACAGACTCAGAAACAATTCTTCAGTCTGTGTAGCACAGACTCAGAAACACAGACTCAGGAATTCACTAAGTTTTTTCTGAATACAATTGAGATACATTTTGACTCTTCAGATTTATAACTTAGGTTTGATCATTGTTTTTTCCAACAATCTCCCCCTATCTGATGATGTCAAAATCTATTTACAAAAGATAATAGAGAAATAATAAATACTAAAGTAAAGCATAACTTATGAATTTAGACTTATATACATAAAGTCAAAGTCACAGTCAGTTTACAGGAATATTACAATTATTACATGAAATTGTAAATCAAGAATTTAACAATCTTCACTTCTTTCTCTGAGCCTTGATCTCTTTCATCTTTTCCACTTTCCTCTTCAACAATTCTTCCATTTCCTTATCAGATTTGTCTTCAAATTCTTGATACTCTAGGATGATCTTGTTGCAGATATCTTCAAGTCCAATCGTCTTCCTGATTTGGGAAAGGTTGTTGAATAACCAGCTAATCAGTCTTCTTCTGAATGGTCTGGCTTGAGAATGTTTGCATTCCTTCAGCAGGGCAATGCAGTGCAGCAGAGATTCTCCATATAACCTATTCTGATCCTGGAAGCACTCTATCCCATTGATATCTCTATATCACAGACCTTCAATGCTGTCAGTCTGTACATATGATCTATCAATGAAAATGATACCTTTGGGTAGACGATGCTCCCTTCTCTGCTCATTCTCTGTGGATAACCCAGCCGACTTCTTCTTGATTACAAAGTTGTTTGCTATGCAAAACAACTTGTATTCTTCTTCTGAGATGAGCCCCAGACTGAGAACTAGCTCAATCAGGTAAGATAGCTCATCCAGAACTTCTTTCTTCAATTCCTTGTCAGCTGCACTCTTCAAAAGATTGGCAATGGATTGCCATTCCTTAAGCCCTAGAGTGTACAGTTCATCCACCCATACCATCTTCTTGCTCTTAGTCAAAGTCAACTCTAGCTTCAATTTCTGTCCAATCTTGTTCAGATGACATTCTCTAATCTTCTGCTTGAGCTTTGACTTTTGGAAAGTGGCTTGTAGCTTTGGTTTCAGGCTCTCTATCTTATGTAACCTTGTTGACAGCTCTTCATCTTCCTTGATTTGTTGCTCAACTTGACTCCTTCTGGTTTGAGTCTGTGAATAACTTTCATCTTCTAATTCTTTGGAGAGCATGTCAACAAATCTTGCTTCCTTCAGCTTCTGCTCTTCTTCAGTTAGTACATTTAAGTACTCAGTTAAAGACATACCTTGAGCAGTAGCTTCTTGTTGCAAGAGTTCATCCTGTAGATTTGTCAGTTCAAGATTTATTGTGCCAGCAGCTTGATCATCCACCATTTTCTTGATCTTGCTTAACCTTTCCTGCTTAGATAAGGCAATCTCCTTGCCCTTACCATTATCCATAACTTCTTCCATGGTAGAGCTTGACCCAGGATAAGTGCTAATCAGGTGAGCACTTCTCCATTGCATTCTATTTTCAATTTCACTTCTACTTGGACTCAGTTTGTACCCATTCAGACAACTTGTTGATGGCAGAAAGCACATCATTAAGTGTACTAGAAGACACAGACTGGGTCTGGTTGGAAGGGTTAGAATTGGGTGATGGTATATGTTCCTCACTTGACTCATGTTGAAACTGAGCAAGATCACTGGAATCTTTTGGGGTTGCACTCTTTGCCTCACTCTGTGTCCTTTGCATGGAAAAGCGATCATAGGCATTGAGTGGTGTAGTTGTTCCCTCAGATCTAATCCGGTGATAGGATAAGATATCACTGGGAAATGATTGTGTTGCACCTGTTGCCTCAAACAGTCCCTGGTGTAATTGAACAGTATCACTGGCAACTGATGTGGAAGTTGGTATGCCTTCACTAACCATCTGGTGATAAGATGGTAGTTCATCAGGCACAGAAGAGGAGATCTGTACCTCAGTCTGTGACATGACTGGGGTATTGGCGATCTGTGCAGAGGGGTGTAAGAAAGGACTCACTGGAATGTGAACTAGTACAGGACTAGTGGTCATTATGGGCTCAGCCATTGTGAGTGGGGTAAAGAGGGGGGTGGTAGTGCTAAGGATTGGAGCATCTTCTTCAATGCATACTACAGGGGTCAGTGTAGTAGCAGTAATGTGGGTATCCAAGCTGACTAAACTAGGTGTAGGTTGGGTCAGTTGGGTAGCCATTGGCACCACAGACTCTAGCAGAGCTGCAGTGGAATGGACTACATCACTGGAAGGTGTTCTATTGACATCCAATTCCATGGATGATGATTCCACTTGTGCTATACTTTTTAGGGTTGAGTCTGGTGATTCCTCCAGAGTGAGTGGTGACTCATCTGGGTTGGTTTGTTTGTGACTCTCTTTTGTGGGTGAGGATGGGCTAGGATAAGAAGGTTGATCTATATCCACGTCCTCAGATGAAGAAGAAGTACTACCTGCATCTTCTGTTGAAGATGGAACAGACTCAGGAATGTTTGAGTCTGACTCCAAGTGCACAGACTGAGTTGAGTCTGTGTCCCTGGAGTCTGTGTGCTCTGCTTCAGCCACACGATCTTCAACAGCCTGGGTCTCAGTACCCTCACTATCACCTGAACTATCACCCTCCATAGATGCAGAAGCAACATATGGGTGATCAATCCATTGCTGCATAGCAGCAGTGATAGGTGCTCCAGAAAGTGGAACCGGATGGTTGAACACTTTATATGTGAGCACAGGTACTGGTATATCTGCAGTTTTGTTATTAAAAGACATATACACAGACCTAGTTAATCTGGATTGGATGCACAAGAAGAGTAGCCTTATAAAAGGTACATTAAAAATTCTCTGTAACTCATTCACTAGTTTTAAAAATTCTTTAAAATACAACTCTGCAAAGTTGATGTTTAAACCTGTGATGAATGAGCTCAACAGTTGAGTTTCAAACTCATTTAACTCCCCTGTGCTACCAGATTTTCCTCCTAGACTTCTAATGATGCCAGAGATTAAAAATTTCCATCTGGGGGTGAATACTGACATCAAGATGGTGCCCTTTTCTTTGGTATATCCAACCAAAGTAAGAGAAGCCCTTGCTGCTTCTTTGGTTGGAGTGGGTTTAAAATTATTTCCCAAAGGCAAGTCTAAGACATTCCTAATTAGCTCCTGATCAATGGTAACTGCCCGTTTACCATGATCAATAGTACCAGTAATTGCAGTATTGGTATTGTTTTAGGAGCAAGTATACCACCATTCCATTAAAAAATGTGGGTATATTTGAGGGACTGAGTTAAAGAATGCTCCCCTTAATGGATGAGCAGACATAAAAGCAGTTAGTTCCTCAAACCCTTTATTCTTTTTAGAGTCAGGAATGGAAATGGTAGCTACTTGATTATTTATACAGAGTTTTACCTGTTTACCCTGTTTGAAGGGTTTAGCCGCAGCGTTGTTGGCAGGTGCCGTGTAAGCCCATTGATCAGCCATTTTAAATGAAGAATTTTTGAGATTGATTTCGAAAATGGTTGAGCGATTTGGGTTAGCGCTTACAAACTCTGTGTAATTTTGGATGTGCAAGACAGGTCAAGAAGAAAGGGGAAAACGAAAATGGGTATTTGAAGAAATTAAATTTCCGTTAAATGGGACCCACTTGTCGGTTTATCCCTTTCTCTGCAACAGTAACGCTGAAGCAGGTGCACTTTTTGTATTGAGCAGATAAATAGACAACAAGCGCCAAAACTTTTAATGATGATTACCATAAAAATGGTATTAGCATTAAATGCAAAGATATTGTTGTTTATTTATTTTTATTAAAAAAAAATTAAAAGAAGGTTGTGCCGGCAGTGGTAACAGATTGATATAGCTAACAGTACTAACTTGTGAAAGCAGTACTAAAATTAACTAACAGTGGTAACTTGCAAAAGCAGTACTAAAGTTAACTAACATTAGTAACTTGCCAAAGCAGTACTAAAATCAACTAACAGTAGTAACTTGCGAAAGCAGTACTAAAGTTAACTAACAGTGGTAACTTGCCAAAGCAGTACTAAAATCAACTAACAGTGGTAACTGCGAAAGCAGTACTAAAGTTAACTAACAGTGGTAACTTGCCAAAGCAGTACTAAAATTAACTAACAGTAGTAACTTGCGAGAGCAGTACTAAAATTAACTAACAGTAGTAACTTGCTACATTAACAGTGTTAATTGTACCAATCTTTACCAGCAGCATTAAAAAAAAAATCAGTATTAACCCAGCAGTACTAAAAGTAACTAGCAGTATTAATACTAACAGTGCTAAAATTCGAATTCATGAGGGCAGTATTAAAAAGGCTTATCGGTATTAACCAGCAGTACTAAAAGTAACTAGCAGTATTAATACTAACAGTACTAAAATACTAACCTTATGAATTAATAAAGCACAAAAATAGAGGGTCTAGTCTGAATGAATATGGTTAGTCTGTGTAGCTTAATCTGGAAGAAGTCACACAGACTGAAACATATAATTAGTCAGACTGAGAGAAAATAACATAAGTTGTAAAATCTTTTTGGTATTTTCTTAGAAAGTATTTACAAAAACATCTCTTAGTCTGTGCTTTTTGATTGTATGAAGCTGAGAATACAGTTATACAGATTGAAAAGCAGACACAGACTGAGAATTGAATCATACAGATTCAAGGTTTTACTAGGGGTTGAGCATTCCTAGTTGACCAAGCAGATACAAAAATCTATCTTCATTTAAAGGTTTAATAAAGATATCTGCTAATTGGTCATTTGTGGGCACATATTTGAGAATCACTTTACCTTTCTCAGCACAATCTCTGATAAAGTGATGTCTGATCTCAATATGCTTTGTCCTGGAGTGAAACACAGGATTCTTAGTGATGGCAATGGCTCTTTGGTTATCACACATGATTGGAGTTTTTGTAAACACCAAATCATAGTCTGCTAGTTGATGTTGCATCCATAGCAATTGAGCACAACAACTAGCAGCAGCCACATATTCTGCTTCTACAGTGGATGTAGCAACAGAATTCTGTTTTTTGCTTGACCAACTGACTAGTTTGCCACCTAGCAGTTGACATCCACCAGAAGTGCTTTTCCTGTCTAATTTACAACCTGCATAATCTGCATCTGTATATCCAATTAGATCAAAACCAGAGTCTTTGGGATACCAAAGACCCAGGTTAGGAGTACCTTTTAGGTACCTAAAAATCTTTTTTACAGCTTTTAGATGCGATTCTTTAGGTTCAGATTGATATCTAGCACACAAACATGTTGAGAACATGATATCTGGTCTACTTGCAGTGAGGTATAGTAGAGATCCTATCATACCTCTATAAGTGGTTTGACAGACTGACTTGCCAGACTGATTCTTATCCAACTTATCTGCAGTGCTCATTGGTGTTTTCATAATTGAACAGTCCTTTAAAGAATATTTAGTAAGTAGGTCATTGACATATTTACCTTGGTTGATGAAGATACCATCAGGTTTCTGATGTACTTGTAGACCAAGAAAGTATGTTAATTCACCCATCATACTCATTTGATACTGTTTTGACATTAAGTTTGAAAACCATTTACACAATTTTTCATCAGTAGACCCAAATATAATATCATCAACATAGATTTGGACTAGTATGACATCTGCCTTGTTCCTTTTGAAGAACAAAGTTTTATCAATTGATCCTCTAGTAAAGTTATTACTAAGAAGATAGGATGATAAGGTGTCATACCAAGCTCTTGGAGCTTGTTTTAGTCCATATAGTGCTTTCTGCAATTTATAGACATGATTTGGAAAAGTGGAATCTACAAAACCTGGAGGTTGTTTCACATAGACTTCCTCCTGTAAGTTGCCATTCAGAAATGCACTCTTGACATCCATTTGATAGACTTTGAAGTCCTTGAATGCAACATATGCCAGGAATAACCGTATTGTTTCAATTCTGGCTACAGGGGCAAAGGTTTCATCATAATCAATGCCTTCTTCCTGCTTGTAGCCTTCAGCAACTAGCCTTGCTTTGTTCCTTATTATCACTCCATCCTTGTCCATCTTGTTTTTGTAAACCCATTTAGTTCCAATAATGATTTTCCATTTTAGAGCAGGAACTAGGGTCCAAACATTGTTTCTGTCAAATTCTGTTAACTCTTCCTACATTGCTTCAACCCAATCATCATCTTTCAAGGCTTCTTCAGATTTCTTTGGTTCAATGATTGACAGGAAGTTTGTGTAGAAACAGAAATTTGCAGTAGGTGAGCTTGATACTTGAGCTCTTGTTTGTACACCAGAAACATAATCTCCAATTATTTCTGTAATTGGATGATACTTGTGTTCTTTGACTTCTAAAAGTGATTCATCATTGGATGGTAAATCATTCTCATTTGGTGGAAGAATAGCAGGACTGAGTTCTGCAGCATCTTCTACATAGGGCAAGTCTGAGTCTGTAGAGTTCACAGACTGAAAACTACCAGACTGAACACATGTATCAGAAGAGTTTGAATCTCTGGACACAGATTCATCTTCTGTTGATGAAGGTATTGTCATTGAATGAGCAGGTTGAGCATCTTCATTATCACTTTCAGAGTCCTGTTGTCGGTTAGCAACAACTGGGATTTGAGATTCAGATCCCACAACAGATAAATCTTCCAATAAATGAACATCAGACTGAGAAACATGTTCATCATTAGCAGAGGAAGCATCAAAGTTGACATTGATGGTTTCTTCAATTTTATTCCTTCTGTTGTTGTAGACTCTGTAGGCCTTTGAAATAGATGAATAGCCAACAAAAATTCCTTCATCAGATTTAGGTTCCATCTTTGCTAATTGATCTCTTTGATTGAGAGTGTAGCATTTACTTCCAAAGGTCTGGAAGTAATGGATGGTTGGAACCTTCTTGTGATACAGCTCATATGCAGTTTTGCCATGCCTTTTGACCAAAATTGATCTATTTTGGGTATAACAAGCAGTGTTAACTGCTTCTGCCCAAAAATAAATCTTCATTTGACCATGGCATAACATGGTTCTTGCAGCTTCTATGAGTGTACGATTTCTTCTCTCAGCAACACCATTTTGTTGAGGAGTTCTGACAGAGGCAAAGTTTTGAATAATGCCTTTGTCAGTACAGAATTCAATGAGAGTAGAATTCTTAAATTCTGTACCATGGTCACTCCTGAGTTGCTTGACAGGTGCATCTTTCTGCAATTCTTCCCTCTTGATTAGATTAATAATCTCTTCAGGAGCATCACTTTTAGCGTTAAGAAAGATGACCCAAGTATACCTTGTGTATTCATCCACAACCACAAGTGTATACTTCTTTCCACCCAAACTGCTAATGCTCATGGGTCCAAACAGATCCATATGGAGCATATGCAGTGGTTGATCAATTGTAGCTAACAATTTGGATGTAAAATGGTTCTTGGTCTGTTTCCAAAGTGTACATGCAGGACAAAGTTTGTCTTTTGCAAATGTAACATCAGGCAGACCTCTAACCAATTTCTTATTTGACAGGAGGTTAATATTTTTGAAGTTCAGGTGGGATAACCTCCTATGCCATAACCAGCTTAGTTCTGGCACAGACTGAGTATAGAGACAAGTTTCTACATTATTGTCTGCAGAAGAAAGATCCAAGAGATAAATGTCTCTTTCTCTTTTGGCAACTAATATAGGTTTGCCTTTGGAATTATAGATAACAGCAGCCTTCTTTCTGATTCTGATTTCACCATCATCATCACAAATCTGGCTAGCACTAAGTAGGTTATGCTTTAATCCCTCAACATAGGCCACCTTTGTTATTCGGATGTTGCCAGCCTTCACCACACCATAACCTTTTATCTTGGCAACAGAGTTGTCACCATATTTGACAGAAGGTCCTTCTTCTTCTACAAACTCTGACAGATTCTTCAAGGAACCTGTCATGTGTCTTGAGCATCCACTGTCTAGGTACCATTTGCTGTTACCCTGCACAAGACAAACAAAATCAATTAGTTACTTTGGGGAACCCATCTTTTGATGGGTTCTTTAGAGTTGGTTAGAGTCAATTCTTTAGCAGTTTTGGTGCTAAGTCTGTGAAGTTGACTTTTAATCTCTCTATTTTTGATTTTGTTGTTTGTAGATGACATTTGTTTGATCAAAGCAGCCTTTGGCTGTTTAAGAATGGACTTTGTGCATTTAATACCTTCATGTCCCAGATTTCCACAGTTGTAACATTTTCTGTTCAACATAATGGTCCTTTTGGATTTTGGGTTATTATTTGTACTAGATCCTCTGTTAAACTCTTGTTTTGACTCAACAAATGTTTTAAAATCTGTGGTTAACTTCATTAAGTTTTCAGTAAGTAGCTTAATGGTCTCAGTCTGGTTGTTAAGATTTGACTTTTGAGAGTCAGACTGAGTGTTAACACAAACAGATTTGGAGTTAAGTTTGCCAGACTGAAAATTTATTTTTCCAGACTGACAGTTAGATCTCACAGACTGAGATCTTTTTAACTCCTTTGTTACTGGTTTTATGCCTTTAGATTTGTTATTTGGCATATTTTTGTTTGGACCAGTTACAGACTGAGATGTGGAAGGTTCAAACACATTGTAACCTTTCTGTTTATTCTTGATTCTTTTTACCTCTTTTTGTCTTTTTAAAGATGGTACTGTGGGAATATTAACTTTGCCTTTTATAAATCTTTTCTTTTCAAGTTCTATAGTTTCTAAAGATTCATTAGTGATTATAAGTTCAGGCTGTTCAGATTGAGAAGTTTCACAGACTGAGATTTCTGAGTCTGTGTCTTCAGAGTCTGGCTCTGTCTCATATACTAGTTCTTTAGCAACTATTTTTGGTCTAACAAAAGCATTTGTCAATATAACTTTGTCTCCCACAGTATGACTAAAAGTATGAGGTAAAATCTCAGGTACAAATATAGTAGGTTTTGAGTTTATTTCTGAATTTATGTGACTTTTAAGATCAAACTCATCACCTATGACTGCTTGTATCTGAGCTGGAATCTGTTTGGATAAACAGTCCACATTTTTAAGTGATGAAATACACCAAGATTTACAGATCCTTTCATAATGATCAGCTTTGTTTTTATAAGCTTCTTTTTGCAGCTTGATCTTTTTGAGAAGGTCATATTGAGCATCAGGCTCAAGTCTGTACTGTTTGTTTTGGTTTATTTCATTCACTTTTGATTGTAGATCTTTTTGAACTTGACTGAGTTTGTTTTTAAATCTTGTATTTCCTCCAGTCTTTTCAAAAAATCTACATAGATGTGTTCAAACATTTTCTGTTTTTCTGCATCACTATAGTAAAGTTTAAAATGATTTACATTGTAAGCAGATCCTCTGTCCCAGTCTGGATGAACACATGCCTTTTCTGCAAATTTGACATCTTTGTCAAACTGGCTCTCTGTGATAGCCATTAAGCACATATCTTCATCATCCTCAGATGATGAAGATTCTTCATCTATCCATTGTTCAACAACCAAAGCTTTCTCTAGTTTCTTTGGTTGTTGTTTCTCTCCAATTTTCTTGGAGTTGAAGTACTTTTTCTTGTACTTCTTGGCCTTTTCTTCCCACTTATCAGAACTTGAAGATTCTGCAATCTTCACTCTGCAGTCAGAAGAAATATGACCAACTTGCCCACATTTATAGCAAGTAGCTTTCTTAGGATCAAAAGTTGGCCTTCCTTTTGAACCTTTGAATCTTGCTTTTTCTAACCTTTGGGCTAGCAATGCCATTTCAGCTTCTAGAGACTCAGTTTCATCATCTGATTCTGAGTCTGTAAGAGTAAGATGGTAATCTGCTCTAGAGAAAAGTTCTCTATTTTTCCTTGTTGTTGCAACAAGGGCAGCAGATGGATCTTTTGCAATCCTTTTGGCATTTAGATCCTTTCTGGCTTTGGTTTCTTCAAAATTTAGTAGAAGTCCAAACAAGCTAGAGAGATCATATGTCTCCAATTTTTCACTTACTATTAATGAAGTGATAACTTCAGAAAAAGTGTTTGGAATGACATCAACAAATTTTGCACAGATTTCAAACTGTCCCTTGATGATATTATACCTTTCAAGATCATTGATTAAGATCTGAAATCTGGTATGAATATCAGTTAATGACTCATTTTGGCCAGCAGAGAAGTTCTCATAATTTCTTACGAGATTCTTCTTCTTTTGGGATTGTACTAAACTTACACCATCATATTGGTCAGTTAGCATATCCCATATGGCTTTAGCAGTTTTGCAGCCAGATATCTTAGCAAAGATAGGCTCACTAACTGCATTGCCCAGTATGAATTTGGCCTTAAAGTCTAAAGCATATAGTTGTCTGTCTAGATCAGTCCAGGTATTTTTGGCAGCCTCAACAAATTTTTCAGGTGTCAAAATAATACCATTTGCATCTAAGGTTGCAGGAACTATTCTGCCAGGAATAATGGGTCCTTCCTGAATGACTCTAAGCATTTCATCATGAATGCTAGCAAGAAACCATTCAGCTTTCAATTTCCAGTGAGTAAAATTTACACCATTGAAGATTGGAATTCCCTTCCCAGCCATAGCAATAGAAGAAGTCATTGTTCAAGGAAGAAAATGTAGAGAAAATGGATTTAGATGATTGTTTGATAAACTGGGTTTCTTTGATCGTTAAAGATTAAATCTTTATTTTCTCTGATACCAGTTGTTGGGTCACAAGGTTCCCAAAACTTAGATACAGATTAAATAACAGTTATCTTAACTTGTTAGTTTATATCCAAGTTTTATATCAAACAAGTTTAAATTAATCTAGGCGGAAAACAAGATTAATTTTGACAGAGAGTTTATTATGAATCAAAGTATTATTCACAATAAAGTGTTTGTCTCACACAGATGACAAAGTATTCAAACCCACACAGATGGTTTGAATACGATCCAAGTATTAGTATATTAAGATACAATTATCATTACAAACTTTAACAGTTAGTGTGGTAATGCTTTGAGCCTAAGCTTAAAGGTCTTGTATACTATTTTGCTTTGAGAGCTTGGATTACTTGGATACATAGCAGTGCTTTTTGAACTGCTATTTATAGAGTTGGGAGTAACTCTATATTATCCAGCTTACATAATTGTCCAAGGGATAACAGATGCATCTTGGGCAACTTTGCACGCCACCCTTTTTGCTTTTCTTGGAAACAGAAAAAGCAAAAGGTAAAAGGTTTCTTTGCTTAGAAGAAAACCTTTGTCCGATGTTTGACTTTACTCAAACATCTCTTTAGTTGTACCATAGCCTTGGGAAAGAAGAACTTCTTTTGTACAATTGTACTTTCATTCTTCAATCTGTGCTCTTCAGTCTGTGCTCTCAGTCTGTGATCTTCAATCTGTGATCATCAGTCTGTGATCTTCAGTCTGTGAAGTCTTTTGTCTTCAATCTTCATTCTTCAGATGATGAATCCATAAGTCTTCAAGTAGAGCACGACTTTCAGTCTGTGAGAATTCTTCAGTCTGTGCAGCACAGACTCAGAAACCATTCTTCAGTCTGTGTAGCACAGACTCAGAAACACAGACTCGGGAATTTCACTAAGTTTCCTGAATACAACTAAGTTAGATTTTGACTCCTCAGATTTATAATGTAGGTTTGATCATTGTTTTTCACAACAATGCATTCGTGATCGTTGAGAATCACACAAACAATCGGTAGAGACCGACACCCATGGACGTTGTGACAAATTTTTATAAGTAACGTAAATCTATTCGAATATAAATAGTAGTTATTTATAGTGTGATAATTATGCTAACATGTAAGCGTAACAACCTTAATATACGAGAAGCGTTCACGAGAACTAAAAGACGCATAACGACAAATTAGACAATGATGACTAATCGAACGAACTAACGATAAATATTCAAATATTATTAAAACCAACTAATAATATTCTAACACCATTAATTTACCTTAATTACGACTAAATCACTTTAATTACAAGATTAGCACTTAACTAATTAAGATTAATGCTTAATGACTTAATTAACCTCACCTAAACTACAAGTTAAAAACCACAAAGGGCCCCCCTTTTGACTTCTCCCAAAACCGGCCCCTAGGCCCCCCTACCTTCCCTTGATTTTCTTGAACACACTCTCCATACCTTCATCCATACTTTCAACCATTACCACTTTTGATTTCATATCTTTTTTTAACCTCCACAAACAACAACAAGAAAGATCACAACTCTTTCACTCCCTCCCTCCCCTAAAGCTACGGCCAACACTCCCTCCCCCTCTATCTCACTTTGTTTTTCAAGAAAACTCTCACTACTTTAAAACACAAAATAAAACTCTTTCAATATATAAACACCTTCAAATCAAAACACCATCATATTCTCATGGGCTAACCAAGTTAAAAACAAGAATTGGAGCTAGAAAATATACACCAAGAAACCAAGTTCTCATCTTGCTCAAATCTTACTTTAAAAGCTTTGTAAGGAAACTCTTTCCCTAGTCTTTAACCTTATATATATGTTTATGCTAAAAATGTTCACTCATGCAAAAATATGTTTTAAACTAATTACTTTGTCCTTTAAAAATATCAACTAGTAAGTTTAACAAATAAAAAGTCTATAAACAAGTTTAGATACTTTAAAAATGCAAAACATGTGTTTTACACTTTAAACTCTTTATATATATAAAATAAACTCTTGTTTATGTTAAAATAGTTATTTTAAACTAAATAACATAATAAACTTGTAATAACATGAACTTTGTAATTTAAAAGTTAACTAAACACACTTTTGGGTGAAAAATGTCAAAAAGAAGACTTAAGGGACTAAACATGTAAAATCCGGATTTTTGAGGACCAAAAATGCTAAAAACAGTTTACCTAGTGTTTATAATATTAATCTATGTGTTAAAGTGTTAAAGACCAAACCTATGTGATTAAAAACTAAGAAAACTAAACTATGGGGTTAAAAGTGGAAAAATGAGAACTAGAAGGACCATACATGTAAAAACAGAAACTATTGGACCTGGGCTGTGAAAATAATTAACTTATGTATATTATAGTATAAACTATGATTTAAAACAATATCCATGCGGTCAAACTCTAACAAACCAAAGTATTGTGCAAGAAATGGGATAAATGGAACTAGAGGGACTAAAAGTGTAAAAACAGAAATTTATGGGCTGAGTTGGTGAAATAAGTAAGAAAGATGATATTAAAGTTTAATCTATAGTTTAGAGTGTTAAAATCAAGACTTGTGTGGTTAAAAGTCGACACCCCGAAAGTTTGAGCTAAAAATGAAATAATTGGAAACTTTAAGGACTAATAGTGTAAAATAGAAAGTTCAGGGACATAAGACCTAAAAACAGTAACTTAAATGTCCACAAGTGAAAACCCTAAGAAAAGATGTCGAGAATCTAACTTATAAGGTAGAAATCGAAGAAATCGAACGATTCAACATAAAATAACAAAATAGAAACTACAAGGACTAAAACCGTCACTTAAAAACTTTGAGGGCTGTTAAGGACACTCTGTAAATCAGGGGACTTCATTATAAAAATATACATTAAGTCATGATTAGCATATAGACCGAGAAATCGTGAAAACCGAATTATAACGAGTTAAAACGTACGCTAACGATAAATGTTACAAAAATGAATTATAAAACTTATAACGTTACTAAAAATGTATATTATATCTAAGCGACATGTTTATATTATAATAACGTACGGTACACAATTACATGTCGATTAAACGGGATTGTGAACCTCGAATACAATACAGTCGAGACGATACATATAACGAATCGATAATCAACGCTATGAATATATTATGAATAATAATATATTAAAAGGATGACATAAACGATTGTAGTATTTTGAAAACTATAAATGATCACAACGTGTCGCACACGTCTATAAGGCACATAAAACCATAGTTGAGTGAACAACTAGCATAGACGGACTATTAAGTCGTCTACATTTATTAACTCGACCTCATGCGTTTAGGGCGCTAAGAGGCTTATTTGGGCTCGTTTACTTAAACTCTTTTGCTAGCACGCTCGGACTCAGGTGAGTTCACAGCCCCTATTTTACTGTTTTAATGCTTTCAAATATTGGGGTGAGAAACATATAACTGATTTATGCGATTATTGAAACCTGACAACGTATCCTTATGGGAGCCTAAGTTCTCAAGTTGTAGTGCATAGAAGTCCTTTTGCTTACAATGACTATAACCATTAGCTAGATGACGCTAGCCACTGAATATACGGATAGTACTATCGGGGTGACATTCCCCCCCACTGTTTTGGTTAGTCGCGCTAACTAGCGACGTTGTTTCGCATCGAGGATCGTATATTTACATTGTCTAAGGCAAACGATTCATTATAAGTCGTGGTTTGGTTATAGGCTTAGTTTCGGCATATTAACTCATAGGATTTGCAAACCTATTGGGGGATCACCGTCTTTGTTTCAAGTTTTAAATAATCGTACCTTAGGCCTTCGATGCCACTCTTTGATTTACTGATGAACTTTACTAAATAATGATTTATTGAGTCTTAAACCTGTGAATTCACTCAACAATTATGTTGACGTTTTAAATATGTTTTTCAGGGAATTAGCCATGCTTCAAGACCTCATGCATTTTGGAACCGTACTGGCCATGATAATTAGGATGTCATATTTTGAACTATTGGGATTTCATTTATAATACTAACTTAATGATGTTTTATTTATAATATCCCGGAACCTATCTTTTGTGAAACAATGTATTTGGTAACATTGCTATTTGACGGCTCGATGAGCCGTAATGTTTGTAAAACTTTATTTGGCATCTTAATACATTAGATGTTCTGCGATAATCATATGCTCTCGATTTAATGTCGATTGATCGAGTCACGACCCGAGCTTCCGCCTTAATTATTATTATGTTAATTTTGAGGGTGTGACATGTTAGACCCAATCCTATCGGACCTATTCATGCCAAAGATTACCCGTTTGGAACCAAACCATCGATACCTTTACCTAACCTACCCAACACATCCATCTTGCCACCTGTAGCCCATCATTTTGCATTCTTTATTTGCACTTTGATTGTCTCATATGAATCATTTGATTTTACCAAGTTACAATGATAATGATTCTCTAGGCCGAGGTTGGAAACTAAAGAAGCAAAGGGAAGAATAAGTTTCGGCTAGCTGAGATCGGAACATCAATGCTGATGGATCATGACAGAGACACTAAATTCTTAAAAGAGTTGCTGCAAATTTGTAAAGATTGAGATCAAGGTATAAAATAAATATTTGGCCTAAGAACTTTATTAGTTGTTTCTAACAACATCATATCCGGGTCCGATTTAATTATGTCATGCGTCGTGTCTAATCCTTAAATTTGTTTGTCATTGCTGAGAACAGAAAAGGTATTAGGCTACGTACTGACAAGTGACAACAAGCTATCAATGGTGGTGTCAAGGATTCAAGGGGTCTCAACAACACTCATTTCTTTGACTTCACACATAATTTTTTACTAGCTACTTTTTTATATTGTTCTATCTGTCATTCAAAAATTTTTACACATGATGATTTCCATTTGTCTGTTCCTTCTTGGCAATTTATTTCCATTGCATAATTTGCAACTTTTGTATTTTTAATTAACTTTGTTAATGAATAGTTGTTAGCTGCTTGCCACTTTTAAGATACAAGATGAATGAATAATATTCATGAATATTTAAAGATAGGTTATCAAAGATTTATTTTTTAGATTCGAGTTTTTAGTTTGTACAGTTGAAATTTAATTATATAAATCAATTAACCATTTAAGATTAATTTCTTCAAATGTAATAATGTATTGTTTTGTCATGCAGGAGATTAACCATGCTGGTGTAAGTGGGTTGGTAGAGAATAATTTGATATTACTACTCTCTAATCCAAGTTAAATGAAACATTATTCATTCCTTCTTTATGTGTTTAGATTCAACTCATTATTAATACGAGCAGTATCCTTTTGATTTGGTTATCTCTAGTGAGTCAAATGGGTAACCCAAAAGACACGAAGGGAACAACTAAAAGACCTAAATAAGTGAGTCACCGGTGAACCAATTCGTAAGTCACCCAAAGTTTTTATTACTTTATTTATTTATTTATTTTATATATATCATATACGTCTACTTTATGTATTTTTCATTAACCTTGTGTGTTTTTATCATTTGATTTGATGCTACGTAGGGTCATAAGATACAAAACACGATAAATAAGTTTTTATCTTTTCGTTAACCTTATGTGTTATCCTACAATTAGCTCATCAATTTTTCAATCCAAACACATGCCTATTATATGTTCATATATATAATTATATTGTTAACTTTTAAAAAACAAATATATTAGCTAGACCGGTAACCGCATGTCTATAAACTAATATTACAATATTGATAAATGCAGGTTATCATTTTTGAAAATTTTGTATCTCAACTTTTTAAAAGAGAGAGATTTTGAACGGCAAAATTTTCTTTTATTAATATAGCGAAGAAAAAGATAGTAGATAGATTTTTATTTTTATTTCTATTCGTATATAAGCGTCGACCACCAATTATTATATTTCTTTAATCATCATCAATTAACAATTAATTAATAAAACTATTGTAAGATGATTAAATTCTTTTTGTCAAAAAATTAATAAGAAATCGTGGATGTGTCAATGAAATCTAGTATGGGCTGGTTAGTATTTTAAAAACAATCCGTGTTTAATCCTAATAAAATTTAGTATGGGCCGATTTAGAAACAAAAAATAAAATCAACCATTTGTCTTAATCATTCTAATACAATTAGTTGCTTTTCAAAGATTCAAACAGACGAGTCCTTCAAAAATGTCGAATCTTATCTACTTTTCTTGTTACATTGTAAAACCTAAACTCAAAATACGAACCTGCAAATCAATTTCGATTTGATTTTCAAGTCTTCAAATCGGTTTGATGTTTTAGTTATGTTGCAACTTAAAATGGTTTAACCTCTTTCTTGTAGTATCTCATGATCGACAAGAATTTTACCTAGGCGGTGTGTTTATGTTTGTCTCCATATTAAGTTCAAGTGCGAATGTTTGAATGTTTAATTCACACTTAATGGTCATTTACTTGTTTATTTATCGGTAAATACATTTTTTAGTGGCTTTAATAACAAAGAAATTGTTAAGTGACTAAAATGACAATTAACATAATTTTGAATGGCTTATTAAGTGACATTTGTGCCCCATACTAAACTTTATTACTAACTGATCGAACATATTTCATCTTGAGTGTAATTAGTGGCGGATCTAGAAAAATTAGTCATCGGTGGCACAAAAAAATTGAAGTTCACTCCACTTGATAGTTTATTAAGTTTATTTAAATAGTGAGGTGCACCGCCTAAACATAAGCTGTATCACTCTTAACGAATCAATAATTTTTCAACTAGTTTTACACTAAGCCGACTTAATTGACTGGTGTCACGTGTCACAGCTGGTTATAACGTAGGTTCGCCCATGAGTGCAATTAAGAGAGGGTTTATGGGTGATTAGGCTTTCACACTCCGACGAACGTGTGAAGCCGGTTTGAGACAAAGTCAAACAAGGGTGGTGAAAGGGGCTAATCCTTGATAGAATACTGTGAGATTCTACCAAGCGTATGAGGTGCTTACCATAGATGAGGGTAAGCACTATAGAGACCATCTAAGAAGATGAGGTTTGGGATGAGGAGAGAAATGGAGACTGCACACAATGTTGTGTGTTTTATAATATGTGAGGTCCCTCTCCCATATAGGGTTTATGTCTTTATATATGGGGGATGGGGCAACCCAATAGGAAAAGCCAATGGGCCAAGCTATGTGGAAGCCCAAAGTAAGGGGTACACTATCAAGTCCCCAAAGTTCGGTATGACATGTTCGTACATGTCGTGTCGAACTTATTTATTACGTCAGTGCCCATAACCCGACAAAGATGTCAACCATAGCGGCAATGAGCTTACAAAACAATCGAGCAGCAAAAGATCGAGCAGGACTCCAAGGGAAGTTACTGAGACGAGCCATGAGCTCTAAACGAGCAAAGTCTGAGCATGGCTCAAAGACGGGTTGCCGAAGCGAGCTCTCTAAATGAGCTACTGAGACAAGATGCACTCTAAATGAGCAGAGTCTGAGCATAACTCAAGACAAGTTGCTGAGATGAGTAATATCGTAGCTTTGACAAGTAAAACTGGCCAAAGAGTCTGCGATATAGTTAGCAGACGTACTTGTAATGTAGTCCGCCAAAAGAAACGCAAGAGAAATTCCTTGCAAAATGACGTTGAAGGGAAGACAGATAGTACATCATCACTCCCCCGAGTTGAGTATGATAACTCTATCGAGTATCATATTGAACTTGTCATTGTGTTGTGGCAGGATTAATTCTTACCTAGCATCAACACTCTGCTGGGATAAGGGCTTCTCCATGCACCACGAAAATATTTGTTCATGCCTATTAACGTCAGCGTTCGGCTGGAATCAGGTCTTTTATTTGATTTGACTCGGATTTATTTTGTATTAAGTCATGACAGTTGTAGATTTCTAGACTACATTATGAGTTGGTGTGTGGCGGAAAAGTTCATTTCAGGTAGACCAATATGATTCTGGCCATATCCTCGTCAACCGTAAACGTGTTGGGGGAGGACCTCTGCCTTCGGGTAGCTAGAAGGCATTCCCTAAGGGCGGCAAGACCGTTCATAGGGCGAGGTGCATCACGATTGCATTTTAAAAATGACTTTATGAACATAAGTAAGAGCATAAAAGTAAACCTTTTTTTTCCATTAAAATAGAGCTTCAAAAAGGGTGGATCAATTCCCTCTGAGCTTCGCGAAGAGTGGATCGGTTCCCCCTACCTTAAGAATTTACAATATTGTTGTACGGTTATACATATGGGCTTAACCGACCTTGTTAAAGGTTTTATGGTGTGTAACCATTCATCACGAAGAAAATACGTCCTTGTGGAATAAATTGATTTTTATATACAACTCAAATTTGAAGAGATGAGCTGAGAGCTTAAAGATGATGAGATGAGCTCACTCGTTGAAGAGATGAGCTGAGAGCTCAAAGTTGATGCGATGAGCTCTCTTGTTGAAGAGATGACCTGAGAGCTCAAAGCTAATGAGACGAGCTCACTCGTTGAAGAGATTAGCCGAGAGCTCAAAGTTGATGCAATGAGCTCACTCGCTGATGAGATGAGCTCACTCATTGAAGAGATGAGCCGAGAGCTCAAAGTTGATGCGATGAGCTCACTCGCTGATGAGATGAGCTGAGAGCTCAAAGTTGATGCGATGAGCTCACTCGTTGAAGAGATGAGATGAAGTTGATGTGATGAGCTCACTCGTTAAAGAGATGAGCTGAGAGCTCAAAGCTGATGAGATGAGCTCATTCGTTGAAGAGATCAGCCGAGAGCTTAAAGTTGATGCGATGAAATCACTCGTTTGAAGAGATGAGCTGAGACCTCAAAGTTGATGAGATGAGTTCACTCGCTGATGAGATGAGCTGAGAGCTCAAAGGTGATGAGATGAGCTCACTCGTTAATGGATGAGCTGAGAGCTCAAAGTTGATGCGATGAGTTCACTCGCTGATGAGATGAGCTGAGAGCTCAAAGTTGATGCGATGAGCTCACACGCTGATGAGATGAGCTCACTCGGTGAAGAGATGAGCTGAGAGCTCAAAGGTGATGAGATGAGCTCACTCGGTGAAGAGACGAGGTGAGAGCTCAAAGCTGATGCGATGAGCTCACTCGCCGACGAGATGAGCTGAGAGCTCAAAGCTGATGCGATGAGCTCACTCGTTGAAGAGATGAGCTGAGAGCTCAAAACTGATGAGATGAGCTCACTCGTTGAAGAGATGGGCTGAGAGCTCAAAGCTGATGAGATGAGCTCACTCGTTGAAGAGATGGGCTGAGAGCTCAAAGCTGATGCGATGAGCTCACTCGTTGATGAGATGAGCTCACTCGCTGATGAAATGGGCTGAGAGCTCAAAGTTGATGCGACGAGCTCACTCGCTGAAAAGATGAAACGGAGCCCCGTAGTCCAAGTTATTACCATTTTCGTGAAGGCCTTTACTAACACGACCATGAGCTTCCATGAACAACAATGCCCGATATTGAACACTTGGACCCGCATCAGCTCTCCTATATAGGATTTATGCCTTTATACATGAGGGACGGGGCATCCCAATACAAAAAGCTCATAGATCAAGCCATATGAAAAAGCACGAAGTAAGGAGTACACTGTCACTAACAAAACAAACAAATTGTATTACTCCATTATTTTCCTTTAGAATAGATTGATAACATGTGCCAACCACGTGTTTAATATGTTTGCTTTCATGTCGTCACATCACATATTTACCAGACGGAGAACCTTTGAGGAGTATTACGTCAAAATAAAATAGAATGAGGCTTAAAAATGACAAAAGGTAAACAATTTGGAGTAAAATGTAACTATAGTCCTCTTCTGAAGCATTCCCTTTTTATATACAGCACACAAACAAACACACGCTTTTAAATAGAGAGTTGATCATCAAAAACCATATCCTCCAAAATTGATCGAATTTCCGCTGCGGATTCTTGAAAAGGTTAGGGTTTTAATCGATTTATTCACTTTCTTTTTTATTGAATATTAATTCTGCTCTTATATTTGCTCTTGTTGCTCGATGATTTTGAGGAAAATATTTTTTTTTAGGTTTTGATTAGCTTGTGTGTTTAGCTTATATTAAGCTGGTCAACTTTTGATCGTAGTTTATTAAATTTGTCGTGAGTTAAAAGCTTACTTTAAGGTTTATGTTCATCTTTTGTTGATTGTTCTGTGAAAATCAGAACACCTCATTATTATTATTTTTTAAAAATATATATATTATTGTGGATCATATCGTATTAATTTATTGACGATAAGTTTGAGGAAAGATTAAATTTGGGAGTATGACAATTGCTTAATTATATTAAATAAATAATTAGGTTACACTTGATCGTCTGTGAATTTAAATATAAAACTTTGAACTCATTATTTTGTATGTGGGTGAAACCTGATCATCAATTTAACATATTTATGATTCTTTGAGATTCTTACTTTTAGTTTTGTTTGAAGTGCAGTGAGATGGCAAAGAGTTTATTCAAGCAAGAACATGATCTTGGTATCCATTCCTTTGTTGTTTATGGTTTTCCAATTATGATTGTAAATTTGTAATTAAAATTATATGTGGGTTTCAGGCAATGGAACAATATCTTTGCAAGAGAAACGTTGATTGTGTTTCTGAATTATATGCTTGTTTTTTTTCTTCTTTTTCATTTTTGTTTCAGCGAAGAGGCGTGCAGAGGCTGCTAGAATTAGAGAGAAATACCCTGATAGGATTCCGGTTAGTATTTGATCTTTGTCTAGAAGATAGCTGATCACTTATACGTAGTACTCCGTATTAGTTATATGTTTGCATTTAGCACAATATTAGTCAATTTAACATGTTGTTGAGATATTTGTTTGACCTTTTAGGACATTGGGCTTTTGGTTATGGGTTAAACATAGTATTGTATTATTCCTACTACATTATAGAGATGATTTGATTTTCGAGCTCAAACTGAATATATGGCTTCTGAAACTGAAAAACTTGTTATCCATTTCTTCTTATAAGGTGATTGTTGAGAAGGCAGAAAGAAGTGATGTTCCCAATATCGATAAGAAAAAGTATGTATTACGCTATCTTGTCTTGTCTTGCCTTTGAAGTCAATGGGTTTTGGTTTGGTAGGTGTATTATGATAGGATGGGATGTAATTGGGTGAGTGACCTGAATCTGTAAAATTGTTTGCAGGTACCTTGTTCCAGCTGACTTGACAGTAGGTCAATTTGTATATGTAATTCGTAAAAGGATTAAGCTAAGTGCGGAAAAGGCCATTTTCATATTTGTTGACAATGTACTACCTCCAACAGGTAATACTTCTAGCCAATGATCTCTACTCTACAACTGGTTCGTGGAAACCAAAAATTATATTTTGAACGGAATCTCACTCGATTAGATTGAGTTAAATGGTAGTGTTACTGTTATGTTTTGTTGTAGGGGCAATCATGTCTGCAATATATGAAGAAAAGAAAGACGAAGATGGCTTCCTTTACGTTACTTACAGCGGAGAGAACACATTCGGGGACCAGTAGCCTTCATTCCTTGTTTGGGGTATATTATATTGTTTTATCAAGTTTCTAAGACGCTACAAAGTACAAATGTATATAAATCTAAACCCAAGATACATGCGTTCATCTTTCTGTTAAATGTTAATAATCATTTGCTTTTGATTCTCTGTGACTTCTGTCTCTCTGTTATGTGATCAAATAGGGTTCACTCAGTTTGTAATTTAAGTTCGGGAATGTTAAAATCTGGGATTTTTTTTTTCTTTCTATTTTTGTGTGACGAAAACTTTCAAAAGATAAAAAGAAAAGATTTTTTAATGGTAAAACAATATAGAAATTTAGTTCCATCACTACTGTTAATCCCGTCACACTGAAATTTGATTCTCATATATCATATGGCTATCGTTTTGTTGATTGGGCTGGGCCTTAAAGAAAACATGCGGAAAATAAAAAAATTGACTACATTTTTCCATGTATTTTCACATGAAGAATAGAAGGCAGGAGTTGAAGGTTGTTGATTCTTGTGTCATCTGGTTTAAACTCTAGGGTTGGTTAAGTGGTAAATTTGAAAGAAGGATAACTCTCTTACATTTGGAGGTTCAACTTCAAATTCCAGTTGGTGCAAACAATTTTATGGACCAAGTGTATGTGGCGCTGGGTTTAGGCCCCCTAAAAAGAAAAAGTCATCCAGGGACATCAAATATTTTTCTTATGCTTAGCTTATAAAATTAAAATGTTGGGTTTGAAATGGGCTCAAGAAATGTTGAAATTTTGTGAATATGGGCCATAAGCCTCATCCAACAGAGTCATGCTAACAACTAACAGTCGTGGCTAGACATGATCAAATCATCACCCACCTAGACCGCCGTCAATAATTTATAATTCAATTGCCATTGCACTCATGTTTTATGAAAAAAATTAAAAAAGAAAATACGTATAATCAAAAAATTAATTTCTGTAATTATTTTATTTGATTTTTTGTCCAACCTGTAGAAAAATTTGACGACGTAGAAAGTAAAACGAAAAATGATATGTCGGTCTAAATTTGTAAGTCTAAATTTAGACCTAAAACTATGATTGATAGATGTAAATATTTGATTGGATGAAATGAAGGGAGAAAAAATATTCAACCATGGAGGGAAGTATGTCTACTTTCAGGTCTACGTAATTCAGTCTATATTGCATTATTCGAAGTCGAACAATTAAATTACATTATTTTAACTATTTCTTACTTTTGTTTAATCATATGATTGTTTTTAATTACATCATTTTATTTGTAAATCTAACTATAATGTAAGATCACTTTGAGTGCAATTTTGCACGATTCCGTGGAGGGCTAGCACGAAGAGGACGGAGGGAGTGGGCTAGTGGTGCCGGTGATTTCGTGGTGTTTTTGACAGGTAGCACGGGAGAAGAATAGACCCCACATTTTTTATTTTATTTTTATTTTTAACCTTTGTCATTATTAATGATGCAAAAAATACAACTCTCTAATCACTAACGGAATGAAGTGGTTTAGTCGTGTGACTCCCCACTCCTACCATTCATCCATGATTAGTAGTCGTGACTGACATGACAGTTAGTCATTTTACAACTAACCATTACCACTTCGTGTAGTCTAAGTGTAGCGCATTTATCAAACTCGAGAGGGAATAACCTTTTTAGTTTTTATATTTATCAGGAGTAAATGTTTATAAACATTCGGTGGTCAACTATATATATTAATTTAACCAAAATCAAGTGAAAGAGTGCATGCATGTGATGGCATGGGTTGCTACCATTGACACCATAAACTCTGATTTTCCGTGTGAGGACCACTAATTCTCCCCCTCATCTTAAACACACAAAAGATTTGGTTGCGTTTTTCCTTTTCGTTTCATTTCTTTGTCGACCTATAATATTTATTATTTATTATATCGATTTCTTCCTTACAAACTAATTTTTTTAAATATACAATTATATATATATATATATATATATATATATATATATATATATATATATATATATTTATATTAGAAGGATCAAAAAAGAAGAAAAATTAAGAAGAGAAGATAGAGAAGCAATATGATTCAGTATTTTATAACTATAATTTAAATTTTTATCACTTCTCCCTCTTCTCCCCTTATATATATTAGCAACACAATTGTTAAGAGTGTCATCGGTCCATCTCCTTATCCTTAAATTTAACATATATATAAGCCCACACAATTGTTAAGACAAGATATAAACCATTTGATATTATATTATTGTTATTATTATTATTCATTTAATTACGTATTATTATCAGTAAACATATATATATATATATATATATATATATATATATATATATATATAGGAGTGAGATAAAGAGAGAAGGATTTTTAAGGAGAGAAGAGGGAGAAAGATTTTTTGTTACTATGATTCAATATTTTTATTCTATGATTCAGTATTTATTATGATTCACTATTTTAATCAAAAATTTGAATCATATCAACAAAGTATTGAATCATAGTAAAAACAAATATCTTCTCTCTTTTCTCTCTCTAAATTTCCTTCTCTTATGATCATGTTACTATATATATATATATATTAATTGGACGTCATACAATTTACTCTATTATTAATTAATTAATTGATAATTGATTAATTGTTTTAAAATATCAAATACCAACTTGCTTGTTGATTACCCGACCCACCTCCGAAACAAAGTCTTGCATTCTCATTCGCATCCCTAGACACAAACAAAGGGAACGTAGTAATTAACTAATTAAGCTTAAATTCAATGACCCTAGCTTGCTACTTAGCTCCAGTGAGTGTGACTGTGACTGTACGTTATGGGTCAAAAAAATATATAGTTGTACGTTGTCATCATTCAGGAGACTTTGGTTAAGCATTTCGCTTTTTTTTTTTTTTTTTTTTGGCAAAAAATATAAAATATCAACTAATTAAGAAGCATTAAAAGGAACAACCACAACAGAGAGGATCCTAGACAAGATAAAACTAACTAAGCTTGGATTGTGTAAGGATATGATTACAAAGTAGAATTCATGAAGGAATGTCCTAATCTGTTGCTGTAGACTTGGGAGAAATTATCTGGAAGATGTCGATAAAGACGAGTAATCAAAGAGCAATACAACGTGTTTTTGGTGTAAAATAGATAATTTTCATTCCTAGATGGTACATGAATATTCGGCCTCCGCACTTGATCTCGACACCACCTTTTGTTTTTTACTTCTCCACGTAACCAAATTTCCTCCAACGAAAATGAAGTATCCAGAAGTTGACTTACCATCTGTTCGATCACCAGCCCAGTCTGCATCGATGTATCCTTGTACACTATTATCTTGTCTCTTTCCAAAAAATAAGCCTTTCCCTGGTGTGGCCTTTAGATATCTTAAAATTCTGTATACAGCCTTCATATGTTCTTCACTTGGTGCATGCATAAATCTACTAACAACACTTACTGCATAGGCGATGTCCGGTCGAGTATGTGATAGATAAATGAGCTTTCCAACGAGTTTTTGGTACCTCTTTCGATTAGTTGGTACTTGATCAGGAAGAATTTCCAACCGATGGTTCATTTCAATTGGTGTGTCGATGGGTTTGCAATCCAACATCCTAGTTTCAGCTAACAAATCAAGTATATACTTTCGTTGACACATAGTAATTCCGCTCCTTGACCTTGACACTTCAATACCCAAAAAATACTTCAATGGACCTAAGTCCTTTAACTCGAATTCTGTGGCAAGACGGGATTGAAGATCCTTGAGTTCGTAATCGTCATTTCCAGTTACCACCATGTCATCCACATATACAATGAGAGCCGTAATCTTTTTGTTTGCATTTTTAACAAACAAGGTATGGCCAGCATCACTTTGTTTGTATCAAATCTTCTTCATAAACGCTGAGAATCTACCAAACCATGCCCGAGGCGACTGTTTTAAACCATACAACGCCTTTTTAAGTTTACATACTTTTCCGCTACAGTTTAAACCTGGAGGAGGCTCTAAGTATACTTCTTCTTCCAAGTATCCGTTCAAGAACGCGTTTTTCACGTCGAATTGTTTCAAAGGCCAGTTTTCATTTGTAGCTATGAAGATTAGAATTATGATCGTGTTCATTTTTGCTACCGGAGCAAAAGTATCTCCATAATCGATGCCATATTTCTGCGTATATCCCTTAGCCACGAGCCTCGCCTTATACTGATCAATATTTCCATTAGAGTCCAATTTTACGGTAAAAATCCATCTGCAACCCACTACTTTCTTTCCTTGAGGCAATGTCACGAGATCCCAGGTTTGATTTTTTATCAGTGCTTCAATTTCTTCCATTATTGCTTTCTTCCATTTTTTGTCTTTCATGGCTTCTTGTACGTCTCGTGGGATTACTACACTGGATAATCTTTCGATGGCAGCTACATGTGATTTTGCTAGACGATGGTATGAAATGTAATTTCCGATCGGGTATTTTGCCTTGGCGTTTAAATCAGCTCGGTATTGGGGCTTCGGAATCCCTCGTGTACTCCTAACAGGAAGCTGATATCCCTGATCAGTGAGTGGGACGAAATTCTGGGAATCTTGGGCCTCAGGCTCAACATTTTCGGCACTCGCTCCAAGATCTTGGGCCTGGGCTTCTTCGTTATCCTGCATAACATCAAAAATTTCGTGATTTGTTAGTTCAGGCCCATCACTTGTTGGTTCAGGCCCATCAAAGTCGGATTCAATTTCGGGTTATATTTTTCGACCAGATGGAGTTTCGTCGTGTGAATGATCATTTTGATCATTTCCTTGCTGTTCGAAATTTTCCTCCATAACAAACTCGGTTATATCTTGGGAATTTACTTCTTCGTTCATCTCCCCCTGAAGTGAATTCTCACCTCCATGGTATTTTGTAGTTTCGTGAAACGACACATCACGAGACACATACACTTTCTTATCGAGCGGATTATAACATCTATAACCCTTTTTCTGAGTTGCATATCCTATGAACATGCACTTTATTGCCCTTGGTTCGAGTTTACCCGTGTTTTGATGAACATATGCGGTGCAACCAAATATTCACGGTTCGAGTCCTAGGTTGATGGGTTGTTTCACAAGTTCCTGTAACTTTTGTAAAGGTGTAGCAAAATCTAGTACTCGAGATGGCGTCCTATTCATGAGATATGCAGCCGACCTAACGGATTCTCCCCATAAATCTCGGGGTACATTCATGTCAAACAATGAAGCGCGTACAATTTCAAGTAACTGTCTATTCCATCTTTCTGCCAGGCCATTTTGCTGGGGAGTTCGAGCACAAGAGGTTTGTTGTCGGATAGAGTTTTCTTGGCAAAAACGAGCCATCTCATGATTTATGTATTCACCACCATTATCCGATTGCAAAATCTGGATGTCTACTCTATATTCAGTCTTGATATGGTGGTAAAGTTCTTTAAAAGCAATTAGTACATCACTTTTATTTTTTAACAAAGCAACCCAAACCATTCTAGTACATTCATCAATAAACGTAATGAAATAACGAGCATCACTCGGTGTGGGTATTGGGGCAGGTCCCCATACATCTGAATGTATTTTGATAAGTGGAACAGAAACTTTATTATCACTAGAAACATACGAAATCTTTGTGTTCTTTGCTAACTCACAAATACCACATTTAAATTCACTTTCAACTAAATTTAAAAACAATTTTGGTTTTAATTTTTTGAGATAACCAAATGATAAATGTCCTAAGCGACGGTGCCACAACATCGCCATAGACTTATTTGCTTCTTTTATTCATGTATGAAACGCTTGACTCCTAGAATCATCCTCCAAGTAGTATAATCTTCCCTTCCTAGTACCACAACCAAGCGTCTTGTGTGTTGCTATGTCCTGAAACACACAGTAATTTGGCCAGAAAATCACATAACAATTAAGGGCTTCTGTAACTTGACTGACGGATAACAGGTTAGATGATAAGGATGGGACTACAAGAACTGAATCAAGGTTCATAGAATTTGATACACGAACACTTCCTTCACATATAACTTTTTCGGTTTCCCCACTTGCAGTTTGAATCACACTTTGCTTAGGGGTACATGATGAGGTTAAGAGTTGTTTATCATTTATCATGTGATCAGTGGCACCCGTGTCTATGATCCAATTATTATCAATTTTCGTTTGGGTGTTATAAGACATACCTGAGTCCGACATGGCGTAGGTGGTGTGGGCCGCCATTGGAACATCCTGAGCTGTTGTTACAACAGTTGCTTGACCGACTTTTTTCCTTGGTTTTTTCGTGAAATCCCACCATTCCGGGTAGCCTATAATTTCATAACATCGTTGTTTCGAGTGACCCTGTTCTCCGCAATGAGTACAAGTAAACGAGTTCTTTTTTCCGGCTATGTTTTTTCCTTTTTGTGGACCATTACGCGAGACCATGTGTACGAGGCTGTCGGGTTCAACTTTGGGCTCCTCCATGGTTTGTCGTTGACTGTAGTCCTTTCTTACGTAAGCATAACTAGATTCCAGGCTTAACGGAGGGTCTTTTCTAAGGATTTCGCTTCTGGCTTGACTGAATTCCGCATCCAGTCCCGCTAAGAATATGTGTACACGAAGACGAGTGATTGTCTTGTTTACTGAAACAGTTTCATTTACCGTTTCTTCCTGTGTAGTGATTCGAGTATCGATTTCTTGAAAGATACTCACCAATTCATTGTAGTACGTCGGCAAAGCACGTCCACCCTGTCGGGTGTTGAATGATCGCCGGTTAAGTTCGAATAGTTGAGTTTCATCGGTTCCGTCAAAGAAGGTTTTTCCGACTGCCTCCCAGATTTCAGCCGCCGTCTGTAGCCTGATAAACCAGCGGATCAGGGAAGGAGACATCGAATCAATCAGCCAGCTTTTGAGTCGATTGTTGTCTATCAGCCAAGCTTCAAGTGCTTTTTCATCTCCGTTCGTGGGCTTCGGTGTTTTTCCGGTGATAAAGCCGGATTTATTTCGTGCCCCGATGCACATCTCCATTAATTGAGACCATAGTGGGTAGTTCGTGTCGTCAAGGGTGATACCAGTCGGAAACGGGGCGTCCTGTACATTCTGGACGATCACCGGGTTTTGGGTTGACGCATCTCCATTGTCACCAGCCATTCGTACGTGGTTTGCAGGTTCAAAGAATTTTTTTTTTGTAGGCTCTGATACCATAAAGACGAGTAATCAAAGAGCAATACAACGTGTTTTTGGTGTAAAATAGATAAATTTCATTCCTAGATGGTACATGAATATATAATAACTTTTACAACAGAATTACGTAAATTACTCCTACATTCTAGGACTCCATAATGATCACAATCCTTTCCTAGTTATCAACAATAATTTCTATGTTTATCTATGCTCTCGTCAACAGTCGATTAAAACATAGCGCCATGTAGAACCATATCTTTAAATTCTGAATTTGCAAAAATGCCAAACAAACTTATAAAACGATTGGCCTAAACTGCGTCGACATGAGATCACATTGATTAAGCATTCGATGAGCAACTTGAACCTCTTCAAATTTTAGAATTGTTATAATTCAATCAATCCATTAACGTCATAAAACCGAACTCCATTTTTCTTGACATGAATGATGCCGTGTTACTTGAATCGCTCCTTATTGTTGACATTTTGAAGGTTTATCACTTAATATCAAACCTTATATAAAACTATCATATCCATCATCTCCTTTTCGGAACTCTTCATGTTGATGACTTTCCTTATAGATTTAGAAGGTTTAATAATTTTTTGTACTATTGGCTCCTCATCCCTAGGTTAAGCTTAATGGGTGTAGTCGTTGACATCAGAAATTAAGATCACAGGGGTCGTCCCGTTGATTTCAAGGGCCTTGTGCCAACCAAAATATAGGACCTTAAACTCCTCGATGATTTTTGAAATATATAAAAGATGCTAGTTTAGTTTGATCTTTTTCATTATACATATATAGTTTTAATAATAATAATAATAACTTATGTATCATTTATTCAATTTGCATATGTTTTCCTATTTCTATTTAAAGTTTTTAATAAAGTGTAGTATACAAAACATTGTTTCTCACAAAAGTGATAAATTAATTCTACATGTCTTTTTACTAAGATAGTACCACTACTATTCTAACAACCAACATACGTGCAAGTGTTTACAAACCATTTGCTATTGTTCCGACATTTACGAAAAGAGATTTATAAAATTAATTAACTTAATGAACTTAAAAGTGACGGGTCTTGTTAGAAAAATGTGAAGGGTAAAATAGTAACACTCAACAGTTACAAGGGTGCTTAAAGAAAATAAGGTAATAAAGTTTTTAAAATACGGAGGTTTTGTCATCTTCTTCCCCAAAATGCCCCAACTCCAATTTTCGTCCATTAAAATGTAATTCTAAGTGAGCAGCGTTGCTTATATTGTTACTCTCAATATGTATAAAACGAGTTTTATTCATCGTCGAACGTCAATTAATTGTTTAAAATCGTCCGAAAAATACCTAATATCAGCCCTTCAACCTGAAATTTGGGGCCTCAAAAATTTGAAGCCTTGTGCAATTGAGCACCTTGTCCATGCTCAAATCCGGCCCTGAAGATCACGCGCCTAGCTACTAAAACATCTTCGCGATATAAAGGATGTCCATGCAAGATATACAAGTGTGATTAATCGCAATGTAGAATTAAAAAGTTACTCAAAAAGATCAATATAAAGGATGGCATGATAACTCAAACTCGAGCCATCCCGAACATTTATGAGCTGACCTCAAGTATACATTGTAAAAGTTTGTCTCGCTATCAACCTAACCTCGAGCTTCTCCCAAATATGTCAATCTAAGTTGTTCTTTTCGAGATCAAGTTCGGCTCGGTTACAACCTATACAATTGGAAGCGGAGCTAGGATAGTATTTTTTAGGGGGCAAAATTCCTTCAAATCTTTTTATCTTTTTAAAGAGGCAAAACTTTAAAATGTCACTAATTAATAATCTTAATCTTATTTTGCTTAAATTTGAATTTTATGAAGGGTAGTTTCCCGTAGCTCATGTAAGAGCACCCTCTGTATAAAATACAACTAGTATACATAGACTCAAGCAAAGTTGTAAAATTAAATAGGCGGGAAGTACTCTGTCGGGACCATGTAATGAGCACTCAGTTTAGTCCGGGAGTACTCACATTGACATTTTTTTGCCTTTAAATAATAAATTACAAATTTATATGTTTAAATATACTCTAGAAAGTGAAGAACGTGGGTGAATGACACTAAGGAGTAAGACCGAAGGAAAATAATGCGCCCAAACATTTAATTGGACTAAAAAACCTAATTTAAAACATATTAAAATGTTGATCGAGTTTGACTTTGACCGAGTTCTTCAGAGTACCGAATTGTCTCGGACCACCCTCGAGTAACGAGTACTCCCTGAGTACTCGGCCGTGTTGGCCGAGTTTTACAACCATTGATTTAAGTGCTCGAAAATGTAATTATTTATACCTGACATTTATATTATGCAACAAAGTAGTCGAAATTACCTTGTGTGTAACGTACTTTCAATTTATTGCTATTATATGTGTTTTGATGACGTAATAACCTGTAAGGATGTCACGTGCCACCTTTTACAGCTGATAACCTGTAATAATATATATATATATATATATATATATATATATATATAGATAAAAGGATGAGATCCTTAAATGGTAAAATTATAATATTTAATAACTAATTTTGAATTTTCAAGGGTAATATTGTACATTTACTTGATCGAAAAGAAAGGAAAAAAATCAACTTTTTTATTATCCAATTTACCATACTAACCGTTCAATTAATACAATTAATCCATCAATTTTTTTTTTATTTTTTTTTTTAAGAACGGGACTTTCTCCAAAAAAATGTGGGGTTCTTTTGTTTTTAATTTTATTTATTCCTATTTTTTTATTTGATAACGTATTGATAAGAAGATTACTTAAAGAGAAACATATGAATCAATATTGATTCAGAAAACTTGTTTTCTCTTCTTTTTAATCAATTTACTATAATTGACTTGATGCAAACTTTTAAGACACTATTATTAGACATTATTAGTGGTTTATTATTCATCTGGTGACTGTTAAATTTTTTTTGTTTTTATAATAATGAGTCATCAAAAATACTTAATGAATCAAAATTATTCATTTTTGAATCAAAGGTATTTAATTGTGAATCATGATTATATATTTGTGATTCATAATACTCCGTAATTGTTGTGAGTAAATAGTGAACCGCATTGACAAAACAGTAAATAAATGAGTGTATTATTTTGGCATAGTCAACACAAAATGATAAATGAATATAGTTTTCTAAACGCTTACGATTCATTGTCTTCAAACTATGTATTGTTATACTCTTATACATTTTTTAACCAATGCTATAAAATATATGAATCACTGTCGTAAAATTTTGAATCATTATTATAAAATTGTGAATCATTGTTATATAATATTTGAATCCATGTCACACATATGAATCAACTTCAATTGATTGGATATAATTCATTTATGAACTAAATCACTCAACTTTTTCTGAACCGTTTCTTCAAATAATTCAAAATCAGAAAACATGGTTTCGTAAGTAATGTTGAAATAATTGTCTTGGACGGTTGACATATGTGATCAATTACCACATGCATTTTGTGATATTACTATTGCAAAGAAGACTTGGAAATCTGGCATAACTTCACCAACCAATTTGTCACAAATTTATTTACATTTTAGCCATCTTGTAGTAGTATAAATAGAGCTCCATGCAAACTCATTTATGCATCCCAAATACAAGTGTTCTTGTATACTAAATAGCTTAATAGAGAGTTGGTGAGTTTAGTCTCCTAATTACAAAAGATATAAAGGTTAGTGTTTATCCTTGTAATTAGAGAGAAAGTGTAATTCCTATTATTCTACTTAGTGAAACGTTTTCTTCCTTGCCCGTGATTTTTATCCTATTGGGGGTTTCCACGTTAAATTTCTGTCTCTCTTTATTGTCGTTATCTCAAATTATATTAGCGGTTTGCTTTAATTCGGTGTAACATTTCTCAACCAGTGGTATCAGAGCTAAGTCCTAATATTGAGTGTATATTCATCTACTTATCGTATGCTCTGTGGTTACTACGTTAGTGGATCTTCCACATCAGAAAATAAGTAAGATTATTATCACTCGATAAAAGTTCGTGGGTACTATTTCACGAAAAAATAGTATTGTTGAAAAGAAGATTGTAATTAAAGCAATGTCTACGAAATTTGATATTGAAAAGTTCAATGGGAGTAATTTCTCATTATGAAGAGTAAAGATGAGAGCTATTCTGAGAAAGGATAAGTGTTTTGCAGCTATCAATGAACGGTCATCCGAGTTCACTGATGTAAAATGGGAAGAGATGGATGGGTCAAGCTATTGCAAATATTCATCTGGCACTAGCAGATGGTGTTTTGTCTAGCATTGAAGAAAAGAAGACGACGAAAGAGATTTGAGATCACCTCGTAATACTATACGAGACCAAATCACTTCAAAACAAGATTTTCCTTAAGAGGAAACTTTATGCGTTACGCATGAATGTATCCACTTCAGTGAATGGGCACATTAAAGTTTAAATACTCTATTCACAACTCGCATCATTGAGTTGTAATATAAAGTTACAAGAACGTGCTGAACTTCTACTTCAAAGTCTACCTTACTCGTATGATCAACTCATTATCAACTTAACCAATAATGTTCTCTCGGGGTATTTAGTCTACGATGATGTTGCAGCTGCTGTTCTAGAAGAAGAGAATCGGCACAATAATAGGGAGGACAAACATGCCGGTTCACGACAAGTGGAGGCCTTGGTAGTGACAGGAGGGAGATCAGCAGAACGTGGCACAAGTGGGAGTCACAATCATGGTGGATCTAAGTCAAGAAGAAGAAGACCTATACATGCTACAACTGTGGCAAGAAAGGTCATTTGAAGAAGGATTGTCGAAGTTTGAATAACTCTAATGCTCAAGGAAATTTTGCAAGCATTTCAGAAGATGGGACTACTTTGTTTAGTGAAGCAGTGGTAGCAAATGAAGGCAGAAAGACATTTGCTGATGTCTGGTTATTTAACTCAGGAGCTACTTCACATGACCTCTAGAAGAGAATGGTTTCAAAAATATGAACGTATCTCAGGAGGATCTATGTACAGTTGCAATGATCATGAACTAAAGATCATTGGAATTGGAGATATCATTCTAAAGATGCATGGTGGGACACTCTGTACTATTCAAGGTGTACGACACGTGGAGGGTTTGAAGAAGAACTTATTGTCTTTAGGACAATTGGATAATCTTGGTTGTAAGATGGAAATATAAGACAAGATCATGAAAATCATGAAAGGCGCACTTGTACCTATGAAGGGAAAAAATGTGGTTGCTAACTTATACATTCTGAAAGGCGAGACGGTACATGAAGCGGAAGCATCAGTTGCTTTAAATAGTTCAAGTGATAAAGTTGTTATAACATGGTATCAAAAGCTTGGCCATATGTCTGAACAAGGAATGAAATTCTCGTTGATAAAAATCTTATTCCTGGCCTGACAAAGGTATCACTACCTTTCTATGAGCATTGTGTAATCATCAAGCAGCATCGCCTGAAGTTTAGCACATCAAATTCTAGAAGTAAATCTGTTCTAGAATTGGTTCACTCTGATGTGTGGCAATCACCGGTTCAATCCCTAGGAGGAGCAAAATATTTTGTATCCTTTATTGATGATTACACTAGATTCATGTTAGGTGTACCTAATCAAGAAGAAGGCAGATGTGTTTGCAATATTTAAAGTTTATAAAGCGCGGGTTGAACTTGAATATGGTAAAAAGATCAAGTGTTTGAGGACAGATAATGGAGAAAAAAATACTGGCGATGAATTTGATAAATTTTGCAAACAAGAAGGCATCAAAAGGCAGTTCACAACAGCATATACTCCTCAACAAAATGGAGTGGCAGTGCAGATGAACAGAACCTTGTTAGATAGAACAAGAGCAATGTTGGCAACTGCAAGCTTGGGGAAATTGTTCTGGGCAGAAACGGTTAGTAGTGTATGTTATGTGATAAATCGGTCACCATCAACTGCCATTGAGTTGAAGTCACCGATGGAGATGTGGACTGGAAAACCAGTTGATTATTCAGACCTTCATGTATTTGGAAGTCCTGTGTACGCGATGTACAATGCCCAAGAAACTACAAAGCTGGATCCGAAATCCAGAAAAAGTTTATTCTTGGGTTATGCTGACGGAGTCAAGGGGTATCGCTTGTGGGACCCCACTCCTCAACAAGTTGTCGTCAGTAGAGATGTTGTCTTTATGGAAGACAAAGATCTGGAAGATGTTAGCACTTCAAATGAAACTACACCGATACAGGTGGAAAACGAATTTCATACAGATTCTTCTGAAGCCGTACCAAAGCACGAGGAAAATCAATTAGTTATTTATGAAGCTCTAGTTACATGTATTTCTAATCGGGAAAGGAGACGTCCAAGGTGGAACTCATATTATATTATGGAGAGCAATGCTGCATATTGTCTTCTAACAGAGAAAGGAGGGCCATCAACTCTTCACGAGGCATTGAATCATTTAGATGCATCTCAGTGGATGGCAACAATGCAGGAAGAAATTGAACCTCTTCATAAAAATAAAACATGAGAACTTGTGACGTTGCCAGAATGTAGAAAACCTATTGGATGGGTGTATTAGATCAAGTGAAATGGTGATGATCAAGTGGAGCGGTATCATGCAAGAGTGGTGGTTAAAGGATATTGCGCAAAAAAAAGGAACAAACTTTAATGAAATATTTTCTCTTGTGGTTCGACTTACAACAGTTCGAGTAGTTCTAGCAATGTGTGCTACATTCGATTTACATCTAGAGCAGCTAGATGTGAAAACTGCATTTCTTCATGGAAACCTTGAAGAAGAAATTTATATGCTTCAACCAGAAGGTTTTGAACTACAAGGAAAAGAGAACTTGGTTTGCAGGTTAACGAAATCTCTGTACGGCCTTAAACAGGCATCGCGGTGTTGGTACAAGAGATTTGATTCTTTCATAATGAGCCTTGAATATAGCAGACTTCATGCAGACCCTTGAGCATATTTCAAGAGGTTTGGGGACAATGATTTTATCATTTTACTGTTATATGTGGACGACATGTTGGTAGCAGACCCCAACAAAGATCGTATCGATAGGCTGAAGGCTCAGTTGGCTAGAGAGTTTGAAATGAAAGACTTGGGTGCCGCAAACAAAATTCTAGGGATTCAAATTCATCGAGTCAGAGTTACCAGGAAGATTTGGCTATCTCAAAAGAGCTATTTGAGAAAAATATTGCAGCGGTTCAATATGCAAGATTGCAAGCCAATCTTAACCCCGCTTCCTACTAATCTCAAGTTATCCTCCGTTATGAGTTCTAGCAGTGAAGACGAGAGGAAGGAGATGTCTCGAGTACCGTATGCATCAGCAGTGGGAAGTTTAATGTTCGCAATGATATGTACAAGACCAGACATTGCACATGTAGTGGGAGTAGTTAGTCGGTACATGGTGAATCCTGGTATAGAGCACTTGAATGCGGTAAAGAGGATCCTAAGATACATCAAAGGAACCTTAGATGTTGCGTTATGTTACGGGGAATCAGAATATATTGTCAAAGGATATGTTGATTCAGATTACGCAGGTGATCTTGATAAAAGTAAATCTACCACCGCGTATGTGTTCACACTTTCTGGTGGAACAGTAAGCTGGATTTCAAAACTGTAGTCAGTTGTGGCCACGTCAACAACTGAAGCAGAATATGTTGCAGCTACTCAAGCCAGCAAAGAGGCAATATGATTGAAGATGTTGTTGGAGGAACTCGGGCACAAACAAGAGAACATCACTCTATTTTGTGACAACTAGAGTGCCTTGCATCTTGCAAGGAATCCATCATTTCATTCAAAAACGAAGCATATACGAGTTCAGTATCACTTCGTTCGTGAGAAAGTGGAAGAAGGAACTGTAGATGTGCAAAAAATTCATACCGACAACAATGTGGCAAATTTTTTAACATAGTCAATCAACAGTGACAAGTTTATTTGGTGTCGTTCCTCATGCGGCCTAGCAGAAACGTAAGCAACATCAGTGGTAAGGAAGGATATCGTGTGAAGATTGATTGATTTTCAATTGAATCTTCAAGTGGGAGATTGTTGAAATAATTGCCTTGGACGGTTGACATATGTGGTCAATTACCACATGTATTTTGTGATATTACTATTGCAAGGAAGACTTGAAAATCTGGCCTAACTTCACCAACCAATTTGTCACCAATTTATTTACATTTAAGGCATCTTGTAGTAGTATAAGTAGAGCTACATGCAAACTCATTTATGCATCCCAAATACAAGTGTTCTTGTATACTAAATAACTTAATAGAGAGTTGGTGAGTTTAGTCTCGTAATTACAAGAGATATAAAGGTTAGTGTTTATCCTTGTAATTAGAGAGAAAGTGTAATTTCTATTATTCTACTTAGTGATACGTTAATTTCCTTACCCGTGATTTTCACCCTATTGGAATTTTTCACGTTAAATCTCAGTGTCTCTTTATTGTCGTTATCTCAAATTAAATTAGCGGTTTGCTTTAATTCGGCATTACTTTTCTCAACAAGTAACTCTGCAAATGGAGGATTCAATATCGATTCCTTTCTTTATCATATATAGATTGATTTAGAAAGATGTTTGCATTTTGAAGGCTTACAAAAATAAAACCGACATTGAATGGAACATGAAAAGCTATTCTCGACTTCTCGTATTATTTTTTGGGAATTGTATCCAATATGAAAAATCCGAATTGAAGGATCCATGTTATCAGAAATTCAAAACAAAAAAATTTAATTATTTAATTGCCATCCGAATTGAAGGATCCATGTTATCAGAAATTCGTAACTGCCATCCAATTTTTTTTTCCGGGTCTCGTTTAGGTTTTGGGGAACCAATCGATACTTAGGCTTAGTATATAATATAATTAAGTTTACATTATATTAGTACGGATCATGGTTCTAAAAGCAGGTAGAAATAATAAATAATAAATAAAGAAGCTACAATTGTACGTAGTTGGCTGTATCTTACCGGATCAAATGGATTTTATTATAAAGGAACTTTAAATTAAACACTTGGTATTATTGAAGGTTCTTAGAGTCACGGGTTTACACTTTACTAATATATACTACTCCTAAAATAATATAATAAAACTAATATAATGGATTTATAAAGAGTGCTAATACTTGTTCTTTTATATATACATTCAGTAATTTGAAATTAAAATACTAATAATCGACATGTGGTTTTCGTCCTTATTCATACCATCAATAGATGCTTTAAGATACACTAGCAGCTTACCGCGTATTGCGACCGTAGTATTGAAGCTAAGAAAATGTGTTTTAAGTTATTCTTTTAAGAAAATATGTTATCTTCGAAATTTAAATTTTAAGATCAACTCGTCATGTCATGTTTGATACTTATGTGTCGGTTCTTATTGATTTTTTTTTTTTTTTTGCCCTTGTGCCTTTTGATCTTCATGTTTGTAGTTCCTTAAATACACATCATATAATTTTGTTAACATCTAGCATATTATTTTTGTCTTTTTATTTTAGCTTCAACAATTTCAAACATTGTCTTAGACCATTGTACAGGTATATTTTATACGGAGTAATATACTATGGATAGATTATGTGTACATTTAGTTTGTATAGTATTAACTATAAATTCATGCTGAAAATAATAAAATAAAATTTATTATACGAGATACAAATATTCAATGGATTATCAAAGATTAACAGACTTTTCTTATTATAAGTTAATCATTAGGGAAATTAAAGTAATTTTCAATCTTTAAAATGCAAGGGATTAAACCAATTGAGTAAATGGTTTATAATATGATATGGATATCAATATGAAATAGGGTATAAAGTGATCCGAATCAAAAAAATCTAAAATTAATTAAGAATGATATTGTAAATATTATAATAGTTATATTAAAAGTATAAAAAACATGATAAATTGTGTAAACGATATGATATTGGCTCGATCCAGAACCTATACCGATTTGAGTCAAATGACATGTATTGTCTACAAATGAGGTTTAGACAAGTTTGATTAGTCTAGTCTTCAATTGTGACTGAACATCAATAGTTAAGGAGTGAGTTAATTGGGATCGATCAACCACCACACACGGAATTAAACACGTACAATTAGACCACTCTCAATAGCACGCCACTTTGTAAACTGACGTAGGACACCAATGGCACAAACCCGTCAATTGGTTGTGTCCCTTGCCTTGCGTCGCCAAACCGATTAGTGTCACTTTTTTTCTTCTTCTTTTTTAAGTGTATAAAAATAAAGGTATATTGGTAAATGTAGGGTCTAAAAATTAAAGTGACTACGTCACTATTGGGAGTGATCTTAGTCGCCGTGCACAAATGTGCAAAAAGAAAATAAAAAAATTATGTTGATGGTTCACCTCAAAAGAGCTAATAATAAACTTAATTTGGGAATATATTGAACATATTAACATTTTATATAGAATGTTGTACTTTCACAACTTTTATACTCTCTGTTCTTTTAATCTCATTTACCATTATAGATTCTTCATATATATGCATGGGAATTGGAATTGGGAAACCTACAATCCTCTAGGGCTAGGCTATTGCTAACTTATGTACTCCATAAGAATATGAAAAAAGAACCAATTGATGATTACAAATCATTTTGTAAAATTCATTTGCAAACATTCTTTGTAACTATAGCATTGCTCCTTATTTAATGAAACACGTAAGCACAATCCACCATTTTCTCAAAATGGACACTAATTAACAAATACCCCCAGTGTCCTAATAACGAGTTGATTTCCAGTTTAGGAGGGTTAAATGGTATGCAATTATGCATATGTCACATACCAAAAAAAAAACAAAAAAACATGTAACATGCTTCCTTTATTTCAAGTAAGGGACAGAAAGTAAAATGAAGGTAGTACTTTTTATTTCTTTCTTTTTCAATGTTTCGACTTTAAATGATTATTTATTTGTCTATTAGTGAAATAAATGTACGTTAGCTCTTTTGGGAGATCCCTAGGGGCCAACTTTTTTTATACACTACTACATAAACTTGCAACATTGACAGAATTTTAGGACGAAAATAAAACTGTGGCAAATTTATTGCATTTGTGATGCATTTGCCACCGCTTTGTGACGATATATTGGAAGAATAAAAGTCAAACATTTGAATATTTTTTTACACAGATTAGTGACATATTTGCGACGAGGTATCTAAAGTCAAACGTTTGACCAAAGTTTTCGACGGATTAGTGTCAAACTTGCGACAGCAAGTCAAAATTTAAATAGTTGACTAAATTTTCAAACCTTTGACTGAGTTTTGCGACGGATTAGTGTCAAACTTGCGACAACATATTAGAACTCAAATAGTTACTAAATTTTTAAGTCTTTGACTAAGTTTTGCGACATATTTGTGTCAAATTTGCGATGGCAGATTGGTCGCAAACTTAAACTAAAATAAGAAAATAAAGGAAAGCCGTCGCAAAGTGGTCGCAAAATTTAATCATTAATCATTAAATAAACATAAATATTGAAGTAGTAGCAAATTCGTCACAAAACAGCTATAGTTGTTAACATATGAGCATCAACTATGTCTTTATATAAGTGTAACGTATCAAATACACAGTATTTGTACATGTTAATAAATATGTTTTATGTATATCTAAACTACTAATAGAAAGATATATACATCTTATATGTCGAAGTTGATACACACACATATATATATAGGAGTTGGTTTTAGGAAGAAAGAAATTAAATCAAATACGGTTGTAGCAAATCCGTCACAAAATAACTATGTTTGCTATAGATTTGCCACATAACTTTTTGACGTTTTTACGTTTTCTGTGTTATACAAGCACAATTAGATACATACGAGCATCAACTATGTCTTTATATAAGTGTAACGTATCAATGCACACAATTTTCGTACATATTAATATGTTTGTTAGTATGTAGGTACGTATATATAGTTATATACTTATTATATCGACGTTGGTGTACACACATACTTATACATTGATATGTATATTCATTCACGTTTAATTTTCTAGTACGTACTTATTGAACCCTAAAATTCTAAGCCCAAAATTTTGAAACCCTAAAATCAGCCTCCAATCCCTTTGAGTTCTCCCATCTCATTTGACACCGACACTCAAACACTCACCAGATCTCACAATCAGATTGTGAAGGAGAAAATGAGAGGGCCGAAAATCACCACTACCATTTCTTAGAACAAGCTCAATCCCGAGTAATTATCGCTATTCTCTTCTATATTTATATCATCTTCAAGTTTTCTTGAAACCTTTTTATCAAATTTCTAAACGTAATAGCTTATCTTTCGTCGTTTCGAGTATATTTCTTCAAATTTCGGTACGATTTCAATTTTCGCGTGATAACTACCTTGTAAACATAGTTTTAATTTGTTGATGTGTTCAGTTTTCTTATGATAATGGTTATATTTAGTTATTGTCGATGCTAGATCTAATTTATGAAAGTAATTAGTATATACTTAATTTTTTTAGCATTCATTGCTCCAATGTATGTATTAGATGGATTTTTTTAAACTAATTAAAGCACATACTTGTAAAATGTGTGCCCCTGCATTTTACTTTTAGAACTGACGTCAAATATGACTAATTTACAAAACTATTGTCGGAAAGAACACGAACAAGCAAGATTCTAAACAAGAACGAGAGAGAGAAAGAAATTTCATCTCTCGAACAAGAATGAGCAAGCGAATGAGAAAAGAGAGAAAGAGAAAACACACGACAAAGAAAGAACACTAATTACGGTTCACATTTTCACCGGTTCGACCATATATTCTCGTAGGTTATTTCTTGAAGGAAATGTTGAAAACAACAAACAAATTGAAGTTTTAAAGAATTGGTCAATTATTATTAGCTTTAAGCTTTTACAAGATAAAAAATGCACAAAGCTATATGTCTATATGGATGTTAGTTGTTTTGTAAATGTGATTAATTCTTGCTTATGCATACTAGGGGTGTTCATGGACGGTTAATCGGAGGTTCGGTTAACCAAAAACTGGTTAACCGAAAATCCGGTTCATCAATTTCTTGAATCGAAATCGAAACCGAAATCGAAAAGTTCGGTTAAACCGGTAATCAGTTAACCGACTTTTACGGTTCGGTTATGCGATAAACCAACTAACCGACTTTTATCTACTAATCATATTAAAAATAAAAATAGCACACAAATACACATTCATCAAAATATATTTGTTAAGCCTTAACATATATCCAAATACATTTCAACATCCATTGGCGAATATTTATAGTTAAATATGCCATCAAATTACAAAAGATACATATTCGTAACTAGCAAACTGATATATAATTATCTAAGTTAAAGATTTTCACCAAAAAGTATTAGCCACTTCACAAAAATATACCCTTCAATCTTGATCCTCCACTTTTGACAACTTTTATTGTTCATAGCTGAGTAGGGATTGATGATGGATATATGTTGGTGCATAATGTGTGTCAGTCATTTGGTCAAAAAAATTGCAATTGTCAAAGTCAATTAGTCTGCGTATGTATCGCGTTAGTTTGTATATGCGAGTATGTAAATGGATAGTGAGATAGAGAATATACACAATATACTGTTCGTGCGACACAGAGCCTGTGTCGCTATAGCGACACAGAGCCTGTGTCGCTATAGCGACACAAAGGCAGTGTCGCAATGGGCTGGGCCTGCGACATAGGGCTTGTGTCACAAAGTCCAGTACAGTTTGTATAAATAGAGAGTTAGAATTTCATTTTTTGGGTTGATCAAACCCTAGAGAGAAACTGAGATACGGCAGAGAGTGTGACAAGAGGAGAGTTTGTGATTTGTAATCTTTTTTCTTCAAGTATTAATATATACGAAAAGATTATAGAATCGTTGTGTTTGTGTTTACGTTTCAATTGCTTGATTGATTGTTTCCACCTTTCAATTGAGTCAAAACGACAAGTCTAGACCCTAGAAAAGGGAACCTAACAAGTGGTATCAGAGCTTTCGGGCGTTTGTTTGAAGATTTGTCCGTTAATTGAAACATTTTCGGTTTGATTCGTGGTGTTTTTGGTGGTTTGATCAAGGTTTTGGGTCCAATCAGTTGAATATTTGGCTTCTGGAAGTGTATTTCTGGGTGTGTTCGTCGATTATCGTTCGAAATTCGTTAGGGTTTCGAAAATTTTCGATTTTTAGGACTTTTGGAGCTGCTGGCCGCGACACTGCGACACTAAGTGCGACACTTACTTTGTGTCGCTACTAGGGTTGATTTTATCTTGAACTGCGACACTAGTCTGCGACACTAGAGTGCGACACAACCTGCGACTCTACTTTGCGACACTAACTTAGTGTCGCGTCGCTATATAAAAAAAAGTTTCGTTTTACTTGGGCAGTTTTCGATTTTTTCAAATCAAATTTGGAGGGAAAAGTCAAAAAGGCTAAATTTGAAAAATCGTCATTCAACATCTGGGTATTTGTAATTTGGTAAATTTTTAGTTTAAAAATGTCTCTTCAAAGCTTTAGTCAATTATTAAAACATAACAATGAGATCGGTAGCACTAATAAACCTCCATTATTCACTGCCAATACTAATTATGCTGATTGGAGAATACGATTTGAGGGCTTCATCTCCTATAATGATCCTGATATGATGATTCCTTTGCTTGAACGATATGTTCATCCTCTTGCTGATGGAGATTTCTCAGGAGTTGCTCCACAAAAATCTGTCCAACTTTAGAAGCTTCTACATCAACATGTACGCATAAGTGTTCATGTTCTGTAAATGCCTCAACATCTAAACCTCCCTCAGTAAATCCTCCATCGAAACAATTTGAGGGGAGTCACTGGAAAAGGCCGTATGTGGAAAGGCGGTCGTGTTTTTGGTGTGGTCAACATGGCCACATCATTAGGGATTGTCGGTTATTATCCCTAGAAATGTTTGGTAGAGGGATGCCAAGAACTTCATTATTTAGAATTTTTTTTCAAAAATCCTTTTCAAGGCGTGTTTCGTTTTCGCCTGTATCTAGTTGTACATCCAACTCTCCAAACCTATGGCTAGAGTAAACAAAGGTGTGCCCAACAGACCTCAAGTCCAAAAGCACAACATTAGTGAAAACAAATCATCTTAACCTAACCAGGTTTGAAAACCTAAATCCACAAACGACACATCAATGAAATCAACTGAGTTTTTAAAATATCATAAACTCATTGATGTGATGGTTATGGATGATAGTGGACAACCCAAGTCTATCAAAGCTTGGGTGTCTCATAAGTACTAATGTTTGTTTGTGGTGATGCAGTCCGGTTTTTGATAGCTAATCCTTTTAGTGACTGCAAGGATGTGACGAAGAAGGTTGATTTCTAGGTGATCATGTGGTGATGATGTTAGAGTGAATGGATGAAATTTCTTAAGTGAAGCGAGGTGGTTAAAAGTGCTAAAAGAATTTGAATTTGACTTGATATGTGACTTGAAATTTTTCTTTAAACATTCGTTATTTAATTTTGGCAACGGAAAATTCTTGTGTTCTAACTAATGTACATTAAGATAAGCCAAGTTGCCACATCTGTTTTTGTTTAATGATTATTTATTTGTTTGTTTTTGTGTAAATAATTTGCTGTTCCGGGAGAGTAATTTTAAAATTCTGATTTAAAAAGTCAACAAAATATGAACAGGCAAATTCTTGAAAAACGCAACAACCACTCTTTATACTTATTAGTATCAAAGAAATGCAAGGTTGCAACATTTCTAAAAATGGACGTTGAGTTGTGTCTGTAAACAAATTGGGAAATGATAGTACGTCAGGGAACATGCACAAAATGGAAACTTTAAGTTTTATGTTTGATGTGTCTGTAGATTTATCTGGCATAGTTAAAACAGTTTTTCTAAACATTAGCTTCCTTACATGATGTATCGGTAGACATTCATACTTAAATTTTTATGAAGCATAATGTCAAACTTGCATATTATTTTATATAAAAGATATTATTATGTATGACATTAAGTTGAAATAGGACTTTGAGTCTGAACTTTTGACACATAGTCTTAATATTTGGATGCTTAACATGTTATGATCTATGTTTAGAATATTGATGTGGTCTTATCTGGGAAAATATATTGGTTGTCTCCTTTGTTGTATGAAAATACAGACCTGGTTTCAATTGATATATTTTTTAAAAGGACATAGGTACGTAGTCTATGTTAAATTACGGACAAATATTACGTACCCGTGGTAATCTTACAAACTTATAGTATTGTATAAATATGCAAGAAAATCTAGAAATAGATTACCTAGTACTGGTTTATGTTAGACTATGGTACTCTGTTGTACAAAAGTACAGACCTGTATCCTCTAGTTTAATTGTTCAGACTGGTGTTTGTTCAACCCGAATCAATATTTATGTGACTCTATTGTACATTGTACAGACATGTCACCTCTAAACTTGGTTATAAAGATATTACTATGTTATTACTTTTTACATGGAAAATACTAACATGTTTTAATTTCAAATGTATATCTTAAATATGTTTTATATCGAATAATATGCATACTCATAATAAGATCAAAAGGACTGTTAAAAGTTCCTTAATTTAAGTATGAAACGTTTAGGTGGACAACAATATCGATAATCATTTGGAACTAATTTTTGGCAAAACTGATTTAAATATGTCACGTAAATTTCAAGTAAACAAATATACTGATAATCGAAATAACACTTACTATTTTCTAATAATTGCATGTTATCCTGATATGATTCCAAATCAGACCAAAACAATTCTGTCCCCAAAAAGATTGTTTGTTTATTTATTGTTTTCAGTATTTTCATTCCGTCTTATAAAGAAAATTATAAAAATATTTTATTTCTGAGTTATTTTATTCAAGTTACATATCATGCTCATATTCAAAAGATAAAAGTTGATAAGAATTCTCCAAAGACTTTGAAGATAAATACTATTGGAGAAGCTATTGATGAAAGAGATGATGGTCACTGAAGTTGAAGATCTAATTGAATGTCAGTCACATGAAACTGAACATCAAGATTTCTGAAGACCAAGCTATCTCAATGGGGGAGTTTGTTGGTTCACACTGATTGAAGATTATTTTGACCAAGCTGCTGACATGGGGGAGTTTGTCGGTGCATAATGTGTGTCAGTAATTTTGTCAAACAAATTGCAATTGTCAAAGTCAATTAGTCTGCGTATGTATCGCGTTAGTGTGTATATGCGAGTATGTAAATGGATAGTGAGATAGAGAATATACACAATATACTGTTCGTTCGACACAGAGCTTGTGTCGCTATAGCGACACAAAGGCAGTGTCGCAATGGGTTGGGCCTGCGACATAGGGCTTGTGTCGCAGGGTTCAGTAGGGTTTGTATAAATAGAGAGTTAGAATTTCGTTTTTGGGTTGATTAAACCCTAGAGAGAAACTGAGATACGGCAGAGAGTGTGACAAGAGGAGAGTTTGTGATTTGTAATCTTTATTCTTCAAGTATTAATATATACGAAAAGATTATAGAATTGTTGTGTTTGTGTTTACGTTTCAATTGCTTGATTGATTGTTCCCGCCTTTCAATTGAGTCAAAACGACAAGTCTAGATCCTAAAAAAAGGAACCTAACAATATATCAATTGACCATTGGATGCATAAAATAAAGTTAGCTCTCGACAAGCAAAGGATAGAAAAATGGTAAGATTGGATCCAGAAAGAGAGTGAGGAAGGATTGAGGGTTGAAGGAAAGCTGAAAAATTGTCCGACTACAAACTTTTAATCACTTGTTATGTATTTTGAATTATAAATTATCACATTGATCGAAAATCATTAGATATCTGTGCTTGTTTTAGATAATTAATTGTAGTATATATGAAATATCATAATTTCTTATAATTTTGAGTTTGATTGCGATTTATATAAGGATTTTTATTAGTTTAACAAACAAGGAAAAATGGAAAAATAGGAAAACTGAAAATAGTATTTTATGATTATGGGTTATTTCATATTTGCGACGGAACTGGAGTTTAATATCTGTGGCAATAGTTGCCCTGAACAATTTGTCGCTATATAGTGCCTCGAAAATCTGTAGCAAATTACTGTCGCAGTGCCGTCGCTTAATGTTAACTTTGTGAAGCATTAAAAATTGATATTAGTAAAAGTGTTTATGGTATCAAATAATATCGTATGTCCATTCAACCAAAAGGATCCCATTATATAGGGATAAGAATACAAAATACAAGGCTATAATTAAGCCAATGATCTCCTCAAAATAAGGACATAATATATACCAAATATACATGGAAATATATACGCTAATACACCCCCGCAGTTTGAGCGGGAGTGGAACAGACGTTTAAACTGGAACGGAATGTCTGAAAGAGATGTCGAGGTAGACCTTTGGTGAAGATGTCGACATACTGCAATGATGACGGAATGTGGAGAACCCGAATATGCCCAATTTGAACTTTCTCACGAACAAAATGTATATCCATCTCCACGTGTTTGGTTCTTTGATGTTGAACCGGGTTTTCAGACAAATAAACCGCTGAAACGTTATCACAATAAACAATAGATGCATTTGTAACGGGAACATATAATTCAAGAAGGAGGTTGCATAGCCAACTAACTTCCGCCACCGCATTAGCAACCCCTTGGTATTCGGCCTCAGCACTCGACCGAGAAATGGTGTGTTGTCGTTTTGACGACCAAGATATCAAGTTGTTCCCCATAAACACGCAATAACCAGAAGTGGATCGGCGAGAATCTGGGCACCCGCCCCAGTCGGCGTCGGAATAAGCGGTTAGCGATAAGTTGGATGAAGCAGAAATGTGCAGCCCATGATCGATGGTGCCCTGAAGGTAACGGATGATCCGTTTCATAAACTGAAAATGTGGCTCTCGTGGGGCGTGCATAAATAAGCACACCTGTTGAACTGCATATGAAATATCCGGTCTCGTAAAAGTGAGGTACTGAAGGGCTCCGGCCAAACTACGATATAGGGTACCATCCTGAAGGGGGTCGCCGACATGAGCACTTAGTTTGGCATTAGTATCAACCGGTGTTGCACAAGGTTTACATGAGGTCATGGAGGCACGATGAATTATGTCTCTAGCATATTGCTCCTGAGACAAGAAAAGACCATTTTTGTCTCGTGTGACTTTAATGCCTAAAAAATGATGTAAGGGCCCGAGATCTGTCATGGCAAACTCTGTTGACAAGTCATTAAAAATTTGCTTCAAAAATCCTGTGTCAGAAGCTGTTAAAACAATGTCATCAACATAAAGTAATAAATAAGCTATCTGAGCGCCTTTGCGATAAATAAAAAGTGACATGTCACTGATGCTGCTTCGAAATCCTCGGGTAACAATGAAGGAGGAAAACCTGTGATACCAAGCCCGAGGGGCTTGCTTAAGTCCATACGAGGATTTCTTAAGGCGACAAACATGTTTGGGAGCTTTCGGGTTAACAAATCCGGGCGGTTGATGCATATATACGGTTTCCTGGAGATTGCCATGTAGAAAGGCGTTTTTGACATCTAACTGATGGATGGGCCATGATTTAGAAACCGCTAGTGTGAGAACAGTCCGGATAGAGGCTGGCTTGATGACCGGACTAAAAGTATCCTCATAATCGATGCCGACCGTTTGAGACTTACCATTAACCACAAGTCGAGCCTTATAACGCTCCAAAGTACCACCTGCTCGAAATTTGTGGCGAAATAACCACATACAACGAATGACTGGACTGTCCACTGGTCGAGGCACAAGTTCCCAAGTAGCATTTTCCTGCAAAGCACTAAATTCATTTGTCATGGCTTTGAGCCAATTAGGATCGGTCATGGCTTTGAGGTAGGAGGTGGGAACAGGAGATATTGCGGTAGAAGTGGTAACATGTAGGTTTAGACGTGGGTTTGGTTTGGTAATTCCGTGCTTGGATCGAGTTTGCATGGGATGATTGTTGGTAGGAGGTTGAGGAGATACGGTTGGAGGTGGTGGACTGGATGTGTCGGCTGAAGTGGGGCTGCTCGTGGATGGGCTTGGCAGTGGGCTAGGCGATGGTGAGCTAGAAGAAATAGTAGCTGAATGTTGGGCCAACGGGTGGAAATTTGTTGGGCTTGGTGGATTGGCAGTAGGTTGGTTGGGTGCAATGGAAGGGTAATAAATTTGTGAAATTGAGTCGTCATCCAGGAACTTATAAGATGAAGGATTTATGGGTGTAGTGGATGGGAATGTATCCTCATCGAAAATGACATGGCGAGAAATATGAACACGACCGGTGGTAGGGTCAAGACATCGATATCCACGGAAGTGTGGTGGGTAGCCAAGGAAGATGCAACGGGTTGAGCGTGGGTGAAGCTTGTGTGGTTGAGTGGCAGAAAAATTGGGATAACAAGCGCATCCGAAGACACGTAAGTGATCGTACGTCGGATGGCGTTGGTAAAGGGCAAAAGTGGGGCTTTGAAATTTTAATCTTTTGGATGGAAGGATGTTATGGAGATAAGTGGCTGTGTGTAAGGTTTCAACCCACAAGGTGTTAGGAAGCCGTGCATGGATCAAGAGGGCCTGAACAATGTCGTTTAGGCGGCGTATCATTCTTTCCGCCTTGCCATTTTGAGAGGATGTTTGTGGGCAAGCAAAACGAAAGACAAGTCCATGGGTTGTAGCAAAGTTTTTGAACTCGTTATTGTCAAATTCACCTCCGAGATCACATTGAAAGGTTTTAATTTTTCGATTAAATTGAGTATGAATAAGGGTGTGAAATTTGACAAAGTTGGTAAATGTTTCAGATTTAAATTTCAACGGGTATATCCATACATATTGGGTAAAGTGATCAACAAGCACCATATAATATTTGTAGCCCGAATTACTGGTTATAGGAGATGTCCAAAGATCACAACTAATAATATCAAATGGTGCAAAAGTAATAGATGTGGAATCATAAAATGGCAAACGTTTGCTATTTGATAACTGACAAGACTGACAAATAAATGGAGAAGTTTGTTTATGACAAGAAATAAAGAAATTACGACTAAGAAAATCAATGATAGTTGCTCCCGGGTGACCGAGCCGATTATGCCAAGGAGCTTTGGTGGTGGTGGTGAGACAAGCAGTGGGCTCCGGTGCTGTGAAAGGATAGAGATCTCCCATGCTATTGTGGCGGGAGAGGATTTTGCCAGTCACTAGATCCTTCACAGAAAAACCAAAAGGATCAAATTCACAAGATACTCGATTATCACGTGTGAACTTACGAACGGACAACAAACTTTTAATAATTTGAGGTGAAAGAAGGATATTTTTTAAATTATATGATTTATTAGGAATGGAGTGCAAGGCATGACCGAATCCGTTTATAGGCAGATGTTGTCCATTACCAACAAATATAGTACTCGAGGTAGGAGACAAGGGAGATTGTATCTTACCAGGGTCAGCAGTCACGTGTGAAGATGCCCCCGTATCCATGTACCAATTTGGATCCTGAAAGTTAATCTGCATATTTTGAAAAGCATTACCGAGATCCGTTGTACTGAGAGCGTTGAGGGCCGGTTGTGGTCTGTTATACGGGTGCTGTTGGGCCGAAGGTTGTTGTGGTGATGGGTCGTAACCCATGTTGTTTGGTTGCTGTTGGGAAGGATTAAAAGCTTGCATTTGATTACTGTTGGGCCATGAATTTTGCGATGGATATGGGCATGGTGGGGGAGCCCACCAATTTGGTTGTTGTCCCATTCCATGTTGACTCCATGTATTGTTTCCTGATGACCTTCCACGTCCACCACGGTTTGAATTTCTGCCACCGCCTCGCCAATTATTTCGACCCCTTCCTCGGTTTCTGTTAGTATCATATGACTTTTGATTGTAATTTTGTTGAAAAAACTGACCTTGATTCGATGAAGGCTGCGATTGTTGTGGTGCTTGAGGGCTGACCATTGCGGTATTGGTGGGGTTTTGACGGGCCTTTTGACGATGGATCTCGAGTTGTAACATGCTTCGAGCCACGTCCCATGTCGGGGAACTTTGATTAATGAACGTACCGAAAACGTCATATTCCACCGGTAGACCACGAACCAATTGAAGAACTAAACGTGCTTCACTAACCGGGTTATCAACATCGGCTAGTTGTTCGGCCAAATCTTTGAGTTTTCGACAATATTCGTCCATAGATGAACACGCGGTCAATTGGAGGTTCGTGAATTCATGTTCAAGGGCCGCAGCACGTGAACCTTTGTTACTCAAGAATATATTTTGAATCTTTTTCCAGATAATACGAGCAGTTGTGTCATTCTCAATGATCATTGCCAGAATCTCGTCAGAAACGGTGCTGTAAATCCATTGCAAAACCAAAGCGTCGATCTCAGCCCAATGATCGTAATCATCGGCAGTTTCCTCCGGCGGGTCTGCATCAAGGTGATCGGAGACTTTGTATGCCTTCGCTTGAAGCCTAAGTAGCTTTATCCAGGATGAATAGGTCACCTTCGATCCGTCGAGAGTACGGATTTTATTCTGGATGTTTGTTACAGTATACGCGGGGTGCAGACTCGGTGCTTTGACAGCACTGTTCTCGGGTGTCTTACCATCGTCCACCATGATCAAAAAACAGAACGAAAAAAAAAAGACGAACAAGAAAGAGAGAGAGGCTCTGATACCATAAAAGTGTTTATGGTATCAAATAATATCATATGTCCATTCAACCAAAAGGATCCCATTATATAGGGATAAGAATACAAAATACAAGGCTATAATTAAGCCAATGATCTCCTCAAAATAAGGACATAATATATACCAAATATACATGCAAATATATACGCTAATAATTAGGACTATCTTGGGACAACCTTTATCCGTCGAAAAATCTTTATCCGTCGAAAAATTACTTATCTGTAGCAATATATAGTCGCAAATGACATTTGCACGCGTTTTTTTGCGATGGTCAATTTCTGTCGCAAGTCTGTGACAACAAGCCTATTGCGACGGGTTTACAACGGATTTGTCTGTCGCAATAAGTCATTCCTGTTGTAATGATACGACTATTTGTTAATTAAACAATTAATGTACTGTAACAAAGTGTTGTATGTTTTTCCTAGCTTATCCTTTCAAACAACTTAATTATAACATATGCTTAAAAGATACGCCTAGATAATCATAATTTTCCAAAGTTAATTTGCAAGTCATTCCAATATTCGTATATATCAATCAATGTATCCATCGTGAACACTAAATTATTAGTATATGGAAAATGTATGAATTGAATATGTATATCTACTTTGTAGATAAATGCGTTACATATATATATAGACAAATGTTTGGACATATCACAAATATGATAATTAAGCGTAAATGTCGTAGAAATCTGTAAAAAATTCACGTAAATTAAGAATATGATTTTATTTTAATTATAATCACTCACGATAATATAGTACAAAGTGTAGATGGGATACAAGCTAGAGAAGGTGAGAAGCCTTCCTATTGAAATCAGTATCTTCAAACAATTAAACACAACACACTCAAATATGAAATCACACCTGCATGAAATTAAATTTGATAAAACCAATTGAAAACATTAATATATCTATGCGCATTGGAAGCCCTTTGGAACATGCTTTCCACAGTAGTTAAGCAACAAGCTTAAAGAAACTGGTACGTTGAGGTTGATACCCAAGACGTTAGCTTTAATGGCGGTGCATAGACAAACTGCAGCCTCAAGATCGACAAGGTCACCGAGGAGGCTGCAACATGGAGTCTTTGGTGGTGTACCAACAACTAGGTGAACCAGGTCATTGAGAACATCAGCACAAACACCTAACTTGAGGGTGTCTTTAGGGCAAGTGGCTTGTTTGTGGTGATGTTTATGATGTGGCTTTGATGGGGGTGGTGGGCAAGAAGTTGAAGTTACTAGAGTGAAGAAGATAAGGTTGAGGGTGAGAAGGAAAGCAGTTGTAGCCAATGCCCTTGAACCCATTATGAGTAGTGAAGAAGGGAATGCTAGTTTAGATTTGAGGTGTGGAGCTATTCAAAGTGTGTCAAGGTATTTATAGATGGAAATCATTATCTATCTCCATGAATGAATGTTACATTCCTAAGCCTTGCAGCTGGTTATTAGTTAAATTACGAAAACAACCCCAATCATCTACTCTATCCGCCCCGTGACTATTTCTTTCTTACTTTGCATATTCAATCTTTTTTTTCTAATCTTACCTCTTTCATCATTCTTATATAATTGGAGTAATAATAATCATCATCATTATATAATTATAATAAATAAAGAAATTACAATGCGATATGTTTAAAGACAACATGATGAGTACAAACAAAAACAACATCGAACGATCTGTATATATGTTCCTTATCTTCCTTTTTTTCATTATAAATCTTACAATGTGCACCAATCTTTGATTGTATCCTTGCTGTCATGTGACTGTACCATTACCAATGCACGGTGTACACGCGATATATTGCATAATATGTCGAGACTATTTGGACAGTAGGCTATAAGACAAGCCACAAGAACGTGAAGGTTCCCATAGCGTATAAAGAAGTGTAATTATTAGTCCCACCTTTTATGTAGGGTTTCCTCTTCATATATATTAATTTCTTTTCGTAATTTTAGATGCATGTTATTAATTACTATACTAACATGACCAAAAAACACTTATAAACAAAAATATAATATTTCTATCTTATGTTCTTTTCTTCCAATTTAATTTCTATATATTTTTCTCTTGATCATTCTTTTTAAAACTATGTAGCGGATCGACCCTTGGGTTAATAGAAATTAAATATGGTTGGACCAACATATATTTACCAAGTATTGATTGTTGTTACTTTACCAACGATCTCGAGTTATGAGTGATCTACACGAACTGAGCCATTTAAAAATTATGTATTAAACTGATAGTCAAATTGAATATCTTTGATGATGAATATGTAAGCTAATGAAAATATAAACATATTAGGACAAAATACCCTTGACACCATTGACAGGATCGATTGAACCTTTCGGGTCAATAATTATAGCGATTGAATATTTATAGAAATACCGCGGAATAGTAATCTATAATTAAGAAGTAAAATTAGCTCTGATTCAAGCACCAATTAATAATAAGTAAAAGCGAAGGAATTATCAAAAAGCTTCAATATTATTTTCTTGAATAATACGAATACACTTAAGTATCAGGGTTACAATTTAACCTTGAAGCTTACAAATGACAATTATACAGGCTAGATATTGAGATGCTAAGATTCTGAGATATTTTCTATTGAAGGTAAGGAGCTCTATTTATAGAATTATAGAGCTCCAATTACACGCTACAGTAATTAATGCAAAGAACCTTTCTATCTAATCCTCCTATCGTCTTGAGCCATGCTCTGTTTTACTGAGCGCTTTTGCTTTTGCAGAGAAGACTTTTGATTGGCCCATTTGGTTAAAAAGATGCTCTAATCATAAACAGTAGAAACTACATGGGTAGTATAAACTTCTGAAGAACAGTACCGAGAACAGTATAAACTCAACCAGTAGTAAGTTATAAACAGTATTAACTTTGTACTGGCAGTAGAAACTTCACCCGGCAGCACTAACTTTGTTCTAACAGTACTAACTCAATCTTTTCTACCAGTAGTAACTGTTTCTACTGGTAGTGTAAAACCCGGTAGCAGTAGTAACTTTTGAACCAACAGTAGAAACTCCTCTTCACCAGTAGTAACTAGCAGTTGTAGTCTAACCAGCAGTGTTAATCTTCGATCAAGTTCTCTAGCCATCTTTAGACCCAACAATCTCCCCCTAAACTTAATCTGTTTCCTACAGATTCAAGTTTCTACAAAAATCTTCAAGTAAATCAAGGGATGCTAATTCACTACCTTCTTCTTTTTGAAGCTTCAGCCTTCTGATGTATCTGATTTAGGATCATGTGAAGAAGAACTCTAGCAGTCTCTGAGTCCTCTGGGGTAATCAATTTGACTTGAATCATGCATCTCATCAACCCCAGATTCAAGTTGTAATTCCTCTCAGTGAGCATGAAAAGAAGATCTCCATTCTCTAAGGCAACTTGATGGACACCAGAGTTTGGAAAGTACATCCAAAACTTGACTGCAGAGAATCTACCGAAGATATGAGGTACTCTTTCAGGTTCAAACATCATGAGAAAATAATCCCAAAATAATTGATTCAATACCTTCCCAACCAGTTTTCCCTCATACTTCATCTTCCCTACTTCATACATCTGCTCAATATCATCTCTATCCAGTTTCTTTAGAATTTCCTGAAATGACCTATAGAACTCTGTAGCTCCATCTTCCCTTGTAATCTTGGTCAATTCAGGTCCTTTATGCACCAGCTGTACATGATCCCAATCTACTATCTTTGGAGGCTTGGTAGCTAATGGATCTACCTTCACCCCATCATCCCTCAAGATCAGTAGACTGAGCAGCTGTGCTTCATCTCTTTCTTTCTCTTCTTCTTTTTCTCCTTTCTCTGACTCACCCTCCTTATCACCCCTTTCTAACTTTTCCTTTTCCACCTCCTTCTTATATAAAAATTCCAATCTTTCGAATGTCATTCTTTTCAGCTCACCATCTGGAATTAAACCCCCCCAATCTCCTAATATATGTCTTTCTTAACTGGGCTTTGGTTGGTTTTCTGCTTCTCTTGACAGCAGCCCTCTTATCTGCCTCTGCCTTCTTCTTTTCCTCTAGCAGATTTCTTAGGGCCTGCTCCCTCTCTTATTCATTATACTGAGCCTGCTCTTCTGCTTGTAGTTTAAGGGCTACCTCATGGTCATGAGCCTCCTGCTCCTCCCTGGTAGTGAACCCCCCAAACTTTCCTTTAGGTTTCTTAGCAGGCTCTTCTTCAACTAATAGACCCTTTCCCTTATCTTTAGGGTCTATTTTGGGCATCTCACCTCCAGAAAAAGTTTCTGTAGGTTCAGAGAATGAGACCCCTTTCTCCTTCCTTCTGGGCTCTTCCTCTACACCCTTCACCTCTTCACCCCTGGGCTCTTCCTCTGCACCCATAGGCTCTTCCTCTTCTTCTTCCTAAGTCACAGGCTCAGGGATATCCTCCTCTTCTACCCAGATGTACTTCTTCTTCTCATCTAGGCATTTGATCAATAAAGTTTTTAGATCTTCTATTTGCTGCTGCTGTTGCCCAACAAATTCAGACAGCTTCATGATATCCCTGTTTTGCTTCTTGATAATTTGCCTGTGACTCTTCACTTCTTCCCACATGAACCCTAACATATCCGTCAATTCTTGGTAAGATCTATCCTCATTACCTTCAGGATGTGAATCCCTTGGTAAGTCATTGGAAGTGTTACCTTCTGCCTCAGGCCTAGCCTGATCAGCAGAGGCCCCTTGGTTCTTGGTACTGGGACCTGCAGCAGAATCATCTCCTAAAGGAGGTTCATCATGTGCAGTTGCCTCTGGTTGGGTCTTATTGATGTTGACCCTGTCCTGCTCTGCCAGAGGGCTAGAAGCAGTAGGGTCAGCCCTTCCAGAATGGTCACCCCACTCCTCATGGACCACCTCCTCTGCTACGTTTGGCTGAGACTCATTGAGGGGAGGATCCTCAGGTTGAGCCTGTTTTTGCTTAGCTTTGGTTGGCTTGGGGGTCCCTTGTTTTCTTTTGGGAGCCTTTCTAGTGGATGTGGGTTGGGATACAGATGGGTTTTCTGTTCCCTCATCCCTAGTAGCAGGTACACTAAGCATTGTGGGAAATAATGCAGTGACCTTATTTGAAAATCCAATGTTCTCTCTCCTCATGTTTGAAAAAACTTTGGGAGTATGAGACAGAACTTTCAAAATTTTGGAATATGCATTTAAATCATTTATTTCTTCATTTAAGAAGATTTGCACAAACCTTGGATACATTAAAAATGTTTTAGAGGACTGCTCAATATTTCTGAGCATCCCATTAAAAATCATTGCCGAAAAATTGAACAGTTGGTCTGTGGCTAGGCATACAATTGCAGAAGCAATTGCACTCCCAAACTCATTCCAACCTGTTCTTTTAGTGGACAGGCACTGTTGTAATGTATGGATCAAGAATTTCCACTGGGGAGAAAAAAGCCCTTTATAAAAGGTAAATTTTGTGAGATCCCCTTCATAACCCATATTTTTTAAATTTTCAAAAATTACAGTGCCTGAGAGTAGAGAAATACCTGTGTTATCTCCTAGATGGAGATGGTTGCGGATAGACTCCTCTGTGACCACCACCCTTTTGCCCTCTACCTTCGACACAATGAGTTTAGTGTCGTCGATAGATTCGATCTTGGCGTGGTTCCAGAAGGAGTTAATATGCTTGTAGTAGACTGTTGGGTTTACAGTCAAAGCATAGTGGATGTGACTTTCCTTCAAGAAATCGATGATTTCATGAAAGTCCGTCGCATCCTGGGTTTTAACCAAATATGCGAGCATATTGTGGTTATCTACAATCGGAAGAGTTGTAGTTGATGAGGATGAAGACGCCATTGATGTTGAGTGTTTGATTTGAAAGTGGTTGAGTTTGAAGGTGGTTGAGGTTTCTGCTGTTTTTAGGTTTCTGCTGTTGAGAGAGTGAAAGTGTTTTTGATACCTTGATACTGTTGTATAAGTAATACTGCCAAGCCCTAGAATTTTGCAATCCGTAGAAATTTGAAAGCAGTATTAACTGTGCTAACAGTAGTAAAGTAGCATATCTTAAAAACAGTAGTAACTTCCAACCAGTAGAAAGATACACACTAGCAGTAGTAATTGATAATCAGTAGTAACTTGATGCCAGTAGTATCTATAAACAGTAGAAAGTGTGAAGACAGTAGTAATACTCTTATAGTTTTATATTGACAGTAGAAAGTGTACAGACAGTATTAACAACTGGCAGTATTAACTCTCACACTGAGTTAAAGAGCAGTACTAATATTGCTAACAGTACTAACTGGTTATAAGCAGCACTAACCGACCAAGGCAGTAGAAACTTATTACAAGCAGCACTAAGAGGATTAGCAGTATTAGTGGGAATTTTGTTTTTTTTTTTTTTTTTTTTTTTTTTTTTTTAAATCCAAGAAAACAAATAATATATATAAATAGGATATAGTACTAATTAGTGAAAACAGTAGTAATAATATATAACAGTATTAATTAGTCTACCAGTACTTGATGAGTATCAGTAGTAACTAATATTGACAGTAGTAAAATTACTATAAGCAGCACTAACTAGTGTATCAGTATTAATCCTTGTACAAGCACCATAAAGATTTATGAGAAAGTTCATTTATGAAAGATTAATCATTCCAATACTTGTAATCAAAAATGTAAATCTACCAACATCAAATGCTTTAGTGAATAGATATGCAAATTGATTATCAATATGAACTTTGAAAATTTGAATTAACCTTTTCTCATTACAATCTCTAATAAAATGATATCTGATTTCAATGTGCTTGGTTTTTGAATGTTTAACAGGATTATTAATAATACTGATTGCACTGTTATTGTCAATAAACATAGGAGTATTTAAAAGAAACAAACCATAATCCATCAATTGATTTTGAATCCATAGCACTTGTGCACAGCAACTTGATGCTGCTACATATTCTGCTTCTGCTGTTGATGTTGAGACAGAGGTTTTCTTTTTACATTGCCATGAGACCAATCTACTCCCTAGAAATTGACATCCACCAGATGTTGATTTTCTGTCCATATTTGATCCTCCATAGTCACTATCTGTATATGCAGTAAGATCAAAAGATGACATCTTTGGATACCAAAGGCCCAATTTTGGTTGACCCTTTAAATATCTGAAGATTCTTTTGACTGCATGTAGATGAGATAACTTAGGATTTGCTTGAAACCTGGCACAAACACATACAGCAAACATAATATCTGGTCTTGAAGATGTTAGATATAATAAAGAACCTATCATAGATCTGTATAGATGAATATCTACATCCTCCCCCTCAAAATCTGCATGTAAGTGCTTCTGTTTTTCCATTGGAGTGGTTGCAATCTTTGCATCTTTGAACCCAAACTTTTCCAGAATATCATTTACATATTTTCCTTGACTTATAAAAATACCATCCTGCTGCTGTTTAACTTGAAGTCCAAGAAAGAATGTTAATTCTCCCATGGAACTCATCTGAAACTTTTGATGCATGAGTTTTTCAAATTCTTTACAAAGAGAATCCCTTGTGGATCCAAAAATGATATCATCCACATAGATTTGAACAAGAAGAATATCATTTTTGATTTTCTTTGTAAACAAGGTTTTATCAATAGCTCCTCTATTGAACTCATTCTGCAGCAGGTAAATGGACAAAGTGTCATACCAAGCTCTAGGAGCTTGATGTAGACCATATAAAGCTTTGTCAAGCCTATAAACTTTGTCTGGATGTTTTGGATCTTCAAACCCTGGAGGTTGACAAACATACACTTCTTCTTCAATTGTGCCATATAAAAATGCACTTTTAACATCCATCTGGTAAACTTTGAAATCTTTGAAAGAAGCATAAGCTAAGAATAATCTTATAGCTTCAATTCTGGCAACAGGAGCATAAACTTCATCATAATCAATTCCTTTTTCTTGAGTGTACGCCTGAGCCACCAATCTGGCTTTATTCTTGATCACTATGCCTCTTTCATCCGTTTTGTTTCTAAAGACCCATTTAGTGCCAATAGGTCTTTTTCCTATGGGAAGATCTATCAATGACCAGACTTCCTGTATTTTGAATTGAAGCAACTCCTCCTACATAGCTTCAACCCAGCTTGGATCTTTTAGAGCCTCTACCACTTTCTTAGGCTCTGTTTATGAAAGAAAAGCTGCAAATAAACATTCACTTATAAAACTTTCACTTTCTGAATCTTGGTGAACAACAGCTTTCCCTCTTGTTTGAATTGCAGACCCTATATCCCCAATAACATTCTCTAGAGGATGATTGAGTTGAACCCTTGCAGATGGTTGAAAAGTTACAGGAATTTCAACTTCCAAATTTGTGAGATTCATGTCTGGACTTCCTGTTTCTTCACTGTCTGCTTCATTAAGAGGAAAGATAGCTTCAGAAATCATTTCTTCACCTTCAATATCTTCTGTGGTTTTGATATTGCTTCCCTGATCTTCTGCAGTATCAGATGTTTCAGATACTTCTTTTGTTTCTTCATCATCCTGTTGAGATGGTTGAGATATTTCTGGTGGATTAACAGACCAGATAGGAAAGATAATATATTCTGATTTATTTTCTTTCTTCTCTGCAACTTCTTGTTCTGTTATTCCTGCATTTGATGATCCACACATGTATCTAAAAGATTCTGTTAGTGCATTAATATCAAACAACCATTCAGGACCTTTTCTTACAGTGTTAAAAGACTGTTCATTAAAGGTCACATTTAAGGTCTCTTCAACAATTCTGGTCTTATGATTGAATACTCTGTAAGCTTTACTTTGAGTAGAATATCCAACAAAGACTCCTTCATCTACTTTGCTCTCAAACTTGCCTAAGTAATCTTTGGTATTCAGAATAGTGACAGGACATCCAAATGGTTTAAGAGCGCTGACTAATGGTATTCTATCAAAGAATAACTCATATGGTGTCCTATTGTGAGACTTGACAACTAACACTCTGTTCTGAACATAGCAAGCAGTACTAACTGCTTCTGCCCAGAAGGTCATGGGTAGCTTAGCATCTGCTAACGTAGTTCTAGCAGCCTCAATTAGTGTCCTATTTCTTCTTTCTGCAACTCCATTTTGTTGTGGAGTTCTAGGAGCACTAAATTGTCTTTCTATTCCCTTGAATTTACAGAATTTATCCATCTCAAGATTTTTAAATTCTGTACCATTGTCACTTCTAATGATTTTAACCTTTTTATTGGTTTGATTTTCTATCTTAGTAATAAATGATCTAAGTATTTCACCTGTCTCATCTTTAGTTCTAAGAAAGAAGACCCAACAAAATCTGCTAAAGTCATCAATGATCACTAAACAATATGATTTATGTCCTATGCTCCTTACATTTGTTGGTCCAAATAAATCCATATGAAGTAGATGTAAGGGAGAACAAATAGAATTCAAAATTTTGGTCTTAAAAGAAGTTTTGTGTTGCTTGCCCTTTTGACATGCAATACACTGATTTTCACATGAATATGTCTTAGGTAATCCCCTGACAAGTTTTCCTTTAACAAGTTTATTGATTGTTTTGTAATTCATGTGACACATCCTTCTATGCCAAAGATCAGATTCATCAACTGATGCTTTTGATAAAAGACAGTGTATATTTTGTTGAGGATTCAATTTTGTCAAATCACAGCAATAGACATTATCTTTTCTGGGAGTTCTGAGTAAAATTTTACTTTCATCAAGTTTAAAATTTTCAGAAAGAATAAAGTATTCTGTGTTTGTAAAAAGAACTGGGTTCCTTTTATCTGTGATTTGGCTGACACTTAACAAATTGTATTTGAGTTCCTCAACAAAGTAAACATCATTAAAGTTCAGTCTTTCACCTTTCACCATACCTTTTCCTGTAATTTTTCCTCCTTTTGAATTACCTCCAAATGCTACATGTCCACCATTGATTGATTTGAAATTCTGTAGCTTGGACCTGTCTCATGTCATGTGTCTAGAGCATCCACTGTCAATATGCCATAAGTTTCTTTTGCTCTGCACATTAAAAGAAAGAAAAATTAATTTCTTTTGGGAACCCAAACCAGAGAGGTTCTGGGCTTCCCAAGTACATCAATGAAATCAACTCTGTTGAAGGTCATTGATTTAGATGCACTTTTGGTGTTTGAAATTTCTGTTGCCACTGGTTTCCAACACCAACTGATTTTTGAAATGCTTTTCTTTAAGGTAGCAATAGTATGATTAACAGTATTAAAAGGTTTAGCAGTATTAACATGCCTAACAGTATTAACTGTTCTCACAGTATTAACTGGTTTAGCAGCATTAATATGCATATTAGTTTTTAATACTGTCTTCTTTGTTTTACTACTGATAGTTTTCTTTGCTTTCATTTCTTTACCAGTACTAACAGAGTTTCTTTTAAAATTTGTTTGATTGACTCTGTTAGTTGATTTCCATGCTGAATGTACTATCCTTTGAGTATTCTTAGGATTATAAAAACAGTCATGTTGAAGATGGTTAGATCTTCCACATATAAAGCAGTTCTTCCTTTTTATAATTGAAAAGTTTTGTCCCAATTTTTGTGAAACCATTTGGTTCCAGTTTCTTTGATTTCCTCTTGGGCTCAAAAAGTTTTGTGAAGAGAAGCTTGCTTTACATTTGCAATGAACACAGTTATTATTAACAGTTTGCCTTTTATTCATTGCTTTTGTTTCCTTTTTCTCAGATCCTAATCTATTTCTAGATTTTTGATTCATTTTTGCCTTTTCTTTAAACATTTTCTTACCTTCTGCTAGTTTAGTTTTACCAATTTTAGATGCTAGCTTAGTAAGATCAGTATTCTCATTATTTCAAGTTTTCTTAGCCACTTCTTTGTTTTCTCCAACTTTATCATGTTTTTCTAGACTTTTAACAACTTCAGTTTGGACTTCTTGTGTTAAGTCACTTGTATCTATTTTGGTCTTTTGAAAATAATTATTGTTGTAAGGTGGTGGAACACTAGAGTAACCTAATCCTGTTTTAAGCTTATCATGAATTTGAGCATTTAGAAGATTTTGAAGTTTAGAGTAAGCATTATCTAAATCACCTGCTTTTAGCTTAATGCTATCCTTTTCAATTTGAACTTCTAACAACTTTTTATTTAGCTCATCTATCTTATCTTGTAAGCAATCCCTTTCCCATCTTGCATATTTAAGATCATAATCATACTGTGTTTCATTTTCTTGATATGATTTGATCTCTTTTTCAAAATTTTCAATGGTGTTGATGTATGCTTTGTTCATGATTTCACTTTTGTCAAATTCCTTAAGTACTTTAGCATTATGATCTCTATAATGTGTAACAGTTTTCTTACAAATAGAAGAACATAATTTGCTTTGTACCTCATAAGGAATTTCAGAAGAAGGTTCTGATTCAGTGATTGCCATAAGAGCTTGATTGTGCAGTTCTTGTTCTGCATGGTCACTCCAGTCAAAACCTAGTCCATCTTGTGAAACTAATGCAGTTGAGTTTTGAATTTGAATACTTCTGTTTTGAGCTCCACTGAAACTTCCAGTTCTTTGATTGTTTCCTTCTGTGTTTCTGCATTCTCTAGCAAAATGACCTAGTTTATGACAGTTAAAACATTCAACTTTGCTTTTATCAAAACCTGCACCATCATCTCTTTTGTATGCAAAGTTGTTTCTACCAGTTCTTTGTATGAATCTTTTTGCTCTTAATGTTAACATGGCCATTTGCCATTTCAAGTCCATTTCTTCTAAATCATCAGGATTTACTTGTTCTAGATCTCTATTGGTTAGTGAAGAGTTCACATGACTAGCAAAAAAGGCTTCTAAAGCTGAGTCATTTGGTTTTTCATTGGAAGATGTTCCATGACCCATAGAGGTAGTTCCATGTTGATTTAGATTTTCAGATGTTTGTTTATTTATGGACAAAAAAGCAGCATTATTTGAGAAAGTAGAGGTTTGTTTCTTGCCTTCAACCTCTGATTCAAATGATCTTAAATCATTATATAAGTCATCTAAATCTTTCTCATCAAGGTTTTTCCCTTGTCTCAATGATACAATGTACATGGTCCATTCTTCTCCTAAGGACCTTAAAAACTTTCTGTTTAAATCATCTTTGTCAATATTGACATTATGATTTTCTAAGTCTCCAACTAATTTTGAAAATCTGTCAAAAGTTTGAGTTAGAGTTTCCGTTTTTATACCCATAAAGTTTTCAAATTCTTGTTTTAAAATCGATCTTTGAGTTTTCTTTGTGCTTTCATTGCCACCAAAACGCTTTGCAATTGCTTTCCAAAGGTCTTGGGCATCATCACACTTTTCAAATCGTCTTTGGTACTCATATGGTATGGACATTAACAGAGTACTTAGAGATTTTAATTCTGTGGATCTTATTTTTCTTTCTGCATCATTTGTTGGTGGTGATCTAGGAATTCTAGAGCCATCAGTATTTAATGCATATTTGGGTCCATATTCAATGACTTCCCATAAGGAATAATCAGTAAGAAGCATGTATTGCTTAATCCTGGTTTTCCATTTTTCATACTCATTAGGTTTGAGCATGGGAATTCTTGTGGCATGAACTCCATCACTAGTTTCAGAAGTCATTTTTATAAAGAATGTTTCAGAATTTAAGAGACTTCAATGGAACAGTGAATTTTAAAACAAATTTAAAGAAAAACAGAGATTTAATCAAAACTTAATGGAACAGTGATTTTTCAACTTCTTTTAAAATTCAATGCTATTGAGACAGCGTTCTGATATCAATTTATAAGTTGATATTAAGTAACAAAGCTCTGATACCAATTGACATGATCGATTGAACCTTTCGGGTCAATAATTATAGCGATTGAATATTTATAGAAATACCGCGGAATAGTAATCTATAATTAAGAAGTAAAATTAGCTCTGATTCAAGCACCAATTAATAATAAGTAAAAGCGAAGGAATTATCAAAAAGCTTCAATATTATTTTCTTGAATAATACGAATACACTTAAGTATCAGGGTTACAATTTAACCTTGAAGCTTACAAATGACAATTATACAGGCTAGATATTGAGATGCTAAGATTCTGAGATATTTTCTATTGAAAGTAAGGAGCTCTATTTATAGAATTATAGAGCTCCCATTACACGCTACAGTAATTAATGCAAAGAACCTTTCTATCTAATCCTCCTATCGTCTTGAGCCATGCTCTGTTTTACTGAGCGCTTTTGCTTTTGCAGAGAAGACTTTTGATTGGCCCATTTGGTTAAAAAGATGCTCTAATCATAAACAGTAGAAACTACATGGGTAGTATAAACTTCTGAAGAACAGTAGAAACTTCCGAGAACAGTATAAACTCAACCAGTAGTAAGTTATAAACAGTATTAACTTTGTACTGGCAGTAGAAACTTCACCCGGCAGCACTAACTTTGTTCTAACAGTACTAACTCAATCTTTTCTACCAGTAGTAACTGTTTCTACTGGTAGTGTAAAACCCGGTAGCAGTAGTAACTTTTGAACCAACAGTAGAAACTCCTCTTCACCAGTAGTAACTAGCAGTTGTAGTCTAACCAGCAGTGTTAATCTTCGATCAAGTTCTCTAGCCATCTTTAAACCCAACAACCATATTACTCCTCACTGGCCCCAAATGAAAGGAAGATCGATCTCAACTAGACTACAATATAATAAAATCGACGATCTGAATTTATTTCCCTAAATATAAGCAGTTTCGTCTGATCCATCGGCCACAGACACACACACACTAAACTGACAAAACTGAAACATACAAATTACATAGTTGATGCACATATATTTTAATGAGGTTTGTCCGCGTCTTGTTCGGAATCATCCATTTGAGGAACTGTTGCACACACACATGGCTCTGATGTATGAACTTTAGCATTGATGCACGCATAATGAACTTTGTTGGGGTTTTGGTCAGACATCCGTTTGAGAACTTATGCACACGGGATTGATAACTGATGCACACCCTTGAGAACTTTAGCATTAATTGATGCACGCATAATGAAGTTTTTAGTGGTTCTTGATATAGGCCTCTCCCATTGGTATCGTCAGTTTGGAACCGACGTGCGTCGATCCAACCGACACCAATGGTACCGATGGTCACTTTTGCTCCGTCGCTTGATTCGATCGGTTAGCTGACGGGTAATTTTTTTTTTTTTTGCTTTTGTTTTGTTTAATTAGTGTATAAAACTAAAGGTATATTTGTAAATGTGGGGCTCCAAAATTAAAGTGACGATGCCAATAATGACAGAGGTCAATCAGTTGTTCGTTAGTATGAGTTGAAAAAACTGATATGACACATAGTGACTAATCAGTTTCAAGAGTGGTCTAATAGATTTGTGTTTAGAGTTTGGGTAGAGAGGGTATGGGTTGGAGGAGACGTGCCCTTCTCAATCTTTGAGCCTATCACATACATACATCGTTAGTAAAATGCTTCCATGTGCATTCATCGTGTAAGTGTAGTTCTTTCTATCGTATATGAAATTAGAAAAGTATGAATTTCTCACCATAAAATTGATTTCTAAGGGGATATATGTAAATAATTCAAAATTTTGTACCAACTATTTGAGACCTAAAATATCAAGTTCGATATAAAATCTAAACCATGTAATTGGCTTAGGCTTATCTGACTTCTCTTACGCCTACATATATTATCCATGTTTTGGCTGCCCACATGGCTCTCTAAAATTTTCTTACTTATCTCTTTCATATTTTATTATTTTTGTGGTTTTATATTTTACGCAAAGTAAAATGTGTTTAAATTAATACCTTCTGAACTTCTCAATCTCAAAATATTGAAAGGTAGTTATTTATGTTAAGGGTACGTATACATTGCTTTGCTAGTTATATACATATTAAATTAAATAGTGTATCTATTCTTAGTTCTATCACATTTAACTTGAAATATATAACTGTTGATTGATACAGTTTCCACTACCCAAAACGTATTTTTATTTTTATGAATCTAAAAATCTACGAAATATTAAACCCATTTACCATTCTAAAATGCTTCTCAAAAACCTTGGACCTTTCTTGGCTTTATTAACATCTCAAAGAACTTGAATCTTTATATTTTTTATTTTCTATAATCACATACATGTTCTTTTAATATATAATTTATTTTATTTTCTATAAAATAATACGGAATATATATATATATATATATATATATATATATATATATATATATATATATATATATATATATATGTATTGCGAAACAAAATAAGATGGGATTAATTATTGGAGCTAATAAAACAAGTGGCACACGATTTGATTCTATAAATACCCAAGCACCTTGCCTATCTTCACACAAAATCATTTAAGCTGCTTTCTAAGAATCCAAAGCTAAATTCACTTAGAAATGGCTTCAAGGGGTTTGGCAACAACATCTTTTCTCCTTACCCTCAACCTTCTCTTCTTCACTTTGGTAACTTCCACTCATACTCCAAAAGCTTGCCCACCACCACCACCACCACCATGCCCACCATCACCAAAAACTCCTTCATACCCTCCTCCCAAAGGTGCCACTTGCCCAAAAGACACTCTCAAGTTGGGTGTATGTGCTAACTTGCTAAATGACCTTATTCACCTAGTTGTCGGGACCCCACCAAAGACACCATGCTGCACCCTCATTGGTGGCCTCGCTGATCTTGAGGCTGCAGTCTGCCTTTGCACAGCCATTAAAGCTAATGTCTTGGGAATCCACCTCAACGTGCCCGTATCCCTCAGCCTCTTACTAAACTACTGTGGGAAGAAGGTCCCTTCTGGCTTCCAGTGCGCCTAAATTTAAACATCTTCTAGAATTGTGAATTTGATGTGTTGATTTGGAGGACTTACATATGTATTTGATTATACTCTATACTTCTGAAGAATCATGGACGATATGATTCAAGAATAAATTTAAGTACTTGTGTTTCTTGATTTTCATTTCTGATAATCGTAAATGCGACGAACTTTTGTAAGGGTGTATTTGGATTTGCATTTTCATTATGTATCATAAGTGAGATTTTACTAAAGTTTTAAGTGTTTGAGTAATCTAATAAATAACCAGTTCCATACTGTATTAAGCAAAACCAATTAAGAAAACACCTAATGAACCTAGCAACTTATATGTAAACCATATAAAAAATATAATTTGGTCTTTATTTTTATGTAAAAATTATCGATATGATATCAGACTGTTTTTTTAGAAAACTCGTTTAATTTGTTATAGTTAATTATCGACTTGAGATATATTATTTCATAAATTATTATGTTATCAGAATATATATATATAAATCCAAACAACTAGTAAGAACAGAAAAGGTTATTTAGACCACTAGTTATTTACAACAATAATTTAACATTTAATTTAAGGTTGTGAATCATACATATGAGACCCCCTCGGGGATGGTGTTGGCCGTTGGTTTGTCCTTGGGGTACGATTCGTAAAAGGTTGATTATGGTTTCTTGGACTGTCGGGTGATGCAGCGAAATCATCATCTAAATCAGAACCCACATAATGTTGAATCACTAGTACTGACACTGTTGCTGCAAAATCAGACGATGCTAACAAATCACCTATTGCTCCTAACTCCGGGCATTCACTCCAGTCAGTCAACCCTGCAGTCAACGGTGACATCCCTTGACCTCTTCCTACTATAAACAAATCATGTACCTCATCCACAGATCGAATCGCTGCAACTGTTTCCTCCCCGTTGTTCACTAATGTTTCATTGTAAACAATCGAGCCTTCATTTGCAATCATTGTCTTAAACTGGCTTATAAACTCATCGTCTTTTTGCTTCTCTCTATCACTATCAGTTACGACCATTAAAACCCCGGGGTCATTTTGGGCAGAGGAGCTACTCTGTTGTGGTGGGTCAGTTCCAGCAATGAATCGCATGACGGTTAAAGTGTTCCCTGGATGATTTGACATACGCCAAGCGAATGCTAAAGCTTCTCGGTCATCCGGTCCACCGATGAATACAACCGCAATGTGGTGTGCAATTTGATTCCCAGCAACCCTGGTGGTCCCACCAAAACCTCGGTCCACCAAAATACCAACTGAACAAGGCGAGTTGGCGAAAACATTTTGATTAATTACACGATAAGCAGGGTTAGTTGCTTCCATCCCACCGTCCACCGTTTGTTGCTTGTGAAAAGGAAGGATAATAAAAGCTACACGTTTTTCCTCCGCAACGCTACAAATGTCCTCATGCATTGTGGAGTAAGGAGAAATTGCTGTTAATGGTTGAACAGATACATATTCTGTGTGTTGCTCGAAGTTTTCAAAAGTGTTGATGATGTGATCAGACTGGGCTTGTGTTCTGTTAGCTGCTGGTCGACCAGACTTCCTACTGTTGTGAACAATGAGCATGGCGGAGGCCCGTCCCGTGAGCTCCACTAGGTGTAAGGCATAGATACTCAGTGGAGACTTCTTTGTTGGATTTGAAGCTTCTAGAAGATTAATGATGGTGGGCACATTTCTTGGTGTGTGGATGCAAACTAGAGTTCTTAAATCACTATCTGGTTTTGTCTTTAGAATTGTTCTTCGTTTGTAAGGTGCAAATCTTCTTGCCGGTTTGTAGAATACTGTCACCGCGGGAGTGATTATGGCAGTCATAACTAATGCCACCACCACCATAATTGCAAAAGATTTGTCATCCAACACCTACACATACATTTATTTACAGAATTAAACAAAAAATAGGCTACTTATGAAATGGAAAAATTATAAAATAAGGTGAGAAGTAATTACCTTTGAATCCTTGCCAACATTGAGGACAATCATCTCAACAAGGCCTTTGGTGTTCATAAGTAATCCAAGTGTAACTCCATCGTAGAATGGCATCTGATATAATAGAGCCACCAGCAATGTTCCTGCCACTTTTCCAGCACATGCTAGTACTATCACAAGCGCCAAAATACCCCAAGTGTCAGCACCATCAATCGCTCCAATTGATGTTTTAAGGCCGCTTATGGCGAAAAAAAGTGGCAACAAAATCCCAGATACAAAATCCTCCAATCTTTCAATAAGTGTAACCCCTAAAGGTCCATTTGGAATCACCAACCCAAAAATGAATGCACCAAACACAGAGTGGGTACCAATGGCATCTGTAATGAACCCTGAGATCATAACTCCAGTCAAGATCATACCAATGTAGAAATCACTAACAGTTTCACCTTCTGGGGTCTTTCTAATGATCCAAGAAATCATTGGACGGACAACAAAAACACAAAACACTATAAACCCTGCACTCGATAAAACCACCCATAGAGTAGCCAAATTAACTCTCTCATTTTCAGCTAACGCGATAGCAAGGGCTAATAAAATCCATGCACACATATCGTTCACGAGGGCTGATGACATGGCGATCCTACCAATATCAGTATTAATTAGTTTGAGTTCAGCAAGGACTCGTGCAAGCACTGGAAATGCAGTCACAGAGAGAGCTACTCCAAGGAACAAAATAAAAGTGCCTTGTTTAACAAATTGTGTTCTTTGGTGTAAGAGGAAGGAGAAAGAGATGCCAATGAGAAAAGGGAGGATCATTCCTGCAACTGCAATAAAGATGGCTTTCCTGCCCGTGCGACGAATCACCGCGATGTCCATTTCTACTCCCACTAGAAACAGGAAGTAGAGAAGACCGAGGTTTGCCATCGTTTCTAGAACCGTTACGCTTCTTAAAGGAAAAACCGCATTCGCAAAGACTGTACTTCGTCCCATCACTGATGGACCTAATATCACTCCACCCTGTATAGTTGGATATTAATTAATTAATTTATGTATTTTCCAATTAATTAAATCATTATATCGAACGAATATTAAGTTACATTCTCATGTAGAAAAATAATTTAAATGTTATATCAAATATTTCAAGATTCCGTTGACACATTCTTAGAATATTGGGTTTTTCAATCGAAGAATTAGAATTAAACAAGCTAGATTGCAATGTAACAACTTACAAGGATCTCAGAAATGACCCGAGGCTGGCGAAAGGGTTTCAAAAGGAAAACGAGAATACGTGTGGTAACAACGACGAGAATTAGTTGCAAAAGGAAAAGAGGGAGTGAGTAATTTAATGGGTTATCTCCTTGCCATATCCCTTGAGTTGTGATCATCAATGGAGCATAGCAAACGATGGTATCTTGTGAGACGTTTTGGGGCGGCATTTTGCTTTCTAAATTCCGTCGGATAAACAACCTCTAGATTCATGCATTCATATTCATATTCATATATATTAATTCAAATTCAAATTCCTCGTTAACAGTTGATGCAACAGCATTGGAATTTTGAATTTAGGAAATTAAGGGGTGAGAGAGGAGTTCCAAGCAATGCGGAAGTTTGTAAGTGACAACCATCCGTTTAACTGGAATTATAATAGAATCTGAATTAATTGCATGCATGCCTTCAACTTAATTAGGAACTTAATTTGCTGTGTTACCGGTGTTTGTCCCAATTGTTATCAAAATTAATTACGCAAATTCAAGTAAACGCTAACAATTTTAATTCACGTACAATACTCGATTAACTTAGTTACGTACTGTATTATTTCAAACAAATTTCACTCATTAACCTCATATATATCAAAAAAGAAAGAAATTTAAGGAGTATATATATATATATATAACTAACTAACAGAGGATACTCTCTTTCCTACGTGACGCCTTTATTATTTTGACAACTAATCAAAAATTCTACGTGTCATTACCCTAACTTTCTAAAAAATCCTACGCGTCATTCAAATTGAAAAAAAAAAGTTTAAATTCACATATTTTTTAGCTAATAAAATTTCTAATTCAAAGATTATTGACTATAAATTGTAAATTACTAACTACATACATTACAAACTCTATTTTTAAATTTATTTTCATTTCACACCCCTACTCATTGTTTGGTCCAAAAAAATTTATCAATAGTTAACTATTTATTTTCTGATTTATGTAAGATAAAATTGAGAAAGTAAAGATCAATTATTGAGAAATACTATGGTACAATAACATGTTTTTTTTTCAATTTTAACAAGTTTTGGTTTTTTATGTATTTTTAATGTCATTAAACATCAATCTGAAATATATAAAAATAATCGTTTTATATGTATACTTGAACCATATAGTATCTAGATTATGGTATCATTAAATTTCTTAAGCATTAATAAAAACAAAATAAATATGTATTATTTCATGTTGTCCCATTATAAGTCATTTTGACTGTGACACTACATTTATATTTTAATAAGAAAAAACTTTAGATAACTTTTGATATATCCATTGACAAAAATAATAATCTTAACTACATCGTTTCATATATCATTTAAAACACTAATATATATATATATATATATATATATATATATATATATATATATAGTCGTCTATCGAACGGATATAAAAATATAAAAACTAGTATATAAATATGTATACATCTCTAGCTTCATAAACAAAACCTGTTAAAACATTTAAATAATATAATAAGAACCTTACCCTCGATCACTAGCATATTTTAAACACACAACACATAAAACAAAACGACAACTCGGAAATATTGCGTTGTTTATTGTCCCATTTGTCATTAATATAATTTTTTTACTAAATTTTCTGTATGCATAATCAAACCGCGTACACGAAGAGCTTTACATATACATGTCCCCACATAGATTATTCAAGAGAAAATTTTGTCATGCCGTGTCTTTGTAGCTATCTCTAAAGGTGTCGCTATTTGGAATATTTCCTTTAATGATTTGGAAAATCCGCGTCGCAAAAATGAAGCCTAAAGATATGCATGAAACAGCCAACAGTGTTCAAAATATTTATACAAACAGGGGTTAATACACAAATTAGTTATTATACTGTATAAAAAAGTTCAATTTAGTTACATAATTTTAATTTTGTTCAATTAAATTAATACTGTACATCTAGATAGTTGATTAAAATATACTTAAGTTTCTAATGATATTCACGTTACAGTTCCACGTTATGCCACATAATTTAGTTAATGTCACGTCAATACACAAATTATTTATCGTACTTTACGAAAATGCTCAATTTTATTAACGAACTTTCTTTTTGTTAACTTTGTTGTAAAATGATATCCTGTTTTTGATCTATCATATGACTAATGTTCTGTTTAGCATTTCTCAAAGAGTTAATGTTGTTGGGATCGATCCCGCTCTCATATCACTTGTTGGGATCGATCATCGCCACATTAAATCACACAACCATATATAAGTCAATAATCAAGCGAGAGTAAAATCCACGGGACCAGCGGCTACTTAAATTCCACTATATACGAACAATATTAAAAGATTGGACGTTCCTCTCAACATTCTTAAATATTATCACGTATCTTCACACCACTTTCACCGGTAGATTACAATAACAAAATTTGCGGTGTCGTTATTGAATCACCGAGACCACCACAAGGGACGAATGAGAGACTCTCATATACTCTCTCTTCTGCTCAACCTTTTCACCTAAACTCTACAAATAACTCCTATATAAATAGACAAACACCCAACTTGTTGATTTCAAGTTAACTTTTTGATTTATTGTTTCCTTATGTATTAAACTTTACACCTTTTACTATTGTATGAATTGAAATTTAAAAACTTCGATTGTATGTATTGAATTTGTAAATATCGTCTAAACTTTCCTTTTTGGGTAAGTCCAAAATAGGAAAGTTTTCTTTTTAACCTTACACAAAACGGAAAATTTACTTACAATAAACAATATTAACAAGTTCTATACATACAATAGAACAAATGAAAGTATATCTTATACAATAGTAAAAGATGTAAAGTTTAATATACAACGAAACAATAAACTCTAACTTCTTCCCTTAATTAAACTTGATCACCAAAATTCTCCATTATATAAAAACTATCAAATTTACTCGATACTAAAAACTATAAAATTTCCTTAATACTAATTTAGATAATCAAATCAAATCCTTATGGATAATACATCATTTCTTAATACCAACAATTTGATAATTCAATATCTAACATAATTAAAATAAATTAAAAGTTTGGACGCTTAACTTTGGATGATGGGAGATTATTTTTTATTTTTTTCTTCTTCTTTATTCAACAACTCTCTTTTATTCATCAATTTCTAAAAATAACGTTCCTTTTAGTAGAATTCGAACCAAATGCAAATCTAGCTAATAGTTTTAAGGAATAAATTAAAAGTTAATCGCAAAGTCGAGCGAAGAGTTACTTTTATATTTTTAATTAACTAATTTTTCCGCATGATTTCAAAATAGAATGAGGTGGCCGGCATGTGCGCTACAATATCTTTTTCTGAATAAGCCAAAGATAAATCACGGGAAATTGTTTAATTAGACCTCTTGATGATTATTTGTTTAATTAACTAATTTGTTTAAAACCTAAAATCCATTATAATTGGATATACTGATTATTTGTACTTTTAATCATACATCACTAAAAATGCATCTTAAAATTATACATTTCATTATGTAACGGATAGTTTAGTTATGTAATGGATAATTTAGTGGTACATGACTAAAAAATAGTACTAATTAATGTATGCACAAATTACCTATTAATTATTACGCTATATACCTTGATTGTTGCGATTTGCAAGAATCAATTACACCATCTTTTTATATGATTCTTTTTTCTCATCTTGGCATGTCGAAGTCCGAAATTGATTTCACAAGTAGCACAAACATGAAATATGAATGAATGAAAGTTATTAAAAAGGTAAAATATTGTGGAATATGTTTCATATGTATGATACTAGATCTCAAAACTCGTGTATACATACGATGCCGTTGAACGTGTATTTGATTTTTTAAAATATTCAAATGATGTGTATCATAAAGTTTTAACATTTTATATAAGTCGAAATAAGCATGAAGTTTGAAAATAAATTATTCATAGTAATGTGTTTATTCATCATCTAGCTACCTAATTTGATAGTTCTTCTTAACAATGTATGAGACTAAATACAATTCTTGCCTAACTATAATAAAAAGCGTAATGAAGGTTTTTTTAAAAAAAAAAAAGAAAAGAAAAAAGAGTTGGGGGTTGTTTAGTGTAAGAATCCTTAGTACACAAATAGGTAATAAAAAGTCACAACTTTTTTGCAAACGACCCGTAGTATTGTTATTTATATTCTATCATGAAATTCGATATATTTTAGGAGTTTTATTTTTAATTTAAGTAAAATTGAAGGACTAAATTGATTTATTAAAAATTAAATAATTGATGATATCATAAAGGTGTTTCTTATATTATATTTAAGATGATTTTAGAGGTGTACAGAAAGTCAGGTTAAAGTTTAACCCGGTTCCAAAAAAGATTGAGTTTTTTAGAATTTAAAAAGTTAATTGGGCGTAGCTTAAAAAGTATGGGTTAGGCTAATCCATGGATTTAAAAAAATAACAATAAAAAAAACTAGACCTTTTGAGGCTTTTGAGTCAAACAGGCTTAGCTTGAACTTTTATATAAGTTCGTGTCAGGTGTTTTCTGAATATTTGTTAATCTGATGCTAATATGTTGTCTAAAATGAATATAACGAGGCTTCGGTTCAGGTCAATAATACTCTTGCATGTGTGCTCGGTGAATCATGTGCACAATTATGGTCCGAACATTTTGATTGAATTATATAAATTGATCCAAACGAATTGTTATTTAATTGGTTGGTTTAATTTGGTTGGGTATTTGAATTTTGTTTGGATGATTCACATTTTTATGTTTGAAATTCAAATCCATATTGAACTTTGAATTCACATAGACGGATTGAATCTAGTCTACCTATACAGGAGCTAAGTTAGAAATTCTGTTTGGAGGGTGCGAACTTTAAATAATATATTTTTTTATAAAAGAGTGAATATAAAAAATAGCTTTAAATAAATACAATCGTTTTATTTTTCAAAAGGGTGAATATAAAAATTACCCTAAGTTATCCTTAATAAAATAAATAATTTATCTTATATAATTTTTTATAAGTGGGAGCACCGTTGCCCCTGAAACCATGCAATCACTTGAACAGTCTTAATTGGAAGTTATGTATAATAAGCATTTTGTCAATATATATGGCACGCACCTAATGTAAATTTTAAAAGAATGAAAGATTATATTTCAATTATGTTTCCTATAAAGCATGCATGCAAAACACATTTTATATTTTTGGCTGTTAATAGCAAATCCATGCATATAATAGTCTTCATTCACACACACACACACACACACACACACATATATATATATATATGAGCTAGATTCAGAGTGAAATACTATTTTCCGGGGAAGTAAGAAAGCTACACATTCATCAAATGTTAGCGAATTTCATTATTATTCATCGTATGATATTATAAGTTATAAAAAATAGTTTATAGATGAATAAGTAGTTATAACATAAGTTTTAATTAATATTTATCGGTAAAAATATGTTTTATTTAATTTGATTATTCTGAGTGGACGAGTTATTGTCTCGTGAGGGTTTTCGGGGAACACACCCACAAAGTTCAAAACATAAAAATTTAAAACAAAAACTAATCCACGGGTTGCCTCCTGAGAAGCGCTTAAGTTATTTACGAGTCTAAATCTAGACTCGACTTTCCTTCATCATGTTATATCATCCTTTAAACTACCACTTCCTTTCCAATCATACTCACATGGGAGGAAGTTATACTTTGTTTTGCGATCCCCATAAAACTTCTCCCCACTAAGAGTACCAATATAAACATCAACTCTCCATTTGTTTTCCGATGACTTGTTGATCAACTGAATGATTCCCTAATATCTCCTCGAAGATCAACCACATGCCCCTTCAAAGGATATAAAAATAGCTATCTTCATGCCTCCAGGATCATTTATAATACCATAGTTTTTGGAGCGTATATGAATAGTAATGCACTTATCAGGTGACCGATTTCTCCCAATATCTTGCTCCTTATCAAACTTCAACTCATTGAAATCTTCCGATAATGAAAAATCTCTAGAAACTAAACGAAAAGCGTCGGGTGGTTCTTCAAAATAGCTTAACTGCGAACACTCTAACAGCTCCTCTTTAGTCATCATCTCATCTCCGTTGTTTCTAAGCTTGTTTAGATTATTTACATCAAAACCAAACAATACATGTAATTCCTCATCTAAACATTTATCTATAACATCAATACTTGACAAAATTTGGTTTTTCAACGCAACTACATGCTCGTTATATTAATTATTCCATATGCTTCCTCAAGCTTGTTCTTGATGCCCTCCGCCTCATTTTCCAGCCCCTCATTCACAGTAGACCATTCAACTGGTAAACTCAGAACTTCAAACATAGACATAACCGAAATGTCCTCAACTTTTCCCCCAACTTCTCTTCGTCGATATCCATTTCCTCTTCTTCAACATCTGAGTCTTCACAATCTGAATCTTCCGTCACTTCAAGCTCAATCGTGTGTAAATCCTGCAAAACGTCTTTTGAAATTCTATGAGGGTAATTTGCAGCTTCATCCTCTTCTTCCTCTTCGTCTGTTTCATATTCAAACTCGTCTTGAAAAGCAAAGTTAGAAGAATTTGCAACATAAACATTAGAACCAAAATAATTAACCCCACTAGCCTTAACATCCTCCACACGCTCGTTTGTATGGATGAATGTATCATATGGACTCTCATAGTTACGCTCAATATTCCACTCAAAAATTTCATCCCATTCCCTATCTCGTGTCTATATTCGCTCTAGCGTCTCTTTCAATATCCTCCCAAGATTAGAAATTTTCGGTTCTTCTATATTTTGGGTGAATAAAGGTTCGTCATTCCAAGGCCTTGATTGGTAGGGTTGGTTATCTCTAAAATTCCTATTACCTTGGTAACATCCCAGTTGTTAATCTCGATAATTGGCATAATAACACATTGGTGAAATAAAATTTGCTAAAAATGGTAAAACATAACTACTCTAAATAAAATACAAAAATAAACAATAATAACAACTTTCGCAAAAGAATCCAAGAAATGATCGATGAACTAACACTTAAACAAAACTAATGATTTTGAGGTCTTTGTTAAAACCAGTTTACCTACGTTGAATTTGCAAATCTAGTTAAGCCATGATTAGCGTCCACTTTTTCTAAGCCTTAAGTTTGATTCACTAACATATCATTTAATCTAGTGAATAACTGCTGTCAACTTCACTAACTTACACGTTCAAGTTTAAATGATTATCCTATTTAATATTTGCGTTTGCAATCAATCAGCAGTCATTCATGGACAAATAATTATAACAAATTACTAATATGAAAAAGCTCTCGTGTTGGGTCTAAAGATGGCTAGAGAACTTGATCGAAGATTAACACTGCTGGTTAGACTACAACTGCTAGTTACTACTGGTGAAGAGGAGTTTCTACTGTTGGTTCAAAAGTTACTACTGCTACCGGGTTTTACACTACCAGTAGAAACAGTTACTACTGGTAGAAAAGATTGAGTTAGTACTGTTAGAACAAAGTTAGTGCTGCCGGGTGAAGCTTCTACTGCTAGTACAAAGTTAATACTATTTATAACTTACTACTGGTTGAGTTTATACTGTTCTCGGAAGTTTCTACTGTTCTTCAGAAGTTTATACTGCCCATGTAGTTTCTACTGTTTATGATTAGAGCATCTTTTTAACCAAGTGGGCCAATCAAAAGTCTTCTCTGCAAAAGCAAAAGCGCTCAGTAAAACAGAGCATGGCTCAAGACGATAGGAGGATTAGATAGAAAGGTTCTTTGCATTAATTACTGTAGCGTGTAATTGGAGCTCTATAATTCTATAAATAGAGCTCCTTACCTTCAATAGAAAATATCTCAGAATCTTAGCATCTCAATATCTAGCCTGTATATGACAGTCCCGATTTCCTTCAATTCAAATATAACTTAAACAAGCTTTGAATTATTACTGAGAAGTTGCGGAATAACACTCAATAATATTAGAAAGATCAAAGATAAATATTTAGAATAATAAATAACGAAACACAAATATTAAATCAAAGCCTCAATCTTATTAATATGAATAAGACGAATACACTTTTGTATTAGAGTTTACACCTTGAAGCTGCGCTATTCTATTCACTAATTTTCGTATCTCGATCTAGGTTCTAAGGATCTCTATTTATAACACATAGAGTCCTGTACAATCTCCTATTATTATGGAATTAGATAACTTCCATAACAAACTCATTCTTATCACAAAGTCATAAACAGTGTTAACTACCACATTCAAACATTCAGTGGAAACAAACTTCCATCAGTGGTAACTGCTTCATTTGTGAAAGTCTAAGTATAAACAACTAACAGTGTTAACCACTTATATACACTAACAGTCTTAATTACATAAACAGTGGAAACTACTTACAAAATCAACTAACAGTTGTAATCTTCGTAGCAGTGTTAACCTTCAGTTCTTCAAACAGTTGTAATCTTCGACCAGTGGTAATTCTTCACTATCAGTGGTAATCTTTTGATCTCTTCAGACTTAGCAGTGGTAATCCAAACCCAAATCAGTTTATCCCAACAATCTCCCCCTAAACTTAATCTGTCATCTACGGCATTAAGTTTCTTCAAATTCTCCATTTTAGCTTCTTTGAAGATGCTTTCAAAACCAAATCTTGGATTTCTTCCCCAACTGTTCTTTTCTGTGAATCTGGTTCAAAATCATGTATACTAATCTCTGAGCAACCTCATTACATACAGAAGAATGTAATTTTGCTAACTTCAGGCTCCTTAATAAACTCAGATTCATGTCATACTCTCTGTCTGTGAGCATGTACAAGATCTCACCATCTTCTAAGATAACCTGATGTACTCCAGGCACCTCAAAATATATCCACATCTTTACCACCTTGAATGTACCAAATCGAAAAGGAAACTTTTCTGGCTCATACATCATTTGAATCCAGTCCCATGTGACTTTCTCAATGATATTATCAATTCTTTGTCCATCCAATTTCATCTTCCCAATCTCATACATTTTATTCAGATCAGCTCTACTCATCTTTCTTAAAATATCCTTAAATGACTTCCAGAAGGATTCACTTCCATCAGCTCTAACAATTCTTATTTTCTCCTCCTTCTTAGGTATAAGCAATTTGACTACCATCCAGTCAACAATCTCAGGCAAATCCTGATTTATTGGCTCTGCTTCTACTGGATGTATAATCATCAAATCATTCAACTGCCCTTCATCTTTTTCCAAGTCATTAACCACCTCTTCTTTCTTTTTCTTTTCTTCCTTTTCTTTTCTCTGACTCTCTTGAAACGGCACAAATATATCTCTTTCATAAGCCCTGGCCATCTCTTGATATGTCATTTTCTTTAATACCTCAGCAGGAATTGTGCACTTCAACTTGTTATATAAGTCTCTTCTTTTCTGTGCAATGGTCATTGGCTTATTTGCTTTCTTGATTCTTGCTTGTTCATCTTTCTTCCTCTTCAGCTGATCTACCAAGTATTCCACAGATTCCTCTGTCTCTTTTCTGAGCATCTACTCATCGAATTGGTTAACCTCTTCCTTGGTCATCATTACGAATTTACCAGGTTCAACCTCAACTCTTATCAAATCCTCACCCATCTCTGCATTTAATTCAGCTTGTAGCCTCTGTGCATATTCTTCATCATTAGCAGTAGCAGCAGCAGGCACTTGCTTTGATTTCTTTTGTTTAGGCTCCTCAACTAATTTTCCTTTCCCTTTGTCTTTTGGATCAATCTTGGGTAAGTCTGCCCTTTGGAATGTAGGTGCTGCAGCAGATTCTCTGATTGTGAAACCAGGCAAGGATGGTTCACTTATTTTCCTGCTAAACTTCTGAGCAGATCTGTCTGCAGCAACCTCTTTAGTCTTTTTGGTTTCAGGACTCTCCACCTCTTCTTCTTCATTTTCTGCCACCCTTATCTTTTCTGTTTCATCATCGAAGTTTACTCCAGCAGGTTGTTCACTTAAGTTTGCACTGGCAGTCTTGGATGCCTGCTCTCTTATTTCCTCAACTTCTTCATCATTCTCCATCATTATCTCCTCATCCACCTCCTCAGACCTATCATCTCCACCTTGTTCATTCTCCCCCTTTTTGAATGCATCTTCGGAAGGTTCAGGGGAAGAGAGAACAACTCTGGCTTGTTGCACAGGGATAGATCGTTTGTATTGATCATCAATGATATAGTACTTCTTACCCTGCTTCAAGCACTTCAGCACCACTGTTTTCAAGGCATCTATCTCAGCTTGTTGCTTCTTGATGATCCTTTTCTGCCTCACCACCTCAGCCCACATATACTCCAGCATATCCGTCAATTTTTCATAGTTCATGCTAGCCTCATCACCTTTAGGATGTGACTCCTTTGGTGAATCATTGACAGAATTTCCATCTGATTCATGCCTAGCATGAGCATCAGATGGCCCTCTGTTCTTGGTACTGGGTCCACCAAAATCACCTTTTTGCAAAGGATCATGTTCTGGTGTTGCCTCTGTTTGGGTCTTATTGATGTTACTTCTGTCCTGCTCTGCCATTTGGCCAGAAGCAGTAGAAGCAGCCCTCCCAGAATGGTCATCCCACTCCTTATCGACCACATGCTGTGTTTATTCATTTGACTGAGGCACCTGAGCAGCACGAGCCTCCGATGCCTGTGTTTTAGCCCTTTTGGCTTTAGTAGTGGTTGGTTTGTGGGTCCCTTGTTTTCTTTTGGTACCCCCAACTGCTGTGGGTTGAGAGATGATGGGTGTGTCATCTCTCTCAGCAGATGGTTCAGCAGCAGTGGGTGTAGCTGCAGATGTGGTGGAGGGTGCAGGAAGCATTGTTGGAAACAATGCTGTAATCGTCCCAGAAAATTTGGAGTCTCTCTTCTTATTTGAAAAAACTTTAGGTTTGTGAGAGAGAACACCAATTACAGTATCCAGGTCTGGCAGGTTTTGGATTTGAGCATTTAAAATTAACTGCACAAACCTAGGATACATCAAAAATTTTAATTTTGGTTGCTCAATGTTTCTGAGCATACCAGAAAATATTAGATTTGAAAAATTAAACCTTTGTCCAATGGCAAGACACACAGTTGCGTACGCAATGTTGCTGCCGAACTGTTCAAAGGCTGATCTTTTGGATGAGAGGCAGTGTAAAAGAGTATGTATTAAAAACCTCCATTGATGGGAGAAAAGAGTCTTTTGAAACGTAAAAGTATCTAAAGATCCTTCATAACCCATCAATCGAAAATTTTCATACAAAGTTTGACTAGGTAAAGAAGTAATACCTGCCTCATCATCAAGTTGTAAAGAAGCACGAACAGAGGCTTCAGTGATAACTACCCTGGTGTTGGCCACCATGGAGACTATGCTCTTAGTCCCCTATTCGTCTTCGATGGTTGCATTTACCCAGAAGTCATTAAGGTGATCTTTGGAGACTCTGGGTGATACTGTAAGAGCATGGTAGATGTGAGAGGCACGTAGGAAATCAATAATTTGGGTGAAGTCCTGTGCCTCTTTGGGTTTCATGAGGTAGGCGATCATATTATGATTCTGTCCTGTTGCAAGTGAAGTGGAAGAGGAAGTGAAAGCCATTGATGTACAATCAATTGGAATTTGAGGTTTAGATGGTGATTGAATGCTTAAACGCAAGAGTGTAGGTAGGAATTGAGAGCGTATTCAAGAACGACAAGTGTCTGGGTTTATATACTGTTCAATTTAGGTCAGTGGAAAAATCCCCAATTTTAACATTAACAGTGTTAACGGGTGAAGTATTACTAACAGTGGAAACGGAGATATTTCACTAACAGTGATAACTGTCCAGACACTTGGTTTTCTTGCGCTTGCCTATCTTATACTTAATAGCGCTAGCAGTGCTAACTTGTATAAGCAGTACTAACCGACCAAGGCAGTCACAACTTAATACAGGCAGTACTAAGAATCTAGCATTATTGAGTAAAGAAAGCAGTTTTTTTTTTTTTTTTTTTTTTTTTTTTTTTTTTTTTTACCGACAGTAGTAACGCCAACGCAAGCAGTGGTAACACTCTTTAAGCAGTACTAAGTCTCCAAACCGTGGAAATTAAACCTGCGCAGTGTTAACTAAAAACAAGCAAACAAAAAAAATAATACAAGTATACAAACAGTACTAATTACCAAAGGCAGTGGTAACTTGTTTCAGTATTAACACTGGCAATGTTAAAAGTAACTAACAGTACTAAAACTACTTAGCAGTGTTAAAATACGCCAGTAGTGTTAACACGAACAGTGATAATTAGGATATCAGCATCAATCCCAAGTTTAAGCAAAAAAGAATTATTAGGTCAAAAATAGTGAGAAAAGTTAAGACAGATTCATCAATCCAATGCTGGTAACCAAAAATGTAAATCTGCCCACATCAAAAGCTTTGGTAAACAGATCTGCATATTGATTATCAGTATGAATTTTAAAAATTTGTATAAGCCTTTTCTCATTACAATCTCTAATAAAATGATATCGTATTTCTATGTGCTTAGTTTTTGAATGTTTAACAGGATTGTTTATGATACTGATAGCAGAGTTATTGTCAATAAATATAGGAGTTTTAAGAAAAGTCAAACCATAGTCTAACATCTGATTCTGAATCCATAGCACTTGAGCACAGCAGCTAGCAGCAGCAACATACTCAGCCTCTGCTGTTGATGTAGACACAGTGGATTGCTTCTTGCATTGCCAGGAGACTAACCTTTCTCCTAAAAATTGACAACCCCCTGAAGTAGATTTCCTATCCAAATTTGCACCTCCATAGTCACTATCTGTGTAAGCAAGCAGATCAAAAGAACTGTTCTTTGGGTACCAAAGGCCTAGTTTTGGCTGGCCTTTTAAATACCTAAAGATTCTTTTCACTGCACGCAGATGTGACATCTTTGGATTGGATTGGAATCTTGCACACACACACACACAGCAAACATGATGTCTGGTCTTGATGATGTCAGATACATGAGGGAGCCAATCATTGATCTATAAAGATGAACATCAACATCTTCCCCCTCAAGATCTGCATGTAATGCTTTGTGTGTTTCCACTGGTGTGCTTGCCACCTTGGCATCCTTGTAGCTAAACCTCTCCAGAATGTCATTCACGTACTTACTTTGATGAATGAAAATCCCATCCTTCTGCTGTTTCACTTGTAATCCCAGAAAGAAGGTTAATTCTTCCATTGAGCTCATCTTGAACTTGTCATGCATCAAAACTTCAAATTGCTTGCACAGACTGTCCCTTGTAGAGCCAAAAATGATATCATCTACATAGATTTGTACTAGTAGGATATCATTCTTAATTCTTTTGGTGAACAAGGTCTTGTCTATTGCACCCCTTGTGAAGCCATTATTCAGTAGATATTCTGATAAAGTGTCATACCAGGCTCTTGGTGCTTGATGTAAGCCATAAAGAGCTTTATCCAGTCTGAGCACTTTATCAGGATACTTTGAATCCTCAAAGCCTGGAGGCTGGCATACGTAAACTTCCTCTTGAATAGTGTCATACAGAAAGGCACTCTTCACATCCATTTGATAGACCTTGAATCCTTTGAAAGAGGCATATGCCAGGAACAATCTGATAGCTTCAATCCTAGCCACAGGAGCAAACACCTCATCATAGTCAATTCCTTCTTCCTGTGAATACCCCTGGGCTACTAATCTAGCCTTGTTCCTGATCACTATTCCCCTTTCATCTTTCTTGTTCCTGAACACCTATTTTGTGCCAATTGCTCTTTTGCCTTTGGGTAGATCCATCAAGGTCCATACTTCCTGTACTTTGAATTGAAGCAGCTCCTCTTGCATAGCTTCAATCCAGCTTGGATCCTTTAGAGCCTCTGTTACCTTCTTTGGCTCCATCTGAGATATAAAACATGCATATAAAGAAGTGTGGAGTCCTTCTTCTGATATTCTGAGTTGCTGCCTTGTTTGTACAGGTGTACCAATATCACCAATCACATTTTCTAGAGGATGGTCTCTATGAACATGATAGTGTGATGTTGGTGATACTGACATCTCAGATTCCAAGTTTGTTATATTCACATCCAGATCTTGTTGTTGTGTATCTGATGTGATACTTTCCCTAATCTGCCTTGAGGGAGTGAAAATGTTATCCATGATTCTATGTTCTACAGCTGATAGATCAGTTGAATCTGCAGCTGTCTTATCCACATTTTCACTCTCACTTTCTTCTCCATCTTCTTCTAAAGCTGGCATATTAGGATCATCAGGCAAGTCTGGTGATGTTTCTGAACTCTGTGTGGACTGCTGTGAAGTGGAGTCAAATACTGCTGGTGGATCAGGTGACCAAACAGGAAATACAATATATTCATGTGGTTTATTTTGCTGTGCAGTTGGTATATCTGTTGATGAAGTACTTGTACCTGCATGTATACCTGCACTTGATTGCACATTTGTATATCTGAAAGCATGGGTTAGTGCATCAATATCAAACAAAGTTTTTGGTCCTTTTCCTACAGTATTTTCAGTATATTCATTAAATGTGACATCCATTGACTCCTCTATGATTCTGGTCTTTTGGTTGAAGACTCTATAAGCCTTACTTTGAATAGAGTAACCAACAAAGAGACCTTCATCAGCCTTACTTTCAAATTTTCCTAAATGACTTTTGGTATTTAAGATGGTACAAGGACACCCAAATGGTTTTAAGAAACTAACCAATGGTTTTCTCTTAAAAAACAGTTCATATGGTGTCTTGTTGTGAGGCTTGACAACTATTACCCTGTTTTGGACATAACAAGCAGTGCTAACTACTTCTGCCCAAAAAGACATAGGTAATTTAGACTCAGCTAACATAGTTCTTGCAGCCTCAATTAGTGTCCTATTTCTCCTCTCAGCTACCCCATTTTGTTGTGGAGTCCTAGGTGCACTAAATTCTCTCTTAATACCTTTATTTTCACAGAATTTATTCATCTCATAATTTTTAAATTCTGTACCATTATCACTCCTAATGATTTTTACTTTGAGATTCATTTGGTTTTCAATCTTAGTTATAAATGATCTAAGTGTTTCACCTGTTTCATCTTTTGTCCTAAGGAAGAATACCCAGCTAAATCTAGTAAAATCATCAATTACTACCAAACAGTATAATTTCTTCCCTATACTGCTTATGTGTGTTGGTCCAAATAAGTCCATATGTAGTAAGTGTAATGGTGAAAAGTTTGTGTTCACAATTTTGGACTTAAAAGAAGACTTGTGTTGCTTGCCTTTTTGGAAGGCAACACAATGATCATCACATGAATATACCTTTTCAGATAAACCTCTAACAAGTTTGCTTTTGACAAGCTTATTAATGGTCTTATAATTCATGTGACACATCCTTCTATGCCATAGTTCAGATTCATTTATAGTTGCTTTGCTTATAAGACAGTTTAGTTCAGGTTGAGGTTCCATATTTGCCAAGTCACACTTATATACATTATGCTTTCTAGGAATTCTCATTAAAATCATATTTTCAGGTATTTTAAATTCCTTGGAAAGTATAAGGCATTCAGTGTCAGTAAAATGAACTGGGTTCTTTTTATCTGTGATTTGACTCACACTTAGCAAATTGTACCTCAGTTGTTCAACAAAATACACATCCTCAAAACTTATCTTATTGCTGTGCACTATTCCTTTGCCTGTGATTTTTCCTCCTTTGGCATTGCTTCCAAAAGCTACATATCCTCCATTAAATGATTTGAAGTCCTGCAGCATTTTCCTATCCCCTGTCATGTGCCTAGAGCAGCCACTATCCATGTGCCTTAAGTTTGCTGGCTTGCCCTGCACATCAAATTGAAACTATAATTAGTTTCTCTTGGGAACCCAAACCAATTTGGCTTTGGGTTTTCCATGTGCATTCACAAAGTCAACTTTCTTGAAGATTATTGATTGTGATGCACAGTTGGTATTTGGACCTTTTGATTTATCAGTTTTAATTGGTGTCCAAATCCAACTTATTTTAGGCTTAACAGTGGAAATTGATCTAACAGTGTTAACTGTTTTATCAATCTTACTAACAGTGTTAATATTGTTAACACTGACAGTTTTAGTTTTTACCACTGTTTTTGCCTTGTTACTATTGGCTAATTTTCTAGTTAATACTGATGCAGTAGAAATAGCTGTAGCAGTCAACTTATTAGCCTTGACAATTTTCTTCTGGGCAGTAGTAATGCGATCAATTTTTGATTTAAAATTTTGCTTATTGATCATATCAGTTCCTGTCCATGGTTGTTTTCTAATCCTTTGAAGATTCTTAGGATTATAATAACAATCATGTTGAAGATGATTGTTTCTGCCACATGTAAAGCAAGATTTCTCCTTTACCACTGTAAAATTCTTTCCCAACTTTTGTGAAACCATTTGGTTCCAATTTCTTTGATTTCCTCTGGGTTTTAATTTGTGAGAAAGTGGTAATTGAGAAATTTTGGTTTTACATTTACAGTCAGCACAGTCAATATTTATAGATTTTACATTATTAGATTTATTAACTATTTTAACTGAATTACTAATGTATCCTAGACCAGCTCTAGATTTATTAGCAGTGGCTTTCATGTTTTCCAAATTATCCTTTTTCTTTTCCTGAAACATTTTCTTACCCTCTTCTAGTTTATCACTGTTGAGTTCTAAAACTAGACCAGTATCTGATTTCTTGATATTCTCACATGATTTTTCAGAATTTAAGCTATCAGTTGTTTCAGAATTAGAATTGTTATTATTTTCAGATGAATAATCCAGTTCATCTTCCTCACTCCATTCTCTAATTTCAATCTTATCAAAGTCAATTTTATTATCCAAGTTAATAACTGGATCAACCTTTGTAACATCAACTGTTATTCCTGCCTTTAACTTATTTAAATTTAAATCAGTTTTAGGTGGAAAATAGTTGTTATTATAAGGTGGGGAAACAGAATTATATCCTAACCCAGTTTTTATCTTGTCATGAATTTGAGATTTGATAATTTGATTTACACTTTTAGAAGCATGTTCAAGATCACTTACTGTTAATTTTATATTATCTCTTTCACATGTGACCTCTACTAATTTCTGATTTATTGCTTCTAACTTATCTTTTAATACATCTCTCTCCCATCTGGCATACTTAAGGTCATATTCATATTGGGTTACATTCTTTTCATATGCCTTTATTTGATTTTCCAGGTTTTCTATTGCAGCTGTAGTATGTCTACTTTTAATCTCACATTGCTTAAGTTCCTCACAAAATTTCATATTATAATCTCTATAATGTTTAACAGTTTGTTTGCATACAGGAGAACATAATTTGATTTGTACCTCATAAGGAACCTCTGATGGCTTGTTTTCTTCAGCAATGGCCATTAAGGCTTGATTCTTCACTTCATGTTCTGCTTGATCACTCCAATCAAATTCAAGCCCATCTTGAGAAATTAAAGCATTTGATGTACTCTCCTGCACTGGTATGTTCCTTCTCTGAATTCCATTGCTTCCTGCTCTCTGCCCAGTATGCTCTTGCCTCTGACTTCTACATTCTCTTGCAAAGTGCCCCATTTTATGACAATTGAAGCACTCTACCTTGCTTTTGTCAAACCAAGCAGCATCATTCCTTTGGTTTGAAAAGTTATTTCTTCCTGTCCTTTGCATAAACCTTTTGGCTCTTTGAGTAATCAAAGCAATTTGCCACTTGATATCCATCTCCTCCAGATCATCAGAATTTATCTGCTCCAAATCTTCATTGGTAAGTGAAGAGTTCACATTACTAGCAAAGAAGGATTCTAATATTTGATCATTTGAGTTGTTTTGAGATGTTCCAACTCCTGCAGCAATATAAGCAGATCCTTGTTTATTTGAATCAACTTGAGATCCACTTACTGACATAAAAGCAGCATTATGATTGTTTCCTACAGCCTGCTTTTTGCTTTCAACTTCTGGCTCAAAGTTTCTCAGATCATTATAAATATCTTCAAGCTCCTTCATCTCCAAATCTGCACTCTGTCTTAAACCTACAGTGTAGATTGTCCATTCTTCACTTAATGATCTCAGAAACTTCCTGTTCAGATCATCTTTATCAATTTTTACCTTGTGATTTTCCAGGTCTCCAACAAGTTTTGAAAACCTATCAAAGGTTTGAGTTAGAGTTTCAGTTTTTGCAGAATTAAAGTTCTCATATTGTTGCTTTAATAGAGATCTTTTGTTCTTCTTGGTGCTGTCATTACCACCAAATCTCTTCTCAATAGCCTCCATGAGTATTTTAGCATCATCACATGCTTCAAATCTTCTTTGGTACTCATTAGGCATTGACAGCAACAATGTGCTGAGGGCTTTAAATTCTATAAATCTGACTTTTCTTTCTGCATCAGTAAATGGTGGTGGTCTCTGTTGCTTGACACCATCACCATCTACTGTAACTGGAGGACCATTTACCACAACTTCCCACATCTGATAATTTGTGAGAAGCATATATTGTTTGATTCTGATTTTCCACAGATCAAACTCATCAGGCCTGAGCATAGGGATTTTAGTGACCTGGATTCCTTCATTGTTTTCTGTTGCCATTAAATTCAATACTTAATCACAAACTACACCTTAAAAATCAAGTTAATCTAAAATTCCAGATCTTTCTGTATTCAAAGCTTTCCAAGCTCTGATACCACTTGACAGTCCCGATTTCCTTCAATTCAAATATAACTTAAACAAGCTTTGAATTATTACTGAGAAGTTGCGGAATAACACTCAATAATATTAGAAAGATCAAAGATAAATATTTAGAATAATAAATAACGAAACACAAATATTAAATCAAAGCCTCAATCTTATTAATATGAATAAGACGAATACACTTTTGTATTAGAGTTTACACCTTGAAGCTGCGCTATTCTATTCACTAATTTTCGTATCTCGATCTAGGTTCTAAGGATCTCTATTTATAACACATAGAGTCCTATACAATCTCCTATTATTATGGAATTAGATAACTTCCATAACAAACTCATTCTTATCACAAAGTCATAAACAGTGTTAACTACCACATTCAAACATTCAGTGGAAACAAACTTCCATCAGTGGTAACTGCTTCATTTGTGAAAGTCTAAGTATAAACAACTAACAGTGTTAACCACTTATGTACACTAACAGTCTTAATTACATAAACAGTGGAAACTACTTACAAAATCAACTAACAGTTGTAATCTTCGTAGCAGTGTTAACCTTCAGTTCTTCAAACAGTTGTAATCTTCGACCAGTGGTAATTCTTCACTATCAGTGGTAATCTTTTGATCTCTTCAGACTTAACAGTGGTAATCCAAACCCAAATCAGTTTATCCCAACAGTATAATTGTCATTTGTAAGCTTCAAGGTTAAATTGTAACCCTGATACTTAAGTGTATTCGTAATATTCAAGAAAATAATATTGAAGCTTTTTGATAATTCCTTCGCTTTTACTTATTATTAATTGGTGCTTGAATCAGAGCTAATTTTACTTCTTAATTATAGATTACTATTCCGCGGTATTTCTATAAATATTCAATCGCTATAATTATTGACCCGAAAGGTTCAATCGATCCTGTCATCTCGTGTAACAGTCCGTCCCACATCGAAAAGAGATAAGAATTTGGAGTCCCTTATAAGTCTAAAGTTGTGGCTAACAGATACCTTCCACCATGATTTTTAGTTGAAACCTGAAGGTATCCGGTTAGTCATTGTTTTAGCTTTGAGGGGCGTGACATATGGTATTAGAGCCATAGCCTCTCGAGGTGTGACGGGCACGCGGTTCGTGCATCTCCTTGGGTATGGATCCTGGTTATTGGTTATGTTTCGGCCTGACGAGGACGTCAGGTGTTTAAGTGGGGGAGTTTGTAACAGCCCATCCCACATCGAAAAGAGATAAGAATTTGGAGTCCCTTATAAATCTAAAGTTGTGGCTAACAGATACCTTCCACCATTATTTTTAGTTGAAACCTATATGTATCCGGTTAGTCATTGCTTTAACTTTGAGGGGCGTGACATCTCGCTACAACTCAAACACGCAAGGTTCTCGATTAAACATAAATAATTTAACATTAAACTCGAAGGAATAACACCCCTAATCAATAGTTCACATCATCCAAGCAAGCGTTTAAGGAAATTAGCTCATAACTATGCTAGAACAAACGAAATCACTAATTAAAATCAAAGTAAACATTTTCAGAATGAAAAGAATGTAAACCGAGTGTTTAAATCGTGATGATAATCGTTCCTCGTAACTGAATGATTTGAGGAATGGAATGATCTTCAAAAACGATGAAAAAGCTCACAAGAAACCCCAAAATTCTTAGTACAAGCTACTGGTGTGAAAGATATGTTTTTAGGGTTTAAAATTCATATTTATTAAAACTACAAACTTGGGCCGCCAGACTAAGCTACCCGGCTGGTAGAAGGGTACCAAGCTGCTACTTTGCCTTAAAAAATCCTTGATCAAGTTTCTTTGTAAGCTACGCAATTGGACATTCAGTACACACTCGCATAGTTCCTACCCAGCGGGTACAAGGCTTACCCGACGGGTACTAATGAATTTCAGAACCTCAACTTTTGCAAAATTCGTAGCCCTTTGAGTTCCACTCGTTTAGGCTTTTGAATCAACTCAATCCAAGTCCGTATGAGGGAAATATGGTCAAAATGGTGAAGTCTCGCCAAATCTGCTTAATCATCTATCTTTTCATCTTTTCTTCATCAATCATTAACCTTAATACCTGAAATCAATTTCAAACTAAATAAGTACCGAAATATTGTAAAATGTTGTAATTTTATGATGTACGCATGCCATAAAATGTTGCAATTTTGGTGTATGAAGTAATTTTATGATGTAAATATTAACGCTCTTAATTTTGATAAGTATTTATAGGCAGCAATATCTTGTCATTCTTGCTAGGGTAAAATCCATCCGACTTTGATTTCAATAAGATGCTAAATTCAAAGAAGCTATGACATTGATGTTCGATAGTGAACTTTTGGATTGTGATTATTGGCGTAAAGTTCCAACTTATGGTATCGGGTTCTTTTTTTGGACATTCAATAGCACACAATTTGATAAGTAAATTAATATTAACAACTAATCCCCGACGTGTTGATTTTTAAGATTATTAGGTGAAAGCTTAAAAATTCAATGGGTCATTTTATGTCCATTTTATGTATATAGTGAAAGGCGTTTGAGTTAATATACAATCTAATCGCGATCCTATACCATTCGAGTTGCAATCCTATACCCATCGAGTATCGATTTGGTTTAATCGAGTATCAGACAACAAATTAATTGGTTTTCTATGAACTCATCTTGGCTTTTGTAATCATACATCTTTCTTTTCTTGTTAAAATCAAACAATTAAATCTATTTTTTATTTGATTTATTCAAAAAGAATGTGCGGGCTACTAGCTAGTGACATGTCGAATTGTTTTGGTATGGGCGGATTAGAGTGTCACGGGAATTGAAAGATTACGTTATTTCTACAAATTTAATAATTAATTAGAAGCAGTGGGCGCCTAACAATACAATATATAATACAATATAATTATAATTATAATTATAGGGTTCGTCGTCTTTGGTGTACACGTACGTACTGATTTATTTTTATTCTTATTGACATGCACCAACTCGATTGATCACTGTCTTTTTGTCTATATTATCCTTAATTATTGCATCTTGTGAACCAATGGGTCCATTTGTGGTCTCTTGTCATCAAGTTGCCTTATTTGGATTTTCTTTTTCTTTTTTTTTTGTTGTTGCAAGTAGAGATTATTTACGTATACTTTCACATGATATAACTATAATAACACCTACGTTCCAATTATTTTGTTTTAATTTTGTGGGTTTCCCCTAACTAGAATTAGATATGCATTAGCTAGGTACAATTAATTAATAGGATAGTTTGAACCACGCAAGATGTGGATTAAGTGTGATGCATATTTATGCCAGTTTAAGACATTACGATGAGAAAAGCGGAACGGTCCGAATTATATTGTTGTAGTCGATCAATATATAGTGACCAAATGAAAGTTTCTAGGTTTTGACATATATACTACGGAGTATAAATATATTGTAAGCTCGTGTCTATGCCCGTTTGATAACAATTCTGATGATGGAATAACCAATGCGAGAACATATATAGTGAGATAGATGAACCTTTTCTTACTCATCATTGATCATTGAAATATTAAGCATCATCAGTTGGTTTAATTGAAACTTGTATCATCATCATTAACAGAATTAAAACTAACATTAATTACAAAGGCATGTGTGAAACACTAATTAATTATCAACAAAAAAAAAAAAAAAAAAAAAATTGTTCAAAACAGAGACCCTTACAAGAACATCCAACATCACTCATGTTGCCAAACAAAACTTTAAATCAATGTGTCAGTAGATGCAGATCGATTTAAAGGCAAGCTTTAGAAGGGTATGAATTAATTAGGAAAATACAAATAACCGGCCATGATCCATTATTATGGTTTTTATTTATCCATGATTTTAGTAAATTAACCAGCTCGATCTATAGATAGAACCAACACCAATGAAAATGACCATTTAAGATTAATTTTTGACTACTGAATTGAATTGATTACTTATTTTAGTTGACTTTTCTAGAACTCCCCCAAGTGCGTACGTGCATTGAAATCTGAAACTGGTTTTGATATTGAATTTCAGGAATAATAACTTGTACAGTATAAATATTTTTTTTACGTTCTCAGAATAGATATATTGACAAGTACATATTTTATTTAACATTTCGTATTCTTTTGAACAGTAACACGTACATATCTTTAGTGGCAATTCCCTTTTGGCATATATCGACAATTATTCAGAAATATCGATAATTACAGAAATTCAACATCAAATTCTAAGGGTAGAGATATGGTTTTTGAGTGTGTTTGAAACAAAGCTTTTAGGGGCTTGAACTTCTTCTTTTAATAAGTCCCAGCCCATAAGTCTTGTTTGAAAGCAAAACAAAAATGGGCTTTTTGAAAAATAAGCCCCCAGAAGTCGAAGCCCTTAAATAAGAAACTTTTTGAAGTGACTTTTGAATAGAAGACCAAGCCCCAGGTCCAGCCATAAACTTCAGCTCCAGTCCCAGCTCCAGCTCGTTGTTGCCAAACACACCCTTTATTTCAAATTAGAAGCTTAAAAAAGTAATTATTTTCAAATGAAGAGTGGTTATAGAGAACAAACTGAAGCATGGATCAATTTTGCACTTCACTTTGATTTTTTCTTTCCAATTCAACCATTTCAATAAATTTCAACAAACATGATGATCACACTAATTGTATGATTTTGTGTCTTCTCCTTGTAATCCATCATGATGCCTTGTCTTCATCATATCATTTGATATATATCGACTTTATAAAAATTAATCTAATATTTAAAAAGTAAGTATTCGGATACCTATTATCACAGACCTCCATCTAATATATACGTGTAATACAAATCTCAAACTAAGAGCTAGATACAGAAATCATAGTATTTCATCTACAGGAATACATATTACTACAATTTACGTACAATTGGGTTTCCGGTTGAGATAAGATAGATTACTAACAGCATACTCTATTATTAGATAACATGTGAAATGGCCGTTTGCATGTTGCTGTACTGTATACCTCTTGATGCCAGCAAAAAAACCTGGACTAAAAGCCAAGCATTTGCACCTATATAAACCCTTCAAGTCCCTTGCTCTACATTCACCCATCATCCATAGTTAATTACTACACTCTCCTATATTTAATTAATTATTATAAAGGGCTTTCAAAATAATTACAGAAATGGCCCCAAAGAGCAATGCTACTATAGTTCTCTTCCTAGCACTCAATATTCTCTTTTTTGCCACGGTGAGTGGCTGTGGGACTTGCGATACTCCTGCGCCCAAACCAAAACCACACCCAAAGCCACCTAAGGCTGCTACCTGCCCGAAAGATACCTTGAAACTTGGAGTGTGTGCCAATCTACTTGGTGGGTTGGTGGGAGTCGAAGTGGGTTCACCACCCGTAAAGCCATGCTGCACCCTCATCCAAGGCCTTGCTGACCTTGAGGCTGCAGTTTGCCTATGCACTGCCATTAAAGCTAATGTTTTGGGGATCAATCTTAATGTGCCTGTCTCTCTTAGCCTGCTCCTTAATGTTTGTGGCAAGAAAGTCCCAAGTGGCTTTAAATGTGCCTAAGTTGATCGGATGCATGCACAATTTCTTTATTTATGTTATCAAACTTTCAGCTTTCTTTCATGCTTAAGAGCTTTCGTGTGTAAGCTAATGTGGTCATATATCATCTCCTTTATTTTCTATTATATCATTATTTGCACTGGGCATAAGGTTGTAAGAAATTCTATTATGTTATATTCTTAACGGTAAGTGTTGAAATCAAAGAGTGCTTGTCTTATATTTAAAACTGTGATTAGTATTTGTTCTAATATTTATGAAATCAGCTATACTAACTCGAGTGGTACAATCGCACTTATTTATGCACCACATACATCCAAGAAAGCTCAAATGTGATAAGAAAGTCACACTTAATGGCAAATTGCAATACTTAAAATTATTCTAGAGAAACTATAATAATATGGCTTATGTTTTATCCTCATAGTTGATACGAAATTGTTATTTTCTTATAAATTCTATTGAAATGAAATGACAGGTAAACTATATCCAAATGGGGTGATTTATGTCAAACTCTAATTGACATGTAAATCATACAGAGTAATTCGGAGGCTATGATGGGATTGGAACCCATAACATCTAGGCTATGACGAAAAGCTCACAATCATAACAAGGAAAATAACCATATCCACCAATTAATTAATTCCAATTTGGCTTTAGAAGTCCATAACCATAGCGCAAAGCTAAGGGGATATTGAAGGAAAACGAGAAGGGAATAGGTTTGTGTAAATCAATTAGAAAGAAAAAAGGAAAGCTAAAAGGTTTGGCTAGTTAAACCGATGTAGATGAAGATGTAACTCAAGAGATATATCGATAGATGATACGCTAAAGTAGATGATACGCTAAAGTTGGGTCCTTCAATAGGAAAACCTAGTAATTATAAACAAAAGAAAGAACAAAATGCGTAGGTTCGGTGATTTTCTCCATAGTATGACCTTGAGTACTAGTGACAAGTCTCCAGACAAAGTGGTTCTCCATGATTGAAGAAATTTGAGGTTCCATAATCGGGCGTTTAAAGCATAAGCTTTAGAAGTTTGAGTATGAGTTTTTATCTCTTTTGTTTCAAATTAAAGTCAAGTGCAGCTTTTTTCCAACAGCGGTTCTTAATTGGCGTTCTCAAGATACGACAGTTTAAAGTGGAGTAGTGCAATTTGCTATCAACGTTTCTTTTGTTTTAGATGTTTAATTTATCTCAATTTCTGTAATGGGTTTGTTTCTCCAAAAGCCCTTTGTATTTTTCTAGGCTCTCTTCTTCATCGTTTGTTGAATGTGTCTTTCATATTGATATATTTCTAGTTTTTCTAAAAAAAAAAAAAAAGATGGTCGTAGCCTTGTATGAAAGTACGCTACTGTAGGGTCCAATTCAAGTGGTCCCTTTATTGCTATTTGCTTTGTTAAAATTCTGTAACAGGGTGCTGTTTACCATATCATATATATTATATATTATTATATATTATATATATATATGCTAGTATTAATTACAGAGGAATTAAATATCTAAAATGATATACTAAAAAAACCTTAAAGGTTTATGGGCATATGCTTATTCATATATAATTTAGGTATAAAAACGGTGATTACACTTTGACACTGATCGAAGTCGAGCCCCAGTGAAATATGCCACTCGATCCGAGCACCGCCGCGCGCAAATTTGACACTAATCCGTGACAAAAGTTAGTCAAAGGGGTTTGACTTTTTCTTGATTTTATTGTTATACTTAAACCTGGCGACAGATTTGTTACGGACGTTTTAATATGAATAGTTTTAAATATATGCCTTGCCAAATTGGACAGTAATCCGTTACAAAAAGTTAGTCAAACATTTGACTTTTTCATAGCCGTCGCAAGGACATTAATCGGTCACAAAAGTTAGTTATATGTTTGACCTTTTTTGTTACTCGATATCGTCGCAAAACTTTGATAAATACGTCACAAATTTGCCACAATCCCACACATTTGTCTCCGTCGCAAATTTCTATCGCGGTTGCCTGTTTATGTTCTATTGGCGGGTGCTCTTAAACAACAAAATTCTAATAATAATCGGGAAATTAACACGAAATATATGTGGATATATAAAAGTATAATCAACCTTAATTAAGAAGAGACCATCGTTGGCCAATTCACTAGAAAGATTTAAAAACTATCAAGTTTGATCACAACCTAATCGATGACGAGGTTCTAGGTCATGTTAGCCACGTCTCATATAATTCAATGTTGAATCTTAGATATGATATTGAATTAACTTGCAATAATTTTTTTCATAGTTCTAAGTGATATTCCTTAGCAAGTGTGACTAGACCATCAGTCATAGGGCTGTTAATTGTTCAAAACTGGACCGAATCGGGTTAGGACCGAACCGACCCGAAAACCGAACTATTAGAAAAACAAGGACCGTTCATCCTTCGGCTGTTTGACTTTTAATCCGAAGAAGAAAGTCAACTCTCCCATATAGCTCATCTTAAATTTTTGATGCATAAGTGCTTCAAATTCTTTACAAAGACTATCCCTTGTAGAACCAAAAATAATATCATCTACATAGACTTGAACTAGTAGGATATCATTCTTAATTATTTTAATAAACAAGGTTTTGTCAATTGCACCTCTTTTGAAACCATTATCTAACAGATAAACAGATAATGTATCATACCATGCTCTAGAAGCCTGATGTAGTCCATAAAGTGCCTTGTCCAACCTATACACTTTATTTGGATGCCTTGGATCCTCAAATTCTGGTAGTTGGCATACATATACTTCTTCTTATATAGTGCCATACAGAAAAATAATTTTCACATCCATCTGGTATACCTTGAAACCTTTAAAAGATGCATATGTCAAGAACAGTCTAATTGCCTCTATTCTAGAAACAGGAGCAAAAACTTCATCATAATCAATGCTCACTTTCTGAGAATATCCTTGTGCAACCAGTCTTGCTTTGTTCTTGATTACTATACCCCTCTCATCTTGTTTCTGTATACCCATCTTGTTCCAATAGCCCTCTTTCCTTTTAGGAGATCCATTAGTGTCCAAACATCTTGAATCTTAAATTGAAGCAGCTCCTCTTGCATTGTTTCAACTCAACTTGGATCTTTTAAGGCCTCATTTGCCTTTTTGGGCTCCATCTGAGACAGAAAACAGACAAATAAAGAAGTGTTGATGTCTTCTTCATTCAGTCTGGCAGATCTTCTAGTTTGCATGGCAGAGTCAATATCACCTATCACATTTTCAATGGATGATAAGCTTTGTACTGTTGATATTGAGTAGTAGATGACATATGGTTCGGTTTCGTTCCGGTTCCACTTTAGTCCATTCGGTTCTGCTCATAAAACTTACCCGAAAAATATGCCTACGAAAAACTAAATTTCATTATAATTTATCTTTTGCAACACGGAATACAAAATTTAACACATATTATACATAAAATAACTTTGTTATGCATAGCCACATAATGAATGCACATATACAAACACAATTCATCTATGCACTGTAATATTATACATCCATATATTGACACACACAAATAACAGACACAAATTTGGACGCTTATAGTTAATTTATAAATTTGACGTAATCACTTGCTTTTATATTATATGAGATATCAATACAAAAGACAAAATAATTAAGGCATAACAATTAGTAATTTAACAATGTTTAAGGTATCTATATATTAATCTTCGGTTCGGTTCTTATTTCATTTTTTTCTGCTTCAATCCAGACAGACCCGAGACCCGAGACCCGAAAATGACCGGACCAAATATTCTCGATTATTTCGGGTTTGGTTCCGGTCCGGTTCAATTCACAGGTATATTCGTTCCTACCGGAAATTGCACACCCCTATCACCACTTGATTTGTAACGATATGTTGGACACGATCAATTGACGGTTGTCTTATTCTTCACAGTTTTCTTCTTATTCACACCAAATAACAAAGACCCTTTTGTTAATTATTTTTGTATAGCATATATGTCGGCCATAAAAATTGATATTTTATATACTCCAATATAATTGCTTCTAAGCATTATTATGTGGCATATATTCTGCAATCCAATCCAAACATTTTAATAAGTGAGAGTGACCGATCCTTCCATTGGGCCGGGGGATAATGTCAGTTTTTTTTTTTTAGCAAAGGTATAAATGTATAATGTCAGTTTGAAACTTTGAATAGTTAGTGATTTAAAGAGATGCAAAAGTAGGCCCAGGCACAGGCCCAACAGTCCAACACTAATGAGCTGGCTATCAAAGTAAAGCAAATTATATATACCTGGACCGGTTAAGTATTATTGAGAAGGTTTTAGTTTCGTGTAATTTGTAATTGTAATGCATATATATGTTTCATTTGTCTCCCGTCTATAGCCTATACTACAATTGCATAATTCATTTTTAGATGAAACATTGAGGCATTGATGATAAAAAAAAAAAAAAAATCAGTTTTATGTAATTATTATTACAAGACATAAAACAAATAAAAACTTCAATTAACAAGAGTTTATAAAAAACCAATAATTGAAATCATTTTCATAACAAAGATTGAAGCGTGATTTTTAATTGAGATCAACATATCCAATTATCTTTTCTTTTTCTTTAAAAAAAAAAAAAAAAAAAAAGAACAGGTAATTTTTTTTTTTTAAAAAAGGTGTGCCTTTGTCTCAGAGTAAATTGATTAAGGTTGTATATATGTTTTTGGGTAAGAAAAAGTAAAGGTCACAAGAAGGTTATCCCGTGATGAAAGAAGCGTTGTATCATGTATATATCAAGTTGGTTGGGACTCGAATTAATAAAAGAGGGTACACCTGTATCACTTTATTAATTACGAATTAATTAATAATTAATTTTGAAATCAAATACTACAAGTCAATCTCTAATTACAATTTACAATTCACAGATAAATTGGTGTCCAAGTGAAATGAGGATAGACTCCCTTCCAAGTGGCCGCGCGGGTGGTTGCAAGTTACAAAATGCAAGTGTGTGTCTAAGTCCAACATAAATTTGATAAGTGATCTTAAAAGTGCATACGTTCTTGTCTTATGTTTAATGGGATCAAACTAAAACCCGCCTGCCCGCCCACTATCATGACGTGAGTTACACTTAATGACACAGATATGCTACATTATTCATCACCTTTTTTTGTCAACCAAACCAAAGATAACCTTTTCGACGTACGTGTCAAAGACTTAACGGCCGGGAATCACTTAAAATGATGTAGAAATAAAGTTGTTTTCGCTCAATCACCTTTGCATACTATTTCCATGCTAAGTACAAGGTTCACATGATTATTGATCATTTAATAAAAAGCTAATGAATGGATATGTATTAAGAAAAAGGCCACATAAGTTTGATTATTCGTTTGTAATTAATTAGTGTAGCTAGTTAATAGTATAATAATAATCATACAAAAGTTGTGAGATCGAATAGAGTAATAAAACTAGACATCAAGAGTACGTGTCTGGTTTCATTCCCCTTCACTGTGTTTGGATTAAAAATGAGTATCAACCCCAAAATAATGAACATACACCAAACTCATCAAACGTTTGGGTTTACATTCGATTGATAGAGTAGCATTCAAATGATTACAACAACTTTGTGTGAGAATAGGGGAATCAATCCCAACCACTTATTTTCATCAAATACTCATTTCCCCTATTCTCAACACTTTTGTCATTCTCATTTGAACCTCACCCTCGATTCATATTTAAATTCTCATATACACGTAAATTTGCATTACCATTTCCATTAACAAACCAAACAAACCCCCAAGTGCATGATATATAATTAAGCTCTACAGAGATTCATATTCGATTCATATTCAAACTTATGGTGACCTGAATAGTTAAGCTCTACAGAGAGATGATTTTAGAGATGTAGACTATAAGCCCCTCCCTATGCATGATGTATAATATAATATAATTAATAATATCTAAATAATAATAGCTAATATAGTTATAACAATAACAATACATCGTAAAACATATGTATCCAGTTATAGTAATAAATTATTATTATTAAATCATATCATTAGTATCATATATATATATATATATATATATATATATATATATATATATATATATATATATATATATATATAACAGAATAGAACGATCATTTATTAGGAGGGTTTAAAATAACAATCATAGTTTAAAATTAATTAGTGTTAAACTTGAAAATGTGACTGACGGCTATAAAAAGACAGGGTCGGTCTTTACTCAAATTTATTATAGACTTTACGTACCCACCCTACCTCACTCACTCACTCTTCAGTAATATTTGTTTTTTTTTTCTTCTTTTTAATTTTAATAAAAAAGAAAAGAAAATGATAGAAGAAAAAATTGAGGAACAGGTGGCAAAAATTCTCCCTGATGCTTGGGACTACAAAGGAAAGCCGGCTGTCCGTTCCACTACCGGCGGCTGGAGTAGTGCTGCCATGATTCTGGGTATAATATCTATCTCTTCATTTTAATTTGTTACAAATACTTTACTATATACTTTTAATTGGAAAACAAATTCATTCATTTTCCATCAATCAGGGGTTGAGGCATGTGAGAGGCTAACGACGTTAGGAATAGCCGTTAACTTGGTCACATACTTGACTGGTACAATGCATATTGGGAATGCTAACGCCGCTAACGACGTCACTAACTTCATGGGTACCTCCTTCATGCTATGTCTTCTCGGTGGTTTCGTTGCAGACACCTTTCTTGGCCGTTATCTTACTATTGCCATTTTCACCGCCGTCCAAGCAACGGTCAGCTACCATTTCTCTTCTTTTTCAATTTTCTTTATTATTTATTATTTTTATTTTTATATAATATAGATATAGATTTTGAGTACTAATTAATTAAATTAAAAACAAACAGGGTGTAACTATCTTAACGATCTCAACCGCCATTCCAAGTCTCCAACCACCTAAGTGCGTTCGAAACAGCGGTTCATGTGTTCCGGCAACTGATCTTCAGCTAGCTATTCTTTACATCGCACTTTACCTAACCGCCTTGGGAACGGGTGGTCTCAAATCCAGCGTATCAGGTTTCGGGTCGGATCAGTTTGATGAATCAAACAAACAAGAAAAAGCCCAGATGACCACTTTCTTTAACTGGTTTTTTTTCTTCATAAGTATCGGGTCACTTGCAGCTGTTACGGTTCTTGTTTATATTCAGGACAATCTTGGGCGGCGATGGGGTTATGGGATAGTGGCGTGTTCAATCGGGTTGGGTTTGTTGATCTTCTTGTCAGGTACTAGAAGGTACCGGTTCAAGAAACTGGTGGGTAGTCCGTTAACCCAAATAGCATCCGTTTTTATCGGGGCATGGAGGAAAAGACATATGGAGTTACCTTCGGATCCTTCACTCTTGTACAATGTGGATGATCATCATATTACTCAAACACTTGATTCTCCAAAACTCATGAAGCAGAAGTTGCCACACAGCAAGCAATTCCGGTTTGTTGCCTTCTTTTTGCTCTTTAGTTTCTTTTAACATTTAATTAAAATTAAATTAATTTATATCTATTTACAAACTTCCAAAAAAAATGGTTGTGTTAAATGATTTGACTGTTGTCTTAATGTATTAAAGAAGATGCATCTAAAAAACTGGGTCCTCACGAGCACCTGGAAATTGAACCAAACATTAATAATTCACTTTTGAATCTGAATCTTGGACTATATCTATTGGATAGGGAACACAAATATTATCTACTTTTATTTTAATTTATTATTAAAGAGAAATTCTATAATTATTACTGTACCGACCATAAGACAAATTTTGGTTTTATTTAATTAATTAATGAAATGAAATGATATGATTTTTTTGTGTTTGTAGTTTTCTTGACAAGGCAGCAATCAAAAACAATGGTGAAATCTTGAAGGTGAACAAATGGTACCTTTCAACTTCAACCGATGTGGAAGAAGTGAAAATGGTGATCACAATGCTACCAATTTGGGCTACCACAATCATGTTTTGGACAATATATGCACAAATGACAACTTTCTCAGTCTCACAAGCCACTACCATGGACCGACACATTGGCAAATCATTCCTCATCCCCCCAGCTTCACTCACTGTGTTTTTCGTTGGCAGCATTCTGTTGACAGTCCCTGTTTATGACCGTATCATTGTCCCAATCGCCAAACGGTTCCTTAAACACCCACAAGGGCTAAGCCCTCTTCAACGTATTGGCATAGGGTTAGTCCTCTCCACTTTGGCTATGGTTTCAGCCGCGTTAACTGAGATCAAGAGGATGCGAATAGCTCAGTCCCATGGTTTGGTTGATGACCCATCGAAAGTAGTTCCACTTAGTGTTTTCTGGTTGGTACCACAGTTTTTCTTTGTGGGGTCGGGTGAGGCTTTTACATACATAGGTCAACTTGATTTTTTCTTAAGGGAGTGTCCTAAGGGGATGAAGACGATGAGCACCGGACTGTTTTTAAGTACGTTATCGTTAGGCTTCTTTTTTAGCTCGTTGTTGGTGACCATAGTGCACAAGGTGACGGGAGACAGGGAGCCATGGCTAGCTAATAACTTGAATAAGGGGAAGCTTTATAACTTTTACTGGTTGCTTACAGTTTTAAGTGTTTTGAACATGGGGTTATATTTGATAGGTGCAAAATGGTATGTTTACAGAGAACATAGGCTTGTTGGGCAGGGTATCGAGTTGGAGAAAGAAGAAGAGTAAATCTACATCTACATATTAATTATAACAATTTCTCATTTTATTGTCTACCTAAAGTTACTGTGTAACCTGAACAAGAAGATGACAATGACGACAAAGATGAAGAAATAATGGAGATGTAAAAGTGCACCCATTATTTTGTTAGGTTAAACAAATTGTGATCAAGTACAAAGTTTTATGTGTACAACACTCGTTTGGATCCCTTAAATGTTTTTTTGTACCTTTATGATTTGCTATTATTCTCATATAAACTCTATCTGTTCTGTTCGTTTTAGTGGTTAGAAAAAGTGAAAAATGCAACAAAAGATACAATCTTTAGCATTTTCCCTTTTAACCATATACTGTATATTGTTTCTCCAAGTTCTGCTCGATTTGTTTGTCTCAACGCTTTCTACTAACTTCATAAATACATTTTGCCAAGGCGACACAAAAACACATAATCTTGTATTTTAGTTTGGTAACGATTTTGATGATACATACGTGTGTGTATATATATATATATATATATATATATATATATACACACGTATGTATCATCAAAATCGTTACCAAACTAATATATATATACACACGTATATATGTATATATATATATATATATATATATTATACATCAATAGATAACGCTTACATATTGGATGCTAACTTATTAATCCATGTAAAGTATTTAGTGTTTATGAATGTTTATATAAGTTAAGGGTCCTAGTGTGATTAGTCAAAAGATAATAACTGAATGGTAGTTAATTTCGGTTATAGCAGTTTAGATGAAAGGGTGTGACTTTTGGCAAGAGACACAACCGCCGGTAACCACCTACAGCCGAACCATTGTGATGGTTGGATGGCACCGGTTCATAGTCTATAAATAGAAGTAGATTTCTTTCTGTTTCAGTATCCAAGATTTGTAACACAAAAATACAGTGATTATAAACCTTTGTTGTTGATTAATAAAGAGTGACTCTTTATATAATTTGTGTTCAATTACAACCTGGGCAACATTACACAAGTCACACGTGAACAAAGGTTACACTATTTGAAGATTACACGATAATATATACAGAGGGAGATTGAAGACTACATTGACATAGCATACGCTATTTGCATTTGATTATTTATCTGGATACACTCTTCTGACAAGTTATATGGACAATTTTTGTAGGCATTCTGGGCAATGAGCTCTCTTTTTACCCCTTCATTTTTTATCCAAATAATTCAAGATAGATCTAAATTAAGTAACTACTTTAATTTAGTCTGCTAAAAGGGGTTCGAACTTACACTGGATACTCCACTGAAGACCGAACCTTTTTCCATCTTTCCACAAGAGAATAACATGTGAGAAAGCTTCTTGAGGAATTGAGTTATTTATTCTGCATATGTAGGGTGATTCCAAAACATGATTGTCTCTCTGCCAAGTAACGTGATCAAAATGTAGTCTTCGTGATACCAGAACTGATGGAATGGTACTGTGTTAGTATTGATGATTTGACGTGATCATATGCACAACTCCAAATGTACCATTAAGAGACAAAATTAGTTACCTGATGATAATTCAGGAGCTGGTGTTGGAATCATTAAAATTTTCACTAAATTTACCAAATATGTTTGGGCAACCGTCCCACCTACGCTCATCCCGTCTTTCCCAGTATCCACCTACATAGCGGTATGTACCGTCTTCGCCGTCTTTTTGGAACCATCTTGGTTTCCATCCGTTTTCTTGTAATTTTCTTGACTGCACATTTTCGAGCAGAAAATAGTAATAAAATAATAATTTCTTGCTCAAATTAACATACATAGTAACACAAAACAAAGATACGTACCATTCTCTGCCTGGTCTCAAGACGCATCTTTTCAGCATTTGCCATGTCATATTCTCCATTCTCCAGATGGCGTTGGTCTGGCCTGAGTCTTGAATCCGTAGGTGGAAGCTTTTCCTTAACCCATTATGAATAATCAGAAAACAACACAAATTAAATTATAATACATTCTTGTTATCAATGGGTCATCTCTACTACCTGCAAACCTGGAGTTAACTCGTTCAATGTGATGGCGAAAGAAGTTAAATTGTATCGAGTGAGATTAGTGGGTGGCATACGTCTATGCCACAATAGATTTGCATCACCCATATCCTTTGGCTTCACATTTGCAACTCCATTTATGTAATACATGCTGTCATCCCACTTCCCCACTACTGTAGCGTGTTTCTTACCATTACCATCTTCAACAAACCCATGTACCTGTTCGTAGTTCAGGTAAGTTGTGTTCATTAAGTATATAAATTAGTAAAATAAAGAATAAATCTTGAGCACTACAACATATGTACTTATTTGATAAAGCAAAAGGGCATGCATACCTGACGGGGATTTCTTTCCAGAATAGACTGTTCTTTGAACCTGAGCTTGCATGAGTATTCTCGATTCCCACGTATATGCATCATTCCATGATGATCATAGTAAACTTTACCCAAAATCAGATTATATATGCTGGTCGTCACCTAACAGTAGAAGAAATCCAAACATTTTATATAGCTGCAAGTAAAAACTAATACGGAGTAGTATACAAGGTAGTACGGCCATTTTTATCTTTATTGTTTGAGATTTTCATACCTTGCTCCATTGGAAAACCTCACCATCATCAAATTATAAGGTAAGAACACCAACAGGATTGAGTTGAATTGATCGTCCCCAAAATTTTGTTCTGATGTTGCTATCCCCCCAGAATTTCCACCCATTACCTTGAGAGTGACAAGCTATCAGTGTGGGATGATGACTAACCTGTTCCAATAGAATAAGGCAGATGTATTGTAAATTCAAGAATAAATATTATAAAGCTCAAGATAAGTTGAAACATCTCAAAACAAACATACTTTCTCCGAAAAGAAACGGACTCCTTTCTCAGGATATTCAGCTTCATATGTTTCACCTAATAAAGGGTTGAACGGTTTACAATGTCGCCCTTCTGAAGAAGCATATCCAGAAACAGCAAAAGCAGCAACATTTAAAATTCTTTGGAGACTGTTTCCCTAGAATCACAACAGAGATAAGCAGCGTCATGGAAACCAACACAGGCACAGAGAAACCGACTACATCTAGGATAGAACTAAAAACTTTAAAGCTTGTGAAGCATCAACGTTGTATTTGTAATTAAGACGACTAACAACTTTTTCCAGATTGCAGTAAGAAAAATTTATACAAGTTGTACCTGTTTTCCATGGTGATAAGCCCGATCTAGAAGGTACGAGTACTCCAGGTCCTCAAAACACTTTTGTAGAGATGATATCGGCTCATTAAAAAAAACAGGAAGACAGACTCGTGTGAGATCCTTTCCGATGTTGTCTTTAGACTCACCCCCTTTTCTTTCTCAGCTGGATCAGGAAGCTTCCTTCTCCTTTCAATTTTTAGCCCTCCAGACTCAGCCATAACATCAAGTTGTATTTCTAATTCAGTAGTACTACTCTGCTGTCCAAGAAAACAATCTTGTGTGTCAAAAAAGAGATTTCCTCATCCGCTGAAGCCTCATCCTCAAGCTCTTGTTTCTCAACCTCAGAACATGATTCAGTAGCTGTACTCCATTCTGAGTATTAGCGAAACAAGGTCCATAATAAGAAAGCACGCAAAACCACATCAGTTAGATATCAATATAACCTAACAGTCAGTTAGTCCTGCTATTAGAATCGGCCGATGGACATACATGCATATGTATATAAACACACGGATAGACCTACATACATACATTAAAACCAACTGATAGAGATACATAGCGAGGATACCACTGTATTTGCCACAACGCAGATCTGAATATTCCTGTTGTGTCAATCGATACTCTCCTTCTGGAACTCCAGGCGTGTCGACTTCAATATTAGCAGCAGCCTGATACATTCAAAATATGCTTACTTGATATAAGTAAAGTTATTAGGTAACGCACACACTGAAAACAGCATGCTTCAACACAAGTAATCACCAGCATATCAACTACTTCATTAGGTAAAATTGTACACATAACAACCAAAATGAATGAAGTAACAATAAAGAGCATGAGTAATTGGTGATCCATACATGTAATTTATTATATGTGTACTTACAAATTAGACGAACCTGTATCTCCCTTGATTTTTAGAAATAAAATTTGAATATTCATGGTCATGAAGTAGGATGTATAAGCTATTGTTGATTCGTTAATAAAAATATATAGAAGCTAAACTAATTCCACCAATACATGTTGTCTTAGCCTTTAAAGGGTTCTAACCCTGGTAATAATTTGGACAACCCACTCCAACATGATGGATACATAATGAAAAGGCAGGGGTAAGTTTTAAGAAGAGTTTGGAAAGGCTGCAAGGATTTAATTATTTGGTACCTACAAGCTTGGTCTTGAACATTTCTATGTAAATTTAGGAAAACTGGGCATATAACATGCTACTACCAAAATCAAATATGGTACAACTAGGCACTTGGTGAATTTGAGAGATATAAAAGGTAAGAAGATCACCCCCAACCACATGGGTGGGCCTTCAATTTTTACATGATATAACGGTAGAAAAAGTTATACTTAAGATAAAATAAAATAATAATGATAACAACGACATCCAGAATCTTTCTTCAAATTGTCCAACCACTGAGTGAAAACCAAAAAAAATGGTCCACACTTGCAAATATCTTTGAAAACACATACATAAATATGGAGACTTGATGTTGAATTGCAGATGTCGTTTGAATGTAACAGAGATGATCTGGCATTGATGATATTTCACCTTATACATCATAATGTTACCAGCATATGTACAATAAATCAAAAATAATAACTAGTAGATTCTGAGGCAGTAATAGTTGAGTAATCATACCTTCAGCTGTCTCAAGGTGTCGAGCAGATTTGATCCAAGAGCATGATCTGCTCACAGTCCTTAACAAGTGGCTGACCTATTCCCTCTTGGAGGAGTAGGCGCTTCTTTAGTCTTTCAGTTGAGAATGATGATATATCAGAATCAGATGGCTTATCAACACTCAATCGTCTTAAAGTAAATAGATTTACTGTTGAGGCCAAAGCTTCAATCCAGACAATCCTCTGTTTGTTTGAACTAGTCCTGAGATGAAGTGTTTTTGTAGTGGTAAATATACAAAATCTCCTGTCATCTGTTCTGGTCTCTCGGAATGTTAAGACCTGCAGCCACAATATTCCAATTTTTTGCAAGTCCTTCATAAATGAATCTTAAAAGTTAACAACAAGAGCAAAACAACCTTGTAAGCAAAGAATTAATCTGAATTATATCTCACCCAAGAGAAATCAACATCCTAAAGAAGTCTCCTATGAAAGATAAATCTTGAAATTTATTTAAAAATGAAAGCAATATGATTACTACTAATTATTCCTTTTGTTGTTGAACCCAACTGCTAATTGATTTAGGGCTTGTCATCAATTATTCGTCAACATACTAACCTCGACAACAAGAGATAGAGAATTGAATGAGCAATTATATCTGAAATTGATGAGGTCATCAAAACCTCAACAACTTTAAGAAAGGGAATAGTTTTAGAAACTCCATGGTAGTGGATATAAATAATATAGTGTGCTGATATAAGAAATGTAAGCATGAATGAATCAGATGAAAGAAAATTAAAAGAAAAAAGGAAAGACTCACCAAAGACAAAAAGATTTAAACCTGAGAGGGCAGCCTCTGATCCATCGAACTCTCAACACTAGCTATATATTATTAAAGAAGTGAATCATCGAAGGGGTTTCATTTAAAGGCCACACTGGTTTAATGTACGACCTTTTGCGTGCTGTGATTACTTTCTCATTTGGGACCATCGTCTTAGTTGTTTCGATCAATTCCTCTGCAAAACGACATTAAAAGGGGTATGATACATTCCAATGACTTGGTCACCGAGAGTCATGCAACCTTGAAGGCTAATTCTTAGTGCATATGTAGTCCATACGTCCACATTTTTATGTTTAATTCTTTAAATTAGTCTAGGTAGCACGTATGCATGATTGATGATTCCATTTTTATGTTTTGTCCCTTAGGAAATAGATCGAAGAGAAAATTGGAAGAAATAGTATCTTTATTTAGTATCGTTAGTTCACTTCAAAATGGGAAAATTAACCATCTCGGATCGATTTTCTAACAGGGTACAAGTCGTTACAAAGCAACACATAATTATTAACCAAAAGAGCATGAAAAGAGTCGGTATGTACCTATTAATAGTGATGGATGACCCACTTAAAACTCGATAAAAAAAAGTTTGTCTCCCATTATCAGAAGAACTAATATATATATATATATATATATATATATATATATATATATATATATACATATATACTAAAGGAGTACAAATAGTTGCTCCAGAATTTGGCACGTAAACAAATATACTCTAAAAAGTTTCTTCACAATTTGACACGTGGCAAAATTTTAATTATTGATTATTCTACAAAATAACTCAATTAATACTAATAATATAAATATATATAAATTTAAATAGATAATATTTAAATAACAAATTAAATATATATTTAATCCCAAATGAAGAATCCTTATCAAACTGTAATCGGCAAATATACTTGCTAAATTTAAGAAGATACATATTTAAAGAATTTAAAAGATGAAAAAATTCAAGAAAGATATTTGTAACCATAAAACTTCGGTCTCCATCTTATAACAATTAGTCAATTGAAGTTTGAATTTGATCAGAAGTATAACTACACATTTGAGTCAATCCTATATATAAATTAAATAACCGGCAGTCACCAACTTGGTGGGGAAAAATTATATGTGTTATTTACGTCAATTAACTATTATGTTGTTCCGTATTTACTGTTACAAAAGTTATAGTATATTGTTAGAATTTTAGTTGTTATTATTGTTATTTGAATTTTCTATCAATCGTAAACATATTAATTTCATGTTTTATGGTTTGGTTTAATAGTAACTACTAACTAACTTTGACTTTTGCTACTATCATGTTCGATTTTACAGAATTATGGGGATAAAGAAAGTTACAATGACATATAAGAGCGGCATATAAGAGCGCGCAAAGGTACTTTTTACATTTACCTTTTTGAAATTACGATTCTTTGTTTCATCGAATGCTTCATGCTTCTTCGTTGGCTATTGTGATGTCTTTATGATCAATTGATTGTTGTAGACCCTTATATATATAATACTAGGTAAATAACCCGTGCGATGCACAGGTTCGTAAAATAAATGTAATTATTAACTTACCTAGATACATAGAGAAAATCTTTTTGGATAACATCGATCTCTTTAACATATTTAAATATATGCACAACATAAGAGTGTTCCATTAAATGATGTTTCAATTATATATGATTTTCTTATATTCTGAATAAATAACCTTGATATAGTGCATTTTATTATGATATCGATCCCTCAAAGGCCAAAGCCTTATTTACAAACAAAAAGTAAATAATAACTTATGTCATTCAATACATAATGTGAATTGAAACGTCATTTTAACAAAAACGAAAATGATTACTAATATGTTACAAAACAAAAAACCATTTTTTAAAAAACAATGACAAAAACAAATGATCAGTGAATCAGTAGTAACCACATAATGATTGATACAGTTATAATACATTTTCTCCTGTAATTCATTAACCAAAACTTCAGTATGCAATTATGTAGTATCCTAAATAATTCATGGTTTACTATTGGACCTTCTATTAAGACATCGTTATGAAAATAAAATTACTCATTGTTTTCAATCTTTGTTAGTATACACATCACATGGCAATTGGTACCTTTAGCTCAGCAACAACTGCATAATCTGACCACCGGAAGTAGATTCCATAATCATACTTTATACACAAAATTATTTGTAGAGGAACTCGAGTGCCCGGTTATGTCATGGGTTAACACTTTAGCCCACTTCTACTTTTAACTCCTGAACGGGCAACACATAATTGGTCATGGGAAAATATAGGTTTTCGTAAGTAGAGGCCAACACGCGACAATGATTGATCTTGACTTTTGTCAATGGTCATGGAAAACCATACATAAACTAATCGGGAATGCATGACTTTTGTAAATGGTCATGGCAAAGCATACTGAAACTGAGAACTACGTTTGTTTAAATGTAAATGGAATCTTCTAATCTAAAATGTTCATATTTATTCTTGAAATCTAGACTATGTATCATGCTTTAGAAACGGTGATAATATGTGCCTCAATGGTATTGAAATAGGTGTGTTGTGAAAGGAGTAAGTGTTTCACAACATACCATTACAAGATGAAAAGTGTTATTAATTGTCAACATAAAAGTTTAAGGGTGAATGTTTATAAAAATTTTACTACAAAATATTTTTCACGGCAGGAGTGAGCTTTTATTGATTTACTTAGACCTCGGCTTTTTGGTTGAGATTGAGCTTGACGGAATTGATATTTTGGGTCGAGCTCAAACCTAAAGTTCAAGCTGAGAATGATCTTTCAAAATCTCCTCGATCTATTATATGAAGATGCACCTTTTTTAACCTAAAGTAATATGTATGTAATTTTGTATCTAAAAATCTAAAAGAAAAACATTTGATACAGAACCTCATAAATAAACTTAACACATAACTTTTGTAAACTTGGAAAGACATAAATATTCATACATAAACTTTCAAAAATCAAAACAGAGAACCCTTATAGAGAGCAACACATTCACTTCTAAAAGGTAAGCAAAACCAGAAAGCCAAACACTAAACCTTTGACAAAGAAATATAAATATCTAAACACATAACCCTTCTAAGAGTTAAATATATAAAACTACTAAAATCTAAAACCGTAAGACTTCTTAAAGCATCTCGGTTATCGCTCGAGGTTAAGCTTGATGGATTTGTTATATTAGCAAGTTAGAGCTCGAGCCTAAAGTACGAGCCAAGATCGATCTTTTAGAAAATCGACTCCGGATCTTATATCGATCTTTTAAATATGTAATTTCGGCACATAAAAATGTAAAACCCAAACCCCTAACGTAGAACCCCATAAATAAGATATACACATAACCCTTGTAAAATTTAACACATAAAGGTTGATCATAACCTTTTAAGGCTTCACACATAACCCCTATAAAGAGCCAAACAATAACTTAAACCAGAAAGCTAAGCACAAAATTTACAACAAAGAACCATTCAAAAAACTTAAACACATAACCTTTATAAGAGATAAATATATAATCCTTTTAAAAGCTAAAGGCATAAGACTTCTAAAACCAACACCACTATTACTTGATATTTTGACAAGTTTGAGCTTGACCTTAAGCCTAAAGTTCGAGCTGAGATCGATCTTCTAAAATATATGCACGATTTTTAACCCTAAAAAAATATGTAATTTTGCATCTAAAAAGGTAAAAGAAATTTTTCTTGACATAGAACCCCGTAAATATGCTAAACACATAAAACTTGATCATAAACTTTTTTGAAGCTAAACACATATCCCATTTAAACACCAAACAATAATTTGCAAAAGGTAAGCACAACACTAGAAAGCTAAACACTAAACCTTCGACAGAGAACCGTTCTAAAAGGCTAAACCTTGAATAGTTAGTTGTGTTGGATGACTGATGGGTAGTCTTAGATTTAGGTTGTTTTTCAAAATATGCACAAATCTTTTTAGTTAGGTGATGTAAGCTTCATTTACAGTTTTTCGGCTTTTTCGAGCTTTAAAAAGGCTGGGCTCAGTTCCTGGATATGCGCACTTAGTCATCTCCTATCCCCATTCTCTTGATCTTATCAAAAGCCGGAAAAGGCAGGTGTATTGATGAGGGTCTATGTGATACCTATCGAAATCCAATAGCACTCCCTAGGAAGAGGGCCCCTTTGGTGAATAGCTTCTAGGGATAGCACGCCTTAGGCCAACTTTCCTTTCTCCCTATCCTGCTATCCTATTCACTTTAGGTTAGACCACAAAGAGCTTGATCACAGTGCACCCATATAGAATGGAAGTATACGCTTATCGTTGCCTAAGGGTTCGTGCTTCCTTAATAAATTACATGTAGTTGTCCTTGCTGCTTTCCACTAAGGGTCTGAAAGAGTTAGATAAAGTTTCACTCTCGATGGCAAAGTTAGCGGGACATAATCCTTCTAAGAATTAAATATATAACCCTTTTAAAAGCTAAAGACTTAAGACTTCTTAAAGCAACACCTTTATTGCTTGATATTTAAGCAACTCGAGCTCAAGCTCAAGCCTTAATTTTGAGCTAAGATCGATCTTTTAAAAGCTCGGCTCGATCTATTATATGCAACTTTTTGAACCTAAATTAATATGAATATGTATGTAAAAATATATGTATTTTGGCATCAATTTGCATTGAAGTTCTCGCATCTTTCTTTAAATTTCATTCATCCCTCTTGCACCCAAAAACCATACATACATTACGTAATCATCTTGTCACAAATCGTAAGCAAGAAATACTTACTTAATTGAGACACTTCGAACTTTGCACTTTAGTTGTAATATCAGCACTTCACCATGTAATGTATTACGTACTCTAGTATTTAGTGTCACTACTTTAATAACATTAATCTTGTAAATATTTTTGATACTATTAAAATGATTTAAGAGGTTGTGACACACTTGAAAGGGTCTTTGTGCCATCTTTCAATACTTCTCACAATTTGATCCATTTCGTATAGTTATTTTTTTCTTTATTTCCTCATTTACCCTAAGAAAATAGAACCCAAACAGACCCATATATACGTATGCTCAAACTGCCACTTCTATTTAGGATGTTATGAAAATGTCCAACAATTTAACAAATATCTACAAGTGTCCTGCACTCAAAGTATATGTTTTAATAAATCAATTGCATCAAGTTATTAGTAGTGATGAAGATATCAGTAACAGGTAATTTGACAAGTTACTACTCCAAAAGTGGCCTTGTAATATACATCTTGCTTGAAATATAGGTTTCTCAATAGGCTTAACACCCTCGCACCAGCCTTTGGCCTTTTACCACCATTAGTTCCTTCCCATGAATCAGATGCTATATAATGACCATGATATACACCACAACACAACACAACTCAACTCACCTGCCCGCCACAACAACCCAACAACAAAATTAATTGATCACCGACGAAAGATACCATTTAAAAGAGAAACACTGTAACTAAAAGCATGTTTTAGCAATACAAAATGCCCTTGCAATACATCTCCTAGAGGAGTACACAGGGTTCACTATGGCAAATAGCAAGAGCACATTCTTTATTTTCTTGGCAGACGAAAGTTGCAAGGTAATTAATGTAAAACATTGTCTTCAAAAGTATATCATAGAGGAAATATATAAAGAGGAAAACGAATATGTACTAATCATGTGAAAGATGTTCCCACCCGATCAAGATGGGACTATGTGTCTCACAGGACAGCATGGTGATTGGGCTAAGCTTTAACATCGGATAAGTATATGTTTAATAAGAAGATACAAAAGAAGAAAGTCATATTGATTTAACTAAATATCATATACAACACGAAAATGAAAATTAAACATGGAAATTGATATGCATACATCATGACTTGTCTATGTGCATGAAAACTTTTTTGTTGTTTCAAGAAAGCTCCCTCATGCGATTCACCTTCACAAATATAAGAAAATAAATTTTAAAATTTGCAACAGATCCAACGATGTAAAGAGAATACCTAAATGTAGAAACAACTATAATTAGTAAAATAGTTTTACGGCCGAAAGGGAATTAATTTAATTATCATTAAAAAAAATAGAAAGAAAGTTAATCAAATTGTAATGAATATTACCACTTGAGGATGGATAATGGTTTCAAGCTTCTTTACGAAGGAAGACTGTCCTTTTTTACTGAACAACGATATTAGCAATCGTTAGTTAAATGATACAATAATTAAAAATAAGAATAATAATTTGTTAGTTACGTGAAATATATGCTATGTGTTGAGCAGCTGCAACACTCGGTTTACCAAATTTTCAATTTGATATCATGAGTGTACTTGGAGCACTCCAATCGGTCTGAAAGAAGCAATGTTAGTGAGCTAATTACCTTATAAAAAAAGGAGCTTCGTTAATCACATTTGGTCAAATATAAAAAAATAAATTTCTATTTTTTAAAAAAGCTTCAGGTACATGTTCTAAAAGGTATGATCATTGGCGATTCAGGTAAGTAGCTTGCTGTAGCAGAGGCGCCCATCTATTAAACAAAACAAATAAACGATGATCAATGTAAACCACATACATATTCTAAACAAGCTTTTAATTATTTATGGGTGATCAAATTACTGAAAATCTAGAGAATGAACGATCCTATACTGAAAAAATAGACATGTATCAATTTGTATAACAAAGTCATTAACACGTCATAGGTCTTTTTAAGGGGAAAGTAAACTGGTCAAGGACAAAGAAAATTGTATTTAACACATTGATAATATAAAAGGATTTGGGAAAAACCTGTTTTGAATCAGCGCAACTGACCCATACCAAAGAACTACCCAACTTCACACCAACCTGCTCATTAGTGAAAAAACCATATTTGAGATGGGTCAGTGGGTAGGTCCTAGTGGTATTGAAGAGAATAATACAATAAAGATTCCTTAAAAGCTTTCCGCCCCAAAGTAGCCCATTTTAACTTGGATCGCCTCATACACACCATAAAGAAGCTTCACATCAAAATCTAACAAAATAATATTTAAACAGCAATAAATATGATATGAAGTATGAACTACTGTATAAGGAAGAGGTTAAAAGTTAAAACAATATAAGTGACTAAAACATTTCATGTAATACGTGGTGAGCAGAAGTCTATTCTAGAAAAGAATAGTAAGTTACAAAACCAAATAGCAGAAGCAAAAACAGGGACGAAGAAAACTAATGTTTGCAGGTTAATTCACATCGTCAGAAATCAGAACTCACTTACTGGATGTTTGACCAATTTAATTGCATTTAGAAAATCAGAAATCGGAAATCACTTGTGCCTTTGGTTTTCAAATGAAGAAAGACGAACATTGAAATAATCAAAATGGCAGTTACCATCAGTTGTTCGAGAAGTTAAAAAATGATTTAATATTAGGGTCTTGTATGTTTAGAAAACGGGTTGTGGTCACGTGAATTATGACAGTAAGATGTGCAGACTTGTACGCTAACAATGTCACTCCATCAATCATTACCTAAGGCTCATTGAGATTTCCTCAACTCTAATCGAGGACCCAAGTCTTCGGTGTAACTGAATATCACATTACCGCATTCCGCAGACAATGACAGCAGCTAAATGTGTTGGTTGAGTGTAATGCAAATTGTTCCCCATCACGAGAAAACCCCCTGTTATACATATACCTACAAATTCATGGATAGCTATGTTAGGAAGAAAATCATATAATTGAAGAACTAACACTAACATATACTATAGCGCCAACCCATATTAAAATACATTTTAAATCTCTATCAAAGCCACCCATTTTACCAACTCTGCACACCAATTCAGGTTAAAAAAAAAAAAAAAAAAAACACACGGGGCTAGTGATAGTGGTTAGATCTCGCATGTTTGGTTTCATGTTTTCACCAAAAACCAGTAGCTATTAGCTGTGCATATACTACGAATACATATTGGTCTATAAAAAAGTAATTTGGCGCAAGTAAAAACAAAACAAAAAATGTAATGCCAGCACGAAGTATGGTAAGAATTAAGGTAGCCAATGCATAAGTTGTCTTGTCTTCAGCAAGCATTAGTTGGGAACTTTGTCTATGGATAAGAATTATAAAATCACATTAAATGTATAGTTGCCAATGTATAACTAACATAACAACAAAAATGGCAAGTATGTTTCAGAAGCAACTCACGCATAACCGAATATCAATATGTTCTTAAATGCCCAATGCTCATTCGATGCGATGGAGGTTAAAAGGCTTCTAAATCTTGAGTTGAGTAGAATAGGTCCTAACCTGAACATACAAATTCAGTAATTCATAACATCAAAAAGAAAGCATATACTAAGGACTGAGTGGTGCTGTAGGATCCATTTATGCTAACAACATTGTGCGTTTCGAAAGTTATATTGATATGTATGACTTAACTGACTATTGTTTCTGATTTGGAGAAGCTTTTTATACAGATGTAGGCCACATCTTTTACGGGCATGACTATTTCAATTGACTTAGTAGATCGCTGTATACAATGAGCATAGAAGAAAAACATAAAATATGACAGCTGACTGTAAAACAGTTGGCATAAGATATTGAAAGTTAAAGAAGTTGTAAAATGTTACCTGCATTTACACGTTTTTTTTTTCTTTAGATCCTTTACCAATCGATTTATTTTAATTTGAAAAGATCTGACAACCATGTCAGCCTTGTCTTCAGGATTAAGGCGTGTATCCTTCAAATATCTCCTTATTTCAGGCCATTTCGGATTACATGTGAATGTTAGAAAAATATTAGGGTTGCCATACGTCTTACACAATGACATGGCATCCAAGTATTTTTGTACCATATACCTCGAACCTCCTATAAAAGAAGATGGCAGAATCACGCGTTTTCCAATCATGGAAGGATCAATATTTCCACCCTGAACTGTTGCACACAATTTATCATATGATTCACTCCTGAGGTTTCTCTGCTGCTTTCGTATGTAGTTAAGTCTTTAAGACTCGATCATAGTATACACATCAACCAAATACTATTGAAATAGTTTCCGCCCATCAAGTAACATTGAGTGTTGTTCCCCTCTATCTTGAATCTTATAACCAAAAAATTCCCTCATTGATAGTGTTTATTTTTCTCAGTCCATGATCCAGGAATCTCTGTGAGGAATGCCAGGCCGATATCCATCCTCTGCATACACGAGTAATAATGGATATTGCAGTGCAAGATACAATGGATGTAGAAGTAAGGGGGGTTTTGGGAAAAAGTAGCAGGTGAAAGTACACTTAAAGATCAAGTGATTTTGCATAAAGGATAAAAGAGGAAAAAATTGATATTGAAACCCGTTAAATAAGCTATTGACATAATGAATTTAAAATTGTAAAAACCGGTACGGGCAATGCAAGTTTCGAGCATACCACATTCGTAATGAATTATACTTAAATTCATATGTATTAACGTTGCAAATCATGACTTCATTACCGCTTAAGTAGGCATAACCTGTATCATTTCTGACCAGTGTGCCACCATAGTGCAAGCATATCTCAACAACGGGTGGAAGACGACCAGTATCGCTGCAAAGAGAAATGGAAAAATGTGACTGACAGGATCGATTGAACCTTTCGGGTCAATAATTATAGCGATTGAATATTTTATAGAAATACCGCGGAATAGTAATCTATAATTAAGAAGTAAAATTAACTCTGATTCAAGCACAAATTAATAATAAGTAAAAGCAAAGGAATTATCAAAAAGCTTCAATATTATTTCTTTGAATAATACGAATACACTTAAGTATCAGGGTTATGATTAACCTTGAAGCTTACAAATGATAATTATACAGGCTTATCAATCTAATGAATACACTTATAAATTTGCACTTTTGCTTGTCTCAGATCTATATTTCTATTGAAGGTAAGGAGCTCTATTTATAGAATTATAGAGCTCCGTTTACACGCTACTGTCATTAATGAAAAGAAACTTTCTATCTAATCCTCCTATCGTCTTGATCCATGCTCTGTTTTACTGAGCGTTTTTTGCTTTTGCAGAGAAGACTTTTGATTGGCCCACTTGGTTAGAAAGATGCTCCTAATCATAAACTGTAGAAACTTCTTGAGAATACACGGGCAGTACTAACTTCTGAAGAACAGTAGTAACTCCAAGTAACAGTACTAACTAAAGTAGTAGTAAGTTATAAACAATATTAACTTACCCACCCGTAGAAACTTTGTACTGGCAGTAAAAACTTTACCCGGCAGCACTAACTTTGTTCTACCAGCACTAACTTCATCTTTTCTACCAGTAGTAACTATTTCTACTGGTAGTGTAAAATCCGGTAGCAGTAGTAACTTTTGCTCTAACAGTAGAAACTCCTCTTCACCAGTAGAAATTAGCAGTTGTAATCTAACCAGCAGTATTAATCTTCGATCAAGTTCTCTAGCCATCTTTAGACCCAACAATCTCCCCCTAAACTTAATCTGTCTCCTACAGATTCAAGTTTCTACAAAAATCTTCAAATAAATTCAGGGATGCTAATATACTACCTTCTTCCTTTTGAAGCTTCAGTCTTCTGATGTATCTGATTTAGGATCATGTGAAGAAGAATTCTTGCAGTCTCTGAGTCCTCTGGGGTGATCAATTTGACTTGAATCATGCATCTCATCAACCCCAGATTCAAGTTGTATTGTCTTTCAGTAAACATGAACAGAAGTTCTCCATTCGCTAAAGCAACTTGATGGACACCAGATCTTGGAAAGTACATCCAAAATTTGACTACTGAGAATCTACTGAAGAGATGAGGTACTCTTTCAGGTTCAAACATCATAAGGAAGTATTCCCAGAATATTCTGTTCATCACCTTCCCAACCAGTTTTCCCTCATACTTCATCTTTCCTACTTCATACATCTTCTCTATATCATCTCTTTTCAATTTCTTCAAAATTTCCTGAAATGACCTATAGAACTCTGTAGCTCCATCTTCCCTTGTAATTTTGGTCAATTCAGGTCCTTTGTGCACCAGCTGTACATGATCCTAGTCTACTATCTTTGATGGCTTGGTAGCTAATGGATCTACCCTCACCCCATCATCCCTCAAGATCAGTAGACTAAGCAGCTGTGCTTCATCTCTTTCTATCTCATTTTCTTTTTCTTCTTCTCCTCCTTTCCCTTCATCCTGACCCTCCTTATTACTCATTTCCATCTTTTCTTTCTCGACCTCCTTCTTATATAGAAATTCCAATTTATCAAAATTTATACTCTTAAGCTCCCTATCTGGAATCAAACCTCCCAATCTCCCAATGTATGTCTTTCTTAGCTGGGCTTTGGTTGGTTTCCTGCTTCTCTTGGCAGCTGCCCTCTTTTCTGCCTCTGCCCTCTTCTTATTTTCCAGCAGATCTCTTAGGGCCTGCTCCCTCTCTTCTTCATTATACTGAGCCTGCTCTTCTGCTTGTAGTTTAAGGGCTACCTCATGGTCATGAGCCTCCTGCTCCTCCCTGGTAGTGAAACCCCCAAACTTTCCTTTAGGTTTCTTAGGAGGCTCTTCTTCAACTAATAGACCCTTTCCCTTATCCTTAGGGTCTATTTTGGGCATCTCACCTCCAGAAAATGTTTCTGTAGGTTCAGAGAATGAGACCCCTTTCTCTTTCCTCTTATAAACTCTGGGCTCTTCCTCTGCACCCTTGGGCTCTGCCTCTCCACCCATTTCCTCTTCTCCCCTGGGCTCTTCCTCTTCACCCATTGGCTCTGCAGTCTCAGGGACATCCTCATCTTGTACCCAGATGTACTTCTTCTTCTCATCCAGGCACTTCAGCAAGACAGTCTTCAAATCATCTATCTGCTGTTGTTGATTATCAAAAATTTTGTATAGCTCCATGATGTCCCTGTTCTGCTTTTTAACCACCTGCCTGTGGGTTTTCACCTCCTCCCACATAAACTCCAACATTTCCGTCAATTCTTTCTACAGTCTATCCTCATCACCTTTAGGATGTGACTCCCTTGGTGAATCATTGGAAGTGTTACCTGCTGCCTCAGGCCTAGCCTGATCAGCAGAGGCCCCTTGGTTCTTGGTACTGGGACCTGCAGCAGAATCATCTCCTAAAGGAGATTCATCATTTGCTGTTGCCTCTGGTTGGGTCTTATTTATGTTGACCCTGTCCTGCTCTGCCAGTGGGCTAGAAGCAGTAGGATCAGCCCTTCCAGAATGGTCACCCCACTCCTCATGGACCACCTCCTCTGCTACATTTGGCTGAGACTCATTGAGGGGAGGATCCTCAGGTTGAGCCTGTTTTTGCTTCTTAGCTTTGGTAGGCTTGGGGTGTCACACCCCGCTAAAGATGAAACACGAGGTGTAACAACTGAGGAATTCACAACACAAAGATATAGTAACAATACCATAAATTAAAAAGTTGCCTTAAAGGCAATTAACAATACATCAGGTTGTTCATCGTTACAAAAGTACTGTTACAATAAAATCATAAAGTTTCGTTCAAAAGTCCATGATTTATAGCTTGATTGATATGATCCCATGCATTTGCCCACATATGATCCAATCTTACCGGCGTTCTCCTGAAAAGCATGACAAAGCAAAAGGGTCAACTATGGCCATAGTTGGTGAGTTCAAAGTTTGTAACTGTTAAACCAAAAATGTGTCCAATCGGGGACATAAGTAAGGGTATAGCCGTCCAATCGGGGACGCTATCACCCACGGGTTCGTCCAATCGGGGACGTAAGTATAATGAGCATTTGGTTGTTAAATATTGATGTAAATAAACATGTGGTAATAAAGAGAGAGAGATGTTCAAGCCTTGAGACCACTACTAATCCGATTATCCGACCGAGGTTTGCCCCAAATGCGCCATGTTCTTCAACCAACATGGGTAATGGCGATATTATGCACCCACGTTGAAGTGTGAGTGAGAGATGGTCTACCCTAAATAGCATGCTACCCATAATATCTACGGCTCGTCGCTACGAGTTAGTTAGTAGTGAATGAGTTGTCGGGGACTTTATACAAGAATTCTCAAGCTTAACATAATGACATACCACAGTTTGCGTAAAACAGTTCAAAAACGGTTGATAAAATGTAAGAGTACAATCAAAAGTTTAAAGTAAATTCATGCTTTTCAGCCCCAAAACAGAAATCAGAAAAGGGGGACAGTGAACTCACCTGAGTATGATAAGCAACTAGCAATCAATGAGCGAAGTGAGTATCCAAGTGCAACCTCCTAACGCCCTAAACGTATGAGGTTGTGTGTGTAAGTAGATGTCTCAAAAGACCATCTATGTAAGTAGGAGGTTAACGTCCACTTATGTATGTTCACTCAATTAGAGATGTCCATTTGTTCGGTTATCATTTATGTTTAGTAAATACGTACGGCCCGTTGGTGATATTTTGTGAAAACACAGATTTGATAAATTATGTTACGCATTTTCTACTTTCTAGTTATAGTTAATGGATTAGTGTGACAAGGGGCGAAGCCCATTAATGACGGGGGGTCCGGGGGCAGCGCCCCTGGTAGCGGGGTCCAAGGGGTGGCAATCCCTGGCGGGGTCCAAGGGGCAGAGCCCCTGGCTGGGGTCGACACAAGCGTATAGATTTTTGTGTTTTTATTTATGCTGGTATTGCTTTAATAAAAACGTATAGATTTTTGTGTTTTTAGCGACACAAAGGCTTGTGTCGCTATGTGCGACACTAAGGTATTATGCGACACAAGACTTGTGTCGCTAATGTGACGATTCGGGTGTTATGGCGACACAAAGGGTTGTGTCGCTAATGTGACGGTTCGGGTGTTATGGCGACACAAAGGCTTGTGTCGCTATTGTGACGATTCGTTCCCCTTCTGCGACACTAAGGCTGGTGTCGCTAAAGGTGACGATTCGGTTCTATTGCGACACTAAGGCTGGTGTCGCAGACTACTGGGCTTCTGCGACACAGAGGCATGTAACAGGTCAGTTTTGCACATTTTATTTCGAGTTCCAAATGTTCAAATAAAATTTCAAGAAAAATCTATGTTGTTTCTTAGTATGTTAGCTACTTAAAATAATTTTTCCAGTATTTTTAGGTATTCCTAAGTATTTTTAAATATTCCATGTGTTCCCTGTGGTCAGAAAGTGACCAATCCGGACACATGCAAATGTTCTCATTTCCTGGTCAGAATGCGTACACTTTTAGACAAAATCATCAAAACGACTTTTGTACCTAACAAAATTTGTGAACTTTTAGAGGTGGTTTCATGTCATTTGGAGGTGTATATCTCGAGTTATGATTAAAACAAGAAAGGTGAAATTTCTGTCCTTTTTGACAGCCCGGACACATGTTTTTGTAAAAATCATTTCGGGTATCAAACAGGATCCAAAAATTATGAAACCACTTGGAACTGAAAGCTAACTTCTTAAACTTAACTTTTGCCTTTTGAATCGTCCATTTTGGTTAAGTTTTGATGGAGAAATAGCCTCTCAAATTTAGACCATTTTCCGATCAGCTTGCATGTGACGTTTTTGACACTTTTAAACATGAAAAACGGGTTTTATGTTATGATTTGGACATTTCCTTGTTAAGTGAACTTTATAACATGTTTATTAGAGTATTACAAGTAAATTTTTGAAGAGTTGAAGTTCTTACCACGTTTGTGAAACCGAAAGAGGAGGAAGGAAGCTAGTTTTCCCGTTTCGTGCTATTTTCCGAATGGTGGCTTATGATGGTTGGATGGCGGCCGTATGGTGGCTGTAGGTGGTGTTAGGTGGCTGTGGTGGTGGTGGTTAGGTCTGGTTGTAGAGAGAATATAGTGTGTGTGTGTGTGTGTGTATTTTGTTGAGTGAAAAATGAGAGAATGGAGGGAGAAAGCCTATATATACATGGGCTAAGTCCATGGGCTTGGGCTCCCCTCTATTGGGCCGTGAGTCTGGGCCTGGCCCTTCCATGGGTTGGGCTCGTGACTCGCTTCTTGATTTCGTGTTACGTTTTTCATTCGTTTAAACGTAAATTTCGCGGTTTAAAAGTTAATAATTTACGTTATGTGTTCGTGCACAATTTAAGTTTGTGAATGATATTCGGAATGACTAAGTATTCTAAAATACTTAAGTTGGGTTACAAAAATATATTTTGGGTTTCGCTCGGGTGTCGGGCTCGGTTTGCGCGTTTTCATCGCGTTTGTTACGTTTTGAGCCAAACGTCTAGGTTTTTCACGTACTATTATATTAAGATAATAATATAAGTGCAAATAACTACTATTTACTTATAAGAATAGATTTACGTTATTTAGAAAGAGTTATCACCAACGCCGTATGATTGTAGGACTTCGTCCAATTTGCGATTATACGATCTTAACCGATTGTTAACGTGTGCACGTAATCGCATGAAATGTCACATATATTTAGATTCAATAATGCTAAACACACGTTTTACTAATGATCTAGGCAATAATTACATCCCTAGATTGGTAGGTGTCACATGGGGGTCCCTTGTTTTCTTTTGGGAACCTTACTAGTGGATGTGGGTTGAGATACAGATGGGTTTTCTGTTCCTTCATCCCTAGTGGCAGGTACACTTAGCATTGTGGAGAATAATGCAGTGACCTTATTTGAAAATCCAATGTTCTGTCTCCTCATATTTGAAAACACTTTGGGAGGATGAGACAGAACTTTCAAAATTTTGGAATGTGCATTTAAATCATTTATTTCTTCATTTAAGAAGATTTGCACAAACCTTGGATACATTAAAAACTTTTTAGAGGACTGCTCAATATTTCTGAGCATCCCATTAAAAATCATTTCAGAAAAATTGAACAGTTGGTCTGTGGCTAGGCATACAATTGCAAGTGCAATTGCACTCCCAAACTCATTCCAACATGTTCTTTTAGTAGATAGGCACTGTTGTATTGTATGGATTAGAAATTTCCATTGGGGAGAAAAAAACCCTTTGTAAAAGGTAAATTTTGTAAGATCCCCTTCATAACCCATATTTTTTAAGTTTTCAAAAATTACAGTGCGTGTAAGCATAGTCATACCTGTACTATCTCCTAGATGGAGATGGTTGCGGATGGACTCCTTTGTGACCACCACCTGTTTGCCCTCTACCTTCGACACAATGAGTTTAGTGTCGTCGATAGTTTTGATTTTGGCGTGGTTCCAGAAGGAGTTGATGTGCTTGAAATAGACTGTTGGGTTTACAGTCAAAGCATAATGGATGTGACTTTCCTTCAGGAAATCGATGATTTCATGAAAGTCTGTCGCATCCGGGGTTTTAACCAAATATGCGAGCATATTGTGGTTATCTACAAACGGGAGAGTTGTAGATGAGGAGGATGAAGACGCCATTGATTTTGAATGTTTTGATTTGAAAGTGGTTGAGCTTGAAGGTGGTTGAGGTTTCTGCTGTTTTTAGGGTTTTGCTGTTGAGAGAATGAAAATGTTTTTGATACCTTGATACTGTTGTATAAGTAGTACTGCCAAGCCCTAGAATTTTGCAATCCGAAGAAACTTGAAAGCAGTATTAACTATGCTAACAGTAGTAAAGTAGCATATCTTAAAAACAGTAGTAACTTCCAACCAGTAGAAAGATACACACTAGCAGTAGTAATTGATAATCAGTAGTAACTTGATGCCAGTAGTATTTATAAACAGTAGAAAGTGTGAAGATAGTAGTAATACTCTTATAGTTCTATTTTGACAGTAGAAAGTGTACAAGCAGTATTAACAACTGGCAGTATTAACTCTCACACTGAGTTAAAGAACAGTACTAATATTGCTAACAGTACTAACTGGTTATAAGCAGCACTAACCGACCAAGGCAGTAGAAACTTATTACAAGCAGTACTAAGAGGTTTTAGCAGTATTAGTGAATTTTTTTATTTATTTATTTTTTATTTTTTTTATTTTTTTTATTTTTTTTATTTTTATTTTATTTTATTTTATTTTTTTGACAATAGAAAACAAATAGTATATATATAGGATAGAGTACTAATTAGTGAAAACAGTAGTAATAATACATAACAGTATTAATTAGTCTACCAGTACTTAATAAGTAGCAGTAGTAACTGATATTGACAGTATTAAAATTACTATAAGCAGAACTAACTAGTGTATCAGTATTAATCCTTGTTCAAGCACCATAGAGATTTATGAGAAAAATCATTTATGAAAGATTAATCATTCCAATACTTGTAATCAAAAATGTAAATCTACCAACATCAAATGCTTTAGTGAATAGATCTGCAAATTGATTATCAGTATGAACTTTAAAAATTTGAATTAACTTTTTCTCATTACAATCTCTAATAAAATGATATCTGATTTCAATGTGCTTGGTTTTTGAATGTTTAACAGGATTATTAATAATACTGATTGCACTATTATTGTCAATAAACATAGGAGTATTTGAAAGAATCAAACCATAATCCATCAATTGATTTTGAATCCAGAGTACCTGTGCACAGCAACTTGATGCTGCTACATATTCTGCTTCTGCTGTTGATGTTGAGACAGAGGTTTGCTTTTTACATTGCCATGAGACCAATCTACTCCCTAGAAATTGACATCCACCAGATGTGGATTTTCTGTCCATATTTGATCCTCCATAGTCACTATTTGTATATGCAATAAGATCAAAAGATGACATCTTTGGATACCAAAGGCCCAATTTTGGTTGACCCTTTAAATATCTGAAGATTCTTTTGACTGCATGTAGATGAGATAACTTAGGATTTGCTTGAAACCTGGCACAAACACATACAACAAACATAATATCTGGTCTTGAAGATGTTAGATATAATAAAGAACCTATCATAGATCTGTATAGATGAATATCTACATCCCCCCCCCCCCCTCAAGATCTGCATGTAAGTGCTTTTGTTTTTCCATTGGAGTGGTTGCAATCTTTGCATCTTTGAAATCAAACTTTTCCAGAATATCATTTACATATTTTCCTTGACTTATAAAAATACCATCCTGCTGCTGTTTAACTTGTAGTCCAAGAAAGAATGTTAATTCTCCTATGGAACTCATCTGGAACTTTTGATGCATGAGGTTTTCAAATTCTTTACAAAGAGAATCCTTTGTGGATCCAAAAATGATATCATCCACATAGATTTGAACAAGAAGAATATCATTATTGATTTTCTTTGTAAACAAGATTTTATCAATAGCTCCTCTATTTAACTCATTCTGCAGCAGGTATATTAACAAAGTGTCATACCAAGCTCTAGGAGCTTGATGTAGACCATATAAGGCTTTGTCAAGCCTATAAACTTTGTCTGGATGTTTTGGATCTTCAAACCCTGGAGGTTGACAAACATACACTTCTTCTTCAATGGTGCCATATAAAAATGCACTTTTAACATCCATCTGGTAAACTCTGAAATCTTTGAAAGAAGCATAAGCTAAGAATAATCTTATAGCTTCAATTCTGGCAACAGGAGCATAAACTTCATCATAATCAATTCCTTCTTCTTGAGTGTACCCCTGAGCCACCAATCTGGCTTTATTTTTGATCACTATGCCTCTCTTATCCTTTTTGTTTCTAAAGACCCATTTAGTGCCAATAGGTCTTTTTCCTATGGGAAGATCTATTAATGACCATACTTCATGTATCTTGAATTGAAGCAACTCCTCCTGCATAGCTTCAACCCAGCTTGGATCTTTTAGAGCCTCTACCACTTTCTTAGGCTCTGTTTGTGAAAGAAAAGCTGCAAATAAACATTCACTTATAAAACTTTCACTTTCTGAATCTTGGTGAACAACAGTTTTCCCTCTTGTTTGAATTGCAGACCCTATATCCCCAATAACATTCTCTAGAGGATGATTGAGTTGAACCCTTGCAGATGGTTGAAAAGTTACAGGAATTTCAACTTCCAAATTTGTGAGCTTCATGTCTGGACTTCCTTTTTCTTCACTGTCTGCTTCATTAAAAGGAAAGATAGGTTCAGAAATCATTTCTTCACCTGCATTATCTTCTGTGGTTTTGGTATTGCTTCCCTGATCTTCTGCAGTATCAGATGTTTCAGATACTTCTTTTGTTTCTTCATCATCCTGTTGAGATGGTTGAGATATTTCTGGTGGATTAACAGACCAGATAGGAAAGATAATATATTCTGATTTATTTTCTTTCTTCTCTGCAACTTCTTGTTCTGTTATTCCTGCATTTGATGATCCACACATGTATCTAAAAGATTCTGTTAGTGCATTAATATCAAACAACCATTCAGGACCTTTTCTTACAGTGTTAAAAGACTGTTCATTAAAGGTCACATTTAAGGTCTCTTCAACAATTCTGGTCTTATGATTGAATTCTCTGTAAGCTTTACTTTGAGTAGAATATCCAACAAAGACTCCTTCATCTACTTTGCTCTCAAACTTGCCTAAGTAATCTTTGGTATTCAGAATAGTGACAGGACATCCAAATGGTTTAAGAAAGCTGACTAATGGTATTCTATCAAAGAATAACTCATATGGTGTCCTATTGTGAGGCTTGACAACTAACACTCTGTTCTGAACATAGCAAGCAGTACTAACTGCTTCTGCCCAGAAGGTCATGGGTAGCTTAGCATCTGCTAACATAGTTCTAGCAGCCTCAATTAGTGTCCTATTTCTTCTTTCTGCAACTCCATTTTGTTGTGGAGTTCTAGGAGCACTAAATTGTCTTTCTATTCCCTTAAATTTACAGAATTTATCCATCTCAAGATTTTTAAATTCTGTACCATTATCACTTCTAATGATTTTAACCTTTTTATTGGTTTGATTTTCTATCTTAGTAATAAATGATCTAAGTATTTCACCTGTCTCATCTTTAGTTCTAAGAAAGAAGACCCAACAAAATCTGCTAAAGTCATCAATGATCACTAAACAATATGATTTATGTCCTATGCTCCTTACATTTGTTGGTCCAAATAAATCCATATGAAGTAGATGTAAGGGAGAACAAATAGAATTCAAAATTTTGGTCTTAAAAGAAGTTTTGTGTTGCTTGCCCTTTTGACATGCAATACAATGATTTTCACATGAATATGTCTTCTCAGGTAATCCCCTGACAAGTTTTCCTTTAACAAGTTTATTGATTGTTTTGTAATTCATGTGACACATCCTTCTATGCCAAAGATCAGATTCATCAACTGATGCCTTTGATAAAAGACAGTGTATATTTTGTTGAGGATTCAATTTTGTCAAATCACAGCAATAGACATTATCTTTTCTGAGAGTTCTGAGTAAAATTTTACTTTCATCAAGTTTAAAATCTTCAGAAAGAATAAAGCATTCTGTGTTTGTAAAAAGAACTGGATTCCTTTTATCTGTGATTTGGCTGACACTTAACAAATTGTATTTGAGTTCCTCCACAAAGTAAATATCATTAAAGTTCAGTCTTTCACCTTTCACCATATCTTTTCCTGTAATTTTTCCTCCTTTTGAATTACCTCCAAATGCTACATGTCCATCATTGATTGATTTGAAATTCTGTAGCTTGGACCTGTCTCCTGTCATGTGTCTAGAGCATCCACTGTCAATATGCCATAAGTTTCTTTTGCTCTGCACATTAAAAGAAAGAAAAATTAGTTTCTTTTGGGAACCCAAACCAGAGAGGTTCTGGGCCTTCCAAGTGCATCAATGAAATCAACTCTGTTGAAGGTCATTGATTTTGATGCAATTTTGGTGTTTGAAATTTCTGTTGCCACTGGCTTCCAACACCAACTGGTTTTTGAAATGATTTTCTTTAAAGCAGTAGTAGTATGATTAACAGTATTAAAAAGTTTAGCAGTATTAATATGCCTAGCAGTATTAACTGGTTTAGCAGTATTAACATGCATATTTGTTTTTAGTACTGTATTCTTTGTTTTACCCCTGTTTGCTTTCTTTGCTTTCATTTCTTTACCAGTACTAACAGAGTTCCTTTTAAAACTTGTATCTTTGACTCTGTTAGTTGATTTCCATGCTGAATGTACAATCCTTTGAGTATTATTAGGATTATAAAAACAGTCATGTTGAAGATGATTAGATCTTCCACATATAAAGCAGTTCTTCCTTTTTATAATTGAAAAGTTTTGTCCCAATTTTTGTGAAACCATTTGGTTCCAGTTTCTTTGATTTCCTCTTGGGCTCAAAGAGTTTTGTGAAGAGAAGCTTGTTTTACATTTGCAATGCACACGGTTATTATTAACAGTTTGGCTTTTATTCATTGCTTTTGTTTCCTTTTTCTCAGATCCTAATCTATTTCTAGATTTTTGATTCATTTTTGCCTTTTCTTCAAACATTTTCTTACCTTCTGCTAGTTTAGTTTTACCAATTTTAGATGCTAGCTTAGTAAGATCAGTATTCTCATTATTTCCAGTCTTCTTAGCCACTTCTTTCTTTTCTCCAACCTTATCATGTTTTTCTAGACTTTTAACTGTTTTTGCCTCAACAACTTCAGTTTGGACTTCTTGTGTTAAGTCACTTGTATCTATTTTAGTCTTTTGAAAATAATTATTGTTATATGGTGGTGGAACACTAGAGTAACCTAATCATGTTTTAAGCTTATCATGAATTTGAGCATTTAGAAGATTTTGAAGTTTAGAGGAAGCATTATCTAAATCACTTGCTTTTAGCTTAATGCTATCCTTTTCAGTTTTAACTTCTATCAGCCTTTTATTGAGCTCATCTATCTTATCTTGTAAGCAATCTCTTTCCCATCTAGCATATTTAAGATCATAATCATACTGTGTTTCATTTTCTTGATATGATTTGATCTCTTTTTTAAATTTTTCAATGGTGTTGATGTATGCTTTGTTCATGATTTCACTTTTGTCAAATTCCTTAATTATTTTAGCATTATGATCTCTATAATGTGTCACAGTTTTCTTACAAACAGAAGAACATAATTTGCTTTGTACCTCATAAGGAATTTCAGAAGAAGGTTCTGATTCAGTGATTGCCATAAGAGCTTGATTGTGCAATTCTTGTTCTGCATGGTCACTCCAGTCAAAACCTAGTCCATCTTGTGATACTAATGCAGTTGAGTTTTGAATTTGAATACTTCTGTTTTGAGCTCCACTGAAACTTCCAGTTCTTTGATTGTTTCCTTCTGTGTTTCTGCATTCTCTAGCAAAGTGACCTAGTTTATGACAGTTAAAACATTCAACTTTGCTTTTATCAAAACCTGCACCATCATCTCTTTTGTATGCAAAGTTGTTTCTACTAGTTCTTTGTATGAATCTTTTTGCTCTTAAGGTTAACATGGCCATTTGCCATTTCAAGTCCATTTCTTCTAAATCATCAGGATTTACTTGTTCTAGTTCTCTATTGGTTAGTGAAGAGTTCACATGACTAGCAAAAAAAGCTTCTAAAACTGAGTCATTTGGTTTTTCATTGGAAGATGTTCCATGACTCATAGAAGTAGTTCCATATTGATTTAGATTTTCAGATGTTTGTTTATTTATGGACAAAAAAGCAGCATTATTTGAGAAAGTAGAGGTTTGTTTCTTGCCTTCAACCTCTGATTCAAATGATCTTAAATCATTATATAAGTCATCTAAATCCTTCTCATCAAGGTTTTTCCCTTGTCTCAATGATACAGTGTACATGGTCCATTCTTCTCCTAAGGACCTTAAAAACTTTCTGTTTAAATCATCTTTGTCAATATTGACATTATGATTTTCTAAGTCTCCAACTAATTTTGAAAATCTGTCAAAAGTTTGAGTTAGTGTTTCCGTTTTTATACCCATAAAGTTTTCAAATTCTTGTTTTAAAATCGATCTTTGAGTTTTCTTTGTGCTTTCATTGCCACCAAAACGTTTTGCAATTGCTTTCCAAAGGTCTTGGGCATCATCACATTTTTCGAATCGTCTTTGGTACTCATATGGTATGGACATTAACAGAGTACTTAGAGATTTTAATTCTGTGGATCTTATTTTTCTTTCTGCATCATTTGTTGGTGGTGATCTAGGAATTCTAGAGCCATCAGTATTTAATGCATATTTGGGTCCACATTCAATGACTTCCCATAAGGAATAATCAGTAAGAAGCATGTATTGCTTAATCCTGGTTTTCCATTTTTCATACTCATTAGGTTTGAGCATGGGAATTCTTGTGGCCTGAACTCCATCACTAGTTTCAGAAGTCATTTTTATAAAGAATGTTTCAGAATTTAAAAGACTTCAACGGAACAGTGAATCTTTAAAACAAATTTAAAGAAAAACAGAGATTAATCAAAAATTAATGAAACAATGATTTTTCAACTTCTTTTAAAATTCAATGCTATTGAGACAGCGTTCTGATATCAATTTATAAGTTGATATTAAGTAACAAAGCTCTGATACCAATTGACAGGATCGATTGAACCTTTCGGGTCAATAATTATAGCGATTGAATATTTTATAGAAATACCGCGGAATAGTAATCTATAATTAAGAAGTAAAATTAACTCTGATTCAAGCACAAATTAATAATAAGTAAAAGCAAAGGAATTATCAAAAAGCTTCAGTATTATTTCTTTGAATAATACGAATACACTTAAGTATCAGGGTTATGATTAACCTTAAAGCTTACAAATGATAATTATACAGGCTTATCAATCTAATGAATACACTTATGAATTTGCACTTTTGCTTGTCTCAGATCTATATTTCTATTGAAGGTAAGGAGCTCTATTTATAGAATTATAGAGCTCCGTTTACACGCTACTGTCATTAATGAAAAGAAACTTTCTATCTAATCCTCCTATCGTCTTGAGCCATGCTCTGTTTTACTGAGCGTTTTTTGCTTTTGCAGAGAAGACTTTTGATTGGCCCACTTGGTTAGAAAGATGCTCCTAATCATAAACAGTAGAAACTTCTTGAGAATACACGGGCAGTACTAACTTCTGAAGAACAGTAGTAACTCCAAGTAACAGTACTAACTAAAGCAGTAGTAAGTTATAAACAGTATTAACTTACCCACCCGTAGAAACTTTGTACTGGCAGTAAAAACTTTACCCGGCAGCACTAACTTTGTTCTACCAGCACTAACTTCATCTTTTCTACCAGTAGTAACTGTTTCTACTGGTAGTGTAAAACCCGGTAGAAGTAGTAACTTTTGCTCTAACAGTAGAAACTCCTCTTCACCAGTAGAAATTAGCAGTTGTAATCTAACAAGCAGTATTAATCTTCGATCAAGTTCTCTAGCCATCTTTAGACCCAACAGTGACAATTATATAAATATAGCATATCAAATGTGAATTATACAAAAAGGCATATTATATTGAGTACATAGGTATATATAACAATGTAGGTTGTTACGTTCGTATTAACTTACGTATATGTATATATGTAGAACATAAGTATTGATGGAAAGGGTCGTAGTGACAACTTATAGGCACGAAATCTTCGCAGGTCAACCCAACAACCGTCACAGGTATTGAGCTTGACATAAAAATGACGTGTTTCAACCCAAAACCGTTGACCATTTACTGCACCCACCCATCTTGAGACCACTAAAAACAGGGGATGTTAGAGAAAGGAGGCGCTGCTAGTAACATCTCTGTTGAGCACAGGAGACAATGATTACATTAATATGGAGATGAAATTACATAAAAATAAGATAAGCTGAGATGAAATTACATACATGTGCTGCAAAATACATTTGCTTCATTTAGTGCACACTCATGTGGAGAAAAAAGATTAGAATTTGATGTTAGACGTTGAATACAATTTGAATAAATTAAAAATTGAAGCAGAAAAGACCTGGACATAAATTACAAATTGAAGAGATTGTAGCACCGATTCTCTAAATGATCTAGAGAACAGTCCAAGGGAGCTTGGCTTTCATAAACCAAACCAAAGGCTCATAACATACGACTTAACGCTTCCGATTGAGCATAACGACACCAAGAAATGTAGCAATTGCAGCAGACCTGCAACAACAACATCTCACAAAACTCAATCTAACACATACGAACCCAAGCAAACAAAAAAATAGGTTAATGCTCCCCATCGACCCCAACCATAACCAATCATGAAATAGATTATGTGAATTTGTACGAACTGAAATAAGCAAAAATATCGATGATGCATTACGTATTAGCTAAAATCTGGAACACGAACATTCTGGGCCATTCTGATTTCATATCAGTACTTATTCGAGGCTTTTCAATGTACTCCACACTCCTTCGAAATCTCTCCATATGCTCATAAGGTATTATCAGTTTTCCAATTTTATCCGCTTGCTTCATATTGTAATTCTCTCTACCTAACACTTGTATGTAGCTTCAATATCTGCATACGTGTTATGCTCACTTGGCTGCAAAAACATAGCATACAGCTAATGTTATAGATTCGATCTTATTTAAGACTAATAATAGTTTTACAGAAGTTCAATCGTTTACGCACCTTGGCTGTCGACTGCCCGTATCCATAGTAATCATACCTACATAAACACACACAAATTAAAATTTTCAAGATATACAAAAAAGGTAGAATGAATGAGAATTCAACGTCTATGAACAATCACATATTCTAGCATCAACTCTTGAAAACTGCCGTGTAGCTAGGTTTTGACATACTTAACCGAGGTGTATATAGAGGTCAAATTCATAAAACTTAAAACCACCATCTCCAGTATCAAGTGGATATTAATTTGACCAAATTTAACAACACTAATGTTCTAACTTTCTTAAAATTTTTTTCCTAAATGTGATATAATTACGTACACCCTAAAATTATAAATAAATTCACATATTACTGTTACCCAATCGACGTAACCCACCCACCCATTTTGCCATCTCAATTAAAATTGCTAAAGTTGGTATAGTTTATGGAATGGTGGTGGTGTTGTAAAACCTTGTCAGCTAAGAAAGTTATTGATCATGAAATTGAAAATTTGAGCAATGTATTTTACTTGACCTTCCCACCCCATACCAAATGAAGAAACGTCAAGCTCCATTTTCTCAAGGAACGCCTGTATTAAGATTGTAGGTCACCATCATGCCAAATTTTGCAAAAGTAATATTCGTAAGTCCTATTGCATGTTACAAAATATAATATGCAGTATTGACTTTTCAGGTGACAAAGTACCAACCAGGTAAAAATGCAATCATAGATTTTAAACCAGCATTCATTAAAATCGTCTTCAAATCAAATAAATATATATTTTACCTTAAAGTAACCCGTACCCTTGATTGTGTTTGCAGCCATATAAATATCATATAACATGGTTTGTACCCATGGCCATGGATAGATGGGCCATGACTATAAACGACTGCAAAAATCGTATGAATGAAAACATATATATGCAGATAACTAAAATCGGAATGGACCAACAGTCATCTCCCCTGCAAGTAACAACAGAGGTTAGAATCTATTTACATGAAGGAAGCAATTACAATAATACACAATAAGCCTCACCAACTGATGTTGGAATTACAATGCTTACTATACATAATCACCAAATAATGCAAGTTAGTTCACTATATGACATTAGTATGAGTATTGATATTATTCGACCAAAACCCAATCAATATCTAACAGTTACTGTTGTATGAACACATCATACAAACTCATTAAACACTTACAGGATTCGATCTAATCACCTTCTTTAAGATAATATCTGCGGCAATCACTTTTCTATAACAATTAATGCAATATTAAGCATTCAATGGAATTAATTATAACAATTAATCTATACTACTTAATTTCAACCTAAAAAATATGTAACAAATAATGTTTGATTTTTTGTAACTGATGTAACCGATGTAACACATTAATGGGTATTGAAAATGTGGATATAAATATCTATGCGAAAGAGATATTTTTTAACAAATTATGACCATCTTTATATGTATACTAATTTAAGAAGTTGAAAATAAAAAATTAAATGTTTAAAGACATACTATCAAATTAAGATAAGAGTTATAAAATGATATTTTTGTCCTTATAATAAATACAAGTTTGACTTAAAATATTAAAGAAATGAGTTATTGAAAGTAATGAATGATGGTAAATTTGAAAGTTTAATTATTTGTGTTATTTTTTGCATGTGGACAACTTTTTTGTGATAAATATAAATAGTAATGTCGACATTTTTTTAGGACAGAAGGAATATGTTATCTAACATTCAAAACTAAAAGTTAATTATATTGAAAGAATTGTAAAAGTTAATACGTTATTACGATATAAATAGTTTGACTATTTAGTGGTCTTAAACCACTAATGATTAGTATTGTACAATTTAATTTAGTGAAACATCAAAGTATAATAAGTGAAAATAATGATTTATTCTATTTTTGTAAGGTGATTTATTTAATTATCGAATTTAATATATAGATTAATTATTTGTTGTTCAATTTTTAATAATCTTCAATTATTATTTAGGACTTGCAATTCGAGTTGACTTAGGTAAAAAGGTTTGAATTTGCGGGTCAAAAGTTCAAATCTAAACTCGAACTGATTTAATAAATGGTTTGACTGGTCAAAAGTAATGGACTCAAACTCGATTCACCAAACCGTTTAGGTAAACAGGTCAAACGAGTTGATGGTTTGGCGGATTAAATTTTTTATTTTTTTATATGAAATTACTTTAGTGGTTGGTTAGTTGGCGTGTTAACCCGAATTTTAAACCAAACTGGAGTCAAAAACTTAAAATGTTTAGTGTAGTTTTCGGGATAGCAGGTTGACGAATTAAAATCCAACCCTAACCTATTTATCTTTGTGTTTATTTTTTATCGAGTTTTCGATTTTTGTTGAGAATTGGCACGAGTAAAGATCTTCATCTAAAATTTAGAATATAATGTATAAAAGATACTATGAAGATTTCATACTATTACTTTTTAAATTTTTACTTAATTATTCAACGAAAAATATTACAGCAAGTGAACCTTTCTGTTGCTGCCATATTGTGCGGGTAATATACTAGTATATATATATATATATAGAACATGGATCTAGAAAGAAGACTTTTTTATGGGAGAGAAATGATCTCAACTCTTTAATTCTATAAATCAAGTATTCACATTCTTTAGTGTCATGAATGAAATATTTTAGAGAGTTATGGTAAATTGTTTAAAGTGTAGAGGGCAAGATCGTAAACATGCTACAAGTTTATTTAAAAACCGTCAAATACGATGACATAATTGTCATATTTTTTGGTGGACCAATAATCATGTAATTAATTCCTATAAACTAGGGATTCAGAATTGACAACTTGGCCTTCAAATTAAAGACTTGATAAGTACGATTTTTTTTTCTTTTTTGAGCAAATGATACGTACGAAATTTATTCATGAAATTTAGTAGTTTTTCAATAAGCAAATTTCAATTAAAGTATGAACTAGAATATTTTTGTTAGTGAATTAATATTATTTATGTAATTTAAGTAGTGGAGGAATCAATTCAAATGAAAAAAAAAAGAAGAAAAAAAAAACTAATTCAAATTTTACGTAATTTAAGTTATACCTGTCATACGTATTTAAATTTTTAGATAATAATTTAATTAATTAATTAAACATCAATTACCTATAATACCCTTTAAATTGCTTTTGAAATGGTTAATCAAGATTGTTTCTCTCTCTTCTCTCATTATTTTTTCGTCTTTTTTGATCAATTTACTATATATATAGTTGTGAGTTCAAATAAAAAGACTAATTTTCGTGAAAACGTAGGAAATGACTTCAAAATTACTTTTTAAATATCAAAAATACGTTATTTTATAAACCTGTCTTCGTATCTCATAACTCAAATAACTTTTAGAAGCTATTTTTTCAATAAAAAAAATTTCAACGTTTTTTTATTTTTTAATTTCTTTTTTATCAATTTTTTATTCAAAATAATCATATTTTATAACTTGATAATAACATGAATAATATGTGATTATCAAGTCATATTTTGTGATTATGCTGAACACATGATAATCACATTATATTAGAGAATAATCACATGTGATTATCATGTTATATTTTGTAATTATCTAAAATAATCACAACAATAACGATAATAAAAAGAGTTCGAAAAAGTTAATATATTTTATTTATATTTATATCATAGCTTCAAAAAGTTATTTTAATAATAATTACTAAAAAAGTTTTGAAGAAAAATGTGTTTCGGACAGTTAAAAAGTAATTTTGAAGTGTTTTTTACGTTCTCACGAAAATTAGTCTTCTTATTTGAACTCACCTACACACACACACACACACACAGATATATATATATATATATATATATCTTAAATATAATATAAGAAACACCTTTATGATATCATTAATTATCTGACTTCTAATAAAACAATTTAGTCCTTCAATTTTACTTAATTTAAAAATAACACCCCTAAAATATCTCAAATTTGATGATAAAATAAAAATAACAATACAACGGGTCATTTGCAAAAAATTTAAGACCTTTTATTATCAATTTGTGTGCTAAGGATTCTTACACTAAACAATCCCTAACTCTCTTTTTTAAAGGAAAAAAACTTCCTTTACGTTTTTTGTTATAGTTAGGTAAGAATTGTATTTAGTCCCCTACATTGTTAAGAAGGCCTATCAAATTAGGTAACTAGATGATAAATAAATACACTACTATAAATAATTTATTTTCAAACTTCATGCTTATTACTCGACTCATATAAAATGTTAGAACTTTATCATATACATCATTTAAATATTAAAAAAAAATCAAATATACATTTAATGGCTCCGTGTGTATACACGGGTTTTGAGATATAGTAATAATTATAATATAAGAAACGGAGTGTGATGTCGTCTAAAATCTAATTAACCGTTACAATTACTCCATTTTATTCAATTGACTAAAATATAGGATTTGATGACATCATAAATCAAGAAATTATTTTTAAAATTATTATATAATAAATATAAAAAAGAATCTTATCTTTATCCAGAATATAAATTTTAATCTTAATAATTAACTAATAGCCATTCATTATTATTTTTTAAATTATTTTAAAATAACTTTTTTAAGGACTTAATTCAAATATATTTATTACTTAATATTTTACTTATATCTGTAACTTATTTTTTTATTTATAATAAACTATGTAGCAGAAATTACAATCGTTACTTTTTGTTTTTTCATATTTTGTTATAGTTTTAGGTTGGTCATGTTTATTTAAAAATTTTAGATAGTTTTATGTTCTTTTTGTTGACTTTCTTGTAGCAATTTTTGTACAAAATATTTTATGTAAAATATATTATATATTATTAATATAACAAAATATATATTATTGATCAAAGTTTCACTTATCTTTAGATCTATAAGATTTAAATATATTATACTAATAGTAAATAGCCCGTGTGTATACACGAGTTTTGAAGTTAGTATAAATATAATATAAGAAACATCTTTATGATGTCATCAATTATCTAATTTTTAATAAATCAATTTAATCTCTCGTTTTCACTTAATTTATAAATAAAACCTCTAAAATATCTTAAATTTGATGATAGAATATAAATAACAATACTACGGGTCATTTGTAAAAAATTTAGAACTATTTGTGTGTTAAGGATTCTTACACTAAACAACCCATAACTCTATTTAGAAAAAAAAAAAAAAAAAAAAAAAAAAAAAAAAAACCCTCCACATGCAAGGATTGTATTTAGTCCCCTACATTGTCAAGAATATCTATCAAAATAGGTAGTTAGATGTTTACAGTGACGGAGCTTGAGCACATTTGTTGGAGGGGCCGAAATAGTTGACAGTTTAACACGTAATTCGTTATACAAAACAACCCATATATATATATATATATATATATATATATATATATATATATATATATATATATATATATCCATATATATAGTTATATGTTATATTATTATTATATATTTATATAAAAGAGACATGAAATTAAATGATAAAGAAAAATAAAATTGTAAACTTGACTCACACTATGTTAACTACGTATTATAACAACTATCAAATTAAATTTGGCATATGATGCAATTAACTAATTAAGTAAATTTTAATTTTTAATATTAAATGTGAAACAAAGAGAATTAAGTGGACACATTTTGCTAGAGAGGAAATGAATTAAGAGAAATTATGTTTCAAGTTTTTCTAGGCCGAAGTATTGTAAGTTTGTAACAATGTAACATATATTTACTCTTAATTTACAAAGAAATTTACATTAGTGACATCAAATTTTTGGGGGGTCATGGCACTCCACTGTCCTTTGAATCCCCCGTCCGTGGATGTTAAGTACACATAGTACTATAAATATTTTAATTTTAAACTTCATGTTTATTATTCGACTCATATAAAACGTTAGAACTTTATTATATATATCATTTGAATACTTAAGAAAAATCAAATACACATTCAGCGGCTCCGTGTGAATACACGCGTTTGAAATCTAGTATACATACATATATATATATATATATATACTAAATGAGTATAAAAGAAAGCTTCAGAATTTGCCACGTAAGCACAAATGTCACGCATCAACATCTTAATTTTAGTTAACAAATTATTTAATTAATATTATATTATTATAATATTATTTTTTAATATTTAATAATTAATAAATATAATATAATATAAATACTGATATGCAAAGAAGGAGTCCTATATGAAAACAAACTCCTACAAATTATTTAATTAATATTATTATAATAAAAATAATAATAATTAATTAGTTAAAAAATAAAATACCATTAAACAATTTGACATATATTTAGTTACGATCTTATATTTAATGTAATGATATGGACTTTGTATATAATATTTATCATATTACAATGAACATCTCGCAATGTAATAATAGTATGTACTAAAACCAATTATATTTAACAAATCGCTTAATAATTAATTTATTTGATTAAATTAATAATAATAAAAATTGTATGTTTTAAATTGCCGTACATTGCACGGGCTTAAAACTAGCATATATATATATATACATATATATATATATACATATATATATATATATATATACATATATATATATATATACATATATATATATATATATACATATATATATATATATATATGAACAATTGAAATGCACGTATACTGTTTAACCCCATCAAATCAAATCAAATTAAGATATAAATGTATTAATTCTCTCGACTCTTAAACATAAAATCAAATACATGTGTTATTTATACTACTTAGCTTTTGGACCAAAAGTCTTAACCTTTAAAAATGACAATACAATTTACTATTTTATCCTCTTTAATATTAATAACATGTAACAACAACATTATTAAATGGTCAATAATATGTAACCTACAATATCAATTCAATTATTTAAATGGTACCAACTAAAATTGCTACATAATTTTTTCTTCCACTAAATTATCTATTAAATGATCAACTAATGTCAAAATTTGCTCTGTACATACGTGGTCTCTCAAGAAGTTCTACGCGATGTATATAAAATATTAGTATTTAATTGTAAATGATTGTAAGTTCTGTTTTTCGAAACATGTATAAGTTTTTAATTTTCTTCTTTAATTGAGTTGTTGCTTTTATTTTTCCTGTTCAAAGAAAGAAAATAATTACATACATATTTAACACTTTTCAAACTTATGTGTTTCATTAATTTTGTATATAGCAACTAAACTTTAAATCATTTTAGTGTTATTGACAATACTTATATATGACATCAACTTTCATTTAACGTTATTCTTAATTTGTCGGCCATCACCACCTTTTCCCTCATTCGATGTTGATATTTTTGTTTATTGTTACAGACCACCACCACTTCCTATGTAAAGGGTGCCACCGCAATGCGCTGATACCTTGTTAGTTTACTACCATTATGTACCTTCTTTTCGACGTGTATATATATATATATATATATATATATATATATATATATATTAATTGTATATATGAATGAATTGTTTTTTGTTCTTAGCCCAGTAAGATAAGTTTCAAGTTTACATGGACCTTTTGTGTGAAACTATATAGTCCGATATTGTTCCATCGTCTAATTAAGTTTACATGAAGAAATATTTATAGATATATAGATGCAGAAACTTATATATATGAAGGTATTTTTAGTCTGGATTTATTAACTAATTGTGTGCTAAGTTGGATGAAATATATAAAATTATGTCTTTTTCTATAAAAGAAAAAGAAAATAGAAAATAAAATTTGTATGCTACATATACTAGTTTAAATTATTTGTCTATAGATCTAACCATAACTATAAAATGGCAGACACGACTTTATACTTTCCTTTAATTTTTGCAAAAAGCTGAAATTATTATTATTATTTACATAAATCTTATGACAACTATTCGGAACATCTTAAATTATATATAGGAAACCCTATAATGATGTCATCAATTAAAATTTTCAATTAATCAATTTAGTTCCTTAATTTTATTAAAATTTTAAAATAAAACTCCTTAAATTTCTCAAAATCACTTTTTTTTTTCAATTTTGATACCTAAGTTCGGATAGATACAACAATGACTAAATTAAATTATATGGTAGATTTGAATTTAATATAATCGTACAATTTAAAAGTCCAATCGTAAATTACATGTAGATCAATGTTATCAACTAATTAAAATATGATTTTAAGTTTAAGTTCTCGATCCAATTTCTCCTTCAGAGAAGAAGTAGATCTATTTAATTCTTGAATATTATTTAAAACAGAATATAAGAATTAATATTATTATTTCGACGATCCATATTAATCCTTAAAAATCGATATAATATTAAATTGAATTTGAATCACAATATAATATAGAATTGCTTATTTATTTATGTTTACCATCTTCTGTTTAAAGCTTCGACCAACAATCAAAGTTCTCCGGTAACAGTAGATTCTTAAGGAGAGGATTAAACATCATCTAAAAAAAATCCTTAATTATATGATTGATTTTGTAGGTGTTGCTTTTTAAGTAATTTTTGTTCTGTTATTCTTTAATAAATGTGTAAATTATGTACTTATATCATGTTATTTAGAGCTACATGTGTAATTATGTCATATTATTTTCTTAGTATATATATACTTTTTTTATGCTTTTTTAGTATATATTGTGAATTGTGAATGTGAATGAGAATGTGAATTGATCAAAGGATCCGGGATGAAGATTGTCTATCGAAACTATACATAATGTGAAATTACCGTACAAAATTAAATAATGGTACAAATTATATAAAACATTATATATAATTAGTTACCGTACACATTATATGATTATTTTGTTTTATTCGTAAGTATAGCTGACAATTTGAACCTAGAATCATTAAAAACGAGTTATTCTAGGAGATTTTAGAAAGTAGCGATGCTCTTTCAAAACATTGATCAATAGAACAAGATTACAAACTAAAAGGCTCAATGAAGATGTTGTTAACATAGTTGTAAAACTCAGCCAACTCGGCGAGTACCCGTGACTGGGGGGTGGTCCGAAGCGAGCCGGTCTAACTCGGACTGAAAACTCGGTCCACTTCGATCAATGCAAAAAACTAAAAAAAACTCAAAAAAATTCGGTCAAACTCGGGATTACTCGGTCAAATTCGGGCAAAGCCAAACTTGATCAACTTTTTAAAACTTTTTAAAATTAGAGTTTTTAATCCAATTGAATATTTGGTTCAATTTCCTTTCCTCCGATACCAATCTTTAATGTTTTTCACCATCAATCTTCACTCTATAATCTATATTTAAACATATAATTTAAAATTTATCATTTAAATGTAAAAAAAATAAAAAGTCAATCCAAGTACTTCCCGAGTACTCCTCGCTTATGCCGAGTACTCGCTACAAGGTCCGGACCGAGTACTCTTCGCCTAGCGAATTAAATAACCTTGGTTATTAAAGTAAATATCAGTTTAGGTAGTCACATGGGTAACATAACTTATATTACAAGAATGCACTTACTGTTCTTTGATAAAACAATATCATTCCAGTTTAATCGAAGACAATATCATTTTGGTGGTCTTTTATAATTGCTAGCTACTATAATTATTTGCTTATGTAAAATGAAATTCCCTTTATAACTATATATGTTGTTTGACTTATTTTAAATGCCACGGGCAGAGGCGGACTTGTGTTGGTGCAAGGGATTGCACTTGCTACACACGAATGACAAATTGTAAATTTTTGTGAAATTAGTTTATAGTTATTCTACATCTGTTTAAGAATTGGAATTGACCAACAAAAATGCATATCATCCTTAAAATTAGCTGGCTAGCATGTTGTGTAGCAAAAGCAAAGGTCACAAGTTCGAGTCTTTGTAGCCAGTTTCTTTATGTTTTTTTTAATATTTTGTCAAAATGTTAATAATAAAATAAAATTTTATCACAACTACTACTATTTCAAAAATTGTAGCTTATTATCCTTGTAGAATTTTGATTCAATACAAAATCTTGTAAATTTTTTTCTTAATTAATACAAATTCAACAAATTACTTACCAACTAAATTTAAATGTTCTAAGATGTAGTACTTTGAATTCACGGCTTAAAAAGGATTACATATTCACATCAGGTAATGACTTGACTACACACAACTGACTTTCTGCAATTCGTTATCACATTTTATGATTTTATAGAAGTTTTCTTTTGGTTTTAGTGTTCGAGTTTCCCTAATGCTTTATGTTTATCAATAGATGGTATGATTATTTATTGGGTTTACCTTTTAGTTTTGAACCATATAGTTGCGAAACGAAGTGAGCATTAAATTATTTTGTGCTACCCGTGATTAAAATTTCTATCTCCGCCACTGCCCACGGGTTAACAAATTACCGTCTACACACTCGAATTCGCATACAAAAAGTAAAAATAATATGACACCAATTATATGCTGAATCTACATACTACTTTAAATAATCAAATTTCAAACTTCATTGCATATTTTTAACTTAAACAAATTATAGATTTTTATAATATACAATATTTATATACTTATAAAAAGCAAATAGAAATTTAACGGCCTGTGTATATACACGGGTTTGAAATCTAGTATCTTAATATAAGAAGCGATCTGATAATGTCGTCGATTAATAAAATTTTATTGCGGAATAATCTCTACTTTATAAAATTATATTTATAAAATTAAATCCCCTACGTAATTACTACATTTATTATTACTTGTCTCGATTTCCCTTTCTAGAATTTTCCTTTCCTGATTTTATGCCCTTCAACTTTAAGAATTTAGGAGTGATTATATTAACTGCACTACTTATTCCTCCTATATTTATGGCAATATCTACCCCAATGAAAATCGATTATCAAATTTGCAAAGTTGATGAAATTTCTTCTAAATTTTATGTGAAAAGCAAAAAAATTATCATGACCCACGATAGAATTTACAAAATTTCCAACCAAATTTTTATTATTAACGTATTATTAATATGACTAGTTTCGGTACTAAAAATGCAATAAATTTATAATTATGTAAAACACGAGTAACTTACTACAACAGTTCATATGCACTGGTTTGAAACTAATATATTGTATTTTGTTTAGTTGGGTTTTAATTAATTGTACTCAAGAAGTAAAAGTAATGGTGGTGGAGTGTGGGCTTTTGATGACCATTATTGGTATGGGTTTGAGCCGATGTAACTTTATTTATTTTAGTGCGTGACCGAAACTGAATTAATTAGTTTTGAGTATTTGAGGATGACATAATAGCCTTTAGCCCGTAACTCCACAATATTTTTTTTTGCAAAAAAGAAATAATTTATTATAAACAAAACCTTCAATAAAATTTGAAGATCCAGAAGGATAGGGACCATAGATCAAGCTACCGAACAACCTCAAAACAAATAGCTATGAACTTTCAATACAAAACTAGCCCCATAGATCAATCTCTAGAACAACATCAAAATTCAAAACAATTTGCTATAAACTATCAATAGCAAAAACTGTGGTTGTTGAAGCCATATATGAAGTTGATATGTTGGGCATAAGTTGGTTGTGGAAGCCCATAAGAACACCTTCATGATGGATTGCCCAATTGAAAAGACCAACATGAAAATTTGTTATTAAATACTGCTTCGTTTCTAGATAACCGAATCATCATATTGTGCATGGACCCAAACGCCAATATTTCCTAGCTTTGATACCCATCCGAGATTCCAGTCTTTCGAGAACTCTACAAAAGATGAAGGCATAACCCAATGAAAACCCCACCATTTAAACAAAGCTAGCCAAATTTTAAACGACCGGCCACAATGAAGCAAAAGATGTTCAATTGACGCGGACTCTCCACCACACCAAATATAATTTACATCTTCATCTACGGGGATCACGCCTCTTTGCCTAAGAATTTGCTGGACCGGGATACCTCTTTGAATAGCTAGCCAACGGAAACCCAAAACCTTTGACGGGATTTTGTTATTCCATAAAATCGAGCCCAAGAAGGAGGGATAACTTCAGAAGAATGCAAGATACACACTCCGTCTGAAGCAGAATACACACCATTTGGATTTGATTTCTAAAATATCTCATCTTGTCGATTAACGTTGATGGATGCATTGCCAATATATAGCAATTGTAGGTGAAGTTTAAAATTCTAGTATGACAACAGAGGTCTAGAGAAGCTAAGATACCAAACTATTTCCGATCTACTAACAAGAGAGTAAAACTGAAAAACCTTTTCTGATTGATTATTCGATACCGTATAAGGTTCCGAGAAGAACACCCGCAATGTAAAATTCTCGATCCAAATGTCATTCCAGAAAGAAATAAGATGTCCATCACCACATCTCCAAACCCAGTTTGGGGGACCTAAGATATCATACATCGATACATAGAATCAGTAGATTGCAAATGAATCAAATCCCGCCATATTTGAGACATTCGCGAGGAGCTCAAACTCGAAACCTCCCCTATTAAGACTCCCAGAAAGAGGTACCATAAGAATTGCGAATCACATACTTCCACAATAATTCTCTACTTGAATTAAGATTGAACCACCACTTTTCCAGAAAAAAAGATTCTTGATTCTTAGTGGAATGATGCCTAAACCACCTCGATCCTTCGGACGACATGCTAAAGACCATTTCACCAAAATTAGTTTAGATTTTGTAGCATCCCACACCAAAGAAAGCTCCCACGTAATCGTTCTGACTGAGAAACAACATATTTAGGTGATTTATATAAAGACATGTAATACAATAGCAGATTAGATAACACCACATTTATCATTGTAACTCGCCCACCAAACGAAAGATAACATCCCTTCCAACATGATAACTTCTTTTTAAAATTTTGAATTATAGGATACCAGGTCCTTGCTAGTCTAGGATTGGACCCTATTAGGATACCTAGATAATGAAGCGAATACGGGCCAATTCTACAATTTAGAACTTCTGCAAAGGAAGAAAGTTGATCGGGGGAATGTTGATTCTATAAAGTGCACTTTTTTGGATTCATTTCAAGCCCAGAAGCTTGGTGAAATAGAGAAAGAACATCCGTTATATGTTGCAGTTCTTGAATTGAAGAAAAGACAAATACGATTGTGTCATCCGCATATTGGGAATGGTTGATTCTTTCCTGATCACCTAACTTGATCCCTTATAGCAGGCCTTCTTGCATCCCTTTTGAGAGTAATTTACTCAAAATCTAAGTAATCAAAATAAAGAAGAACAAGGATAGCGGATCACCCTCTTTTAATTCCCCTCTTGATTAGTTTTTCCATTGTAGGAGACCATTTATAAGAACATAAAATTTCGCATCTGAAATGCATGCTCTAACCCATGCAACAAAGGTACTACCAAAACCCATTTGATAAAGTGATCGGCGTTGAAGTACCAATCAAAAATCAACCTAATTAACTTATACTAGATAGGGTAAGCAGGTATCGTATCCACGAGGAGTATGTGGTTATAGCTAGAGTTTAAACAGTAAATGTAAATTTTTGAAATTTGATTTGAGATTAGAACTACTTATGCTATTAAGTAAGACAATAATGATTAAACTTAAACTAAAGAAAGCAATTGAAAATGAGTTTTGTAAAATAATAGGAGAAAAGCAATCACTTTCGTTTCATAACTTTTTCTACAAAAGATGCATCCTTTAATTGATTGTCACGTTTGTATTAGAACATAAATCAATTTGACACACTCTGGACAAACACCTAAACTAATTGGACTCAGTACGAATGATTGAATTGCTATAACTTGTCTTACAGTGATCAAATCGATATTTAATAATAAGGACAAGAGTAATAAGTTCAAATCATAAGCATAAACCATAAACTCACAATTCAAGTTCATACAAACTAGAAATCAATTAAAGAAACTATTAAATCATAAACCCTAGTTTTACCGAAAGTGATAACAAGGAGTTTCGCCTTCCATTACCATAGTAGATATCATCTTGATCAAAGATTTCATCTCTGAAGTCTCGAAAAGCTTATTAGTTGATGAAATAATGATGGACTGTTAATGGAGGATTAAGGTTTTGGTGAAGAGGGAGGTAGGAGATGTCAAAATTTCGCCAAAAGGGAGAGAGGGTAGAAGAAACTCGCAGAGTGAATCGGAATAATTCTCCAGGTCGTGGTTTTTTTTAGAAAATAACAAAGAGAAAGTAGCTCTACTCCTATTACCTTCAATTTTGTCTTGAATCTCTATTGATGTTACTCCTTCTTTAAAAGCCCTTGAGAGCAATGCTAAATAGCGCTACTTTCACCTTTATTTATTCTATCCTCATCACTTCAAGCATTGATCTTTTAATGTCTTTCTTCCATCTCTTGTTGCATGCATTGCCATTCCATTTAGCACCTTAAAACTTCACTTTATCTCCTTTACATACATGCCTATTACATACACAAAAGCTAATTAAAGCACTACCATTCAAGTATAAATAGACTCATTTGTGTATGAATAAAGCATAAATATGATGTATACAATAAGTACCTATCACAAAGGACAAACAATAGGAACTCATGTGAAACATTGTTATAGGCTTTGCAAAAGTCAATTTTAAGAAAAAGAACCTGTTGCTTGGATCTTTTTGAATAATGCCATATTTCATTCAGCACCATAACGCCGTCTAACAATTGCCGAGAAGGAACGAAAGCATGTTGATTTTGACTGACAAGATGAGGAGTGATATATAGTAATCTATTGGCGATACACTTCGCTATAATATTGTACGGAGCATTGAGAAAACTTATGGGTCTCATTTGGGCTAATTCTTTGGAATTAGTACAACGAAAGTGTGTTAGAAAATAGATAAACAACAAATATAATAACAATAACATAAACAGGGAGTATGAATAAATATGTATATAATTTGTATAGGATATTAATACATATAGATATATTAATTCAGAGGATACAACAATCAATAGATATACAACAATAATTTGAATATTATAGCGGTGATTGACGCCTGCGTATGTACTAAGACATAAATCGCACGGGTATACGTTAATTCAGAGGATACAACAATCAATTCAAGTTATACACTTAAATCTATCGAATCTAAAAGTTGAACATGATGGATGATATTGGAAGTGAATTTCTTTATGTGATTTTTCTGTATTTCATCTTTTGTAACAGATTACATATATATTTTTACTGAATAGATGCAACCCTTCATGAAATGTTATATATGTTCTTAATTATTTTTCTGAAATCTTCTCTTCAAGATTGGGTTGCTTGCACAATGCTTTTTACCCATTAATGTCTTCACACGAACAAAAATACTACTAGTTTGAAAAAAATTTACAAGTTTGATTTACTCCGTATAATATTTAGAAAAGTAAAAGAGAAAATTATCGAAGTGGTCAGTAAACAAAACGATTCTCTTATCTAACTCATGTCAGATTTTTTTTTACTCTGGTTTTACTTTCGCCTAAATAGAAATATGTCATTGGAGAACCAGGCAAACTACGTTGTAATAAATTATAATTCGCCACGTAAAAAAAATACTTCGCCTGTCACCTGGTATGTTTTTGTTCGCCTACCACAATTAAGTTTTAAAAATGGAAATCAACCCTTCATATCCATTTTTACTTAACAGATGCAACCCTTCATGAAACGTTATAGTCGTTCCAACAGTTTTGACTGTTGTATAACAGCATTAAAAAACTGATTTCATTTTTGTTAAAGGATTAAAACGGGTCAATCAAAAAGGGATTAATGGGTCAGATTTCTATAAATTTTATTAAGCCCATTTTTAAGCAATTAAGCCCAAACCATTATGTACAGAAGAAAGCATGAAATGAAAGTGGCGGGAACATATTAATTACGGAGTAGTAATATACAATTTTTTAAATTTGAATTCTCCATGAACTAGCTGCTAGGTTGCGTAACACAAAAGTTGTCTACGTATAATAATGGAATTTCTCTGCAACTTCTAACTATTTCAACTAACTTTCCTTTCTTCCTTTGAAATATAACATATTTTTTTAAATTTTTTAGTTGTTATTTTAAAAATGCAATCCTACACTAACTTAACCCAATTATTATTGTTACTTACTAACATTGAGTAATGCTATATACACTACTACATAAAATATTTTATAGAACGACTCTTTTAGAACGATTAGGATTAATCGCGCTATTTAATTCAAGTTTAGATCGGTTCACAATGGATGAGTTATTTGATTATCTTTTAGAACACATTGCTTATGAACCGAACTATTTAATATTTTTTAGATCGATTTCGATTAACTCAACCGCACTATATCCATCGCGTATTACCGAATGTTCTTTTTCATTTATAAAGCTTTGCCACTGTTTTTTATAAATTAAAATGAAAACAGTTGGCGGGCCATTTTTAGTCATTCCCTCCATTCAAATTTTCAAATTCACTATACAGTAAACACTAGCCTAATCGATTCTAAAATTCCTCCTCGATGAGTAAGAATCGATCCTAACGAAATCTTTACTTTTTTATGTATATGATATTTCACAAAACTGTAACTTATTGTGATTCTCTGTTTGTTTTGAGATTCTAGTTGTAGGAAGTGTTTTTGAACATCTCAGACCCCCAACACGTCAACAAATCACTAGATCGTAATCCATGATAGTTTCTTTCGAGGTTAATGTCTCCGATTCATCCTTGTTTATAATTCGATTTTTGATTTATTAATTTATTTACATCTTATGTTTATGTTGAAGTTCGTTAACTTAGTTATTTATACCTCTGTTTTTAATCATGTTATTGACAGATTGCTATCAAAAGTAAAATCGACAAATATCCATACTCAATGTTTATAAGTTGTGAAAGTTCCTAGTAGTTGGTTCTAAAGGATTATAAAAAACCATACCACTTTTCATACGTAATGTGCTTGAAGTCTTGTTTATTAGTTTATTACAATTTTATTTACAGTTATTGTTAATTTGTCATCAAGGATGTGATTTATTGTAACACCCCAAAATTTGAAGTAATATTATAATATACTTAAATGCTTTATTTTATAACTTGTTGTATAAATTACGTGTACCATACGTAGTCGTGAAGTATTTAAATTACCTAAACAATAAGTTGAGAGTAACCAATTAAATGATGTGTTTTAAAATGACTTGACCTAGAGGGAATGGGGGTGTAAATACCCAATTAAAATACTAACTAAATAAATATACATACATACACGTACGTATATAGGAATAAAAAACACATAAACTTCCAGAGAGAAGGAGAGAACGCGAGAGAGGAAGAGAAGAGAAGAGAAATCAACCACAAACATCAAATTGATCCTTGTTAACTCGAATTCAAGCCCTTCCAACCTTTTCTAACTTGAGGTAATCATGATTCTTGTATAATTTGACCTAGAAATTGGGTTTTATGGGAGTTTTAGGAGGTTAGTGATTATAATCCGAAATTAGGGCTTAAATATGTTGAATTAATGCTAGTAAAGTTCATTAGTGATGGTTTCTAACTTAATTACAAGTTAGAAGTAAAGAATTATAAGTTGTGTTTATAGTGATTTTGATGAATTATATTGAATTATTGTAAACTAGTGTTAACTAGTTCAAAGTATGGTTTGAAAGTGTTATTATAATACAAATATGGTGTTTTGATTGAAATTAAAGTAAAGGTTCAAGTAACCAAACTTTAGAATTGAGTGTTTGATTCAAAAGAAAGTTTGTTAAAAAGCTTAATAATCTATGAAGTCATGGAAAAGATGAATTAGTAGTAGTTTGAATGACTTTGATGTTGAACTTGTTGTAGTGGAGTTGATGAACAATCTAAATTAAAAATGTTAAGTCATTCAAATGCTTCTAATTATCTTTGAAATGTTGTAAAAGTGATGATTTAAGGTAGTAAGATGTATAAATAGAAGTTAACTTATAATGACGAATTGAGAAGAGTAATTTGATATATAAAGTAGTGAATCAAGTGGTTAAATACTTGAGTTGATTATGATCATGAAAAGTGTAGTCGTGTTTAGTTAGACTAAAAGTCAAATTGGTCAACCCAAAGGGATGATGGGTTGATGATGATGATGATTAGTTGATTATGATGGTTGTTAGATGCTAAATATGTTGTTATATTATTGTGTTATGTGATAGGTGCTAAGGAAGTGGTAAATTCTTTTTGGCGAAATAATTGTGCTTAAATGCCAAGGTGAGTATATGGGGAGTAATTGGGTAATGATTGTGTAAGTTCGGATTGCTTCCGAGCAAGAGGTTTACATAATCAAGTGGGGTATTGCTTGTATCTTATCTTGTTTCTAATTGTTGATGAATTATGTGAAATGAGCAAATATGTAGATATTAACTAACTTTGTTAGCATAATGTTGTTGTTGAACATGTGCATGGCACATGATGTTGCCTTAGCATGCATATCGACGTGGTATGGTGCTAAGTGATTATTGGCCGCGGAACCGCATAGAGATTAGCTAACTTTGTTAGCATAGTGTTGTTGTTGAACATGTGCATAGCACATTATGTTGTTTTAGCATGCATATCGACGTGGTATGGTGCTAAGTGATTATTGGCCGCGGATCCGCATAGTGATTTAATCTTTCCATATTGCTCAGTAGTTATTTGTTTAAGATTATGTGGCAATTATTGTTTGTTTCTAGTGGTTGATAAATGTGGTGATCATTGCTTGTTTCTAGTGTTTACTTGATGTTGTGAATTACTTATTTAATTGCCTATATGCTCACTAAGCGACGTGCTTATTCTTTTAAGTGTTGAATGTTATAGGTGAAGGTGGGCATAGGGAAGGAAAAGCTATTATGAAGGACTAGCGTGGATTGCTTGCTAATAGTGAGTTAGCAAGCATTTACTCTCTTTAATTGTCGTTTTGTATCACTTGTGTAAACCGCCCATTTACACACCTTTTGATAATATGGAAGTCTTTAGTTGAGAATAGCTACTTGTCTTGATGTAGCTATGAAAAATTGTCTAATGATTATATTGTAGTTGTTGTAAAGACGATTTAAAAGTAAATATGTTAACTTGGAAACTTGGGTTATATGTCCAAGTTTAGTTTTGGTCGGTTATGGCAATTAGGATTTGTTACTTGTGTTGAAATTGTTCTACAAAAGTTGACCGTAGAGGTCAAATGGTCAAAATGTTGTTGAATTTCAAACTGGTCATTTGGTGCCCAAATGGGTCCTTAACGAGTCTATATACCCAAATAGACTATAAGAGAAATGTAATGCTTTTGTTATTGGCCTAGGAGTCAAAATGGATGGTTGTATTTGTGAAAAACATTTGTAAGCCATTAGGCATGTGAATTGTAAAATGAGTTGGTCTAAAAAATGGTCAAAATGGCCATATTTTGGTGATACGTCCGAATCCTTCGTTATTACGAAATTTGAAAAAAGTGTAAAAAGGGAAACCTTCATTTTTATATAGTAGAGGTGTTTGCAAAATTTCAGATCTTAACTCTAAACGAGTCAAAAGTTATGCGCGTCCGAAGTTAGAGTTTTGGGTTGTTCTGAAATGCAGGTGATCGCCGGGCGATGGGGGTTGGTCGCAGGGCGAAATTCCTTCTGTTCAGAATCTGTTTGTTTCGATCCAAATCGTTTCCCGTTGCGTTTTTAAGCGTTTGAACCTCATATTTTAGTATGTATGGACAAATGTAATGTGGTTTTCAAAAAATAAATAAAAAAATAAAAAAATTCGGGCGTTTCAAGTTGGTACCAGAGCGGTGGTTTAAGAGAATTAGATAATCCACGATAGGATTATTTAAACTTTAACCAATATGAATTGCATGATTATGTGTTTCAAGTTGAAAGTTCTTTAATTATTGATTAAATGAGTATGTAAAGTAGTGTAGTGGATGTAGCTTGACTACGATGACTCCCCGTTAGTAGTTACTTGATAGTTGCTATATGTCAGTTTATAGACCAGATGTTGAATGTTAAATGCTAAATTTGTCCGAATCTGATAAAATGATGCTATGTCAGTAAAATACCTGCTCCCTAACGGAGAATATGGTGTGTATACAATAAAATGAGTAAACGAAATGATTATGGATGCGAGTGAATAATACAGTTGATTTGATGTGGATAAAGCGTGTAAAAGAATAATGTTGATAGTAACGACTGCAAGTTGTAGTACTGTTGTTGCTAAATGACTAATGTCACGTATAGATATATTCTTGTTGATAATTGCATGTTAATGTGTTAATGAGTTGTTAATATGATGCCTCTATAGATAAGCAGTTAAAATAAGTATTAATGATTACTGGAGAGTCGAGAATAAGTGGTAAGAGTATGAGCCATATATGATGTGATTAAAAGTTGTCACTTTTAAAAGCGTAAGACGGTAATTGTAAATTGCCGTAAATACTATGACAGCATAATTAATCGTGTATATACGTGGATTATGTGGAGTTGTGACTGTTAAATTATGATGTGATATATAAATGAGATAGTAAATAAGCGGAGGAATAAAATTACACATATAATTAGCGGGATGTTATTACCGTTAATTGTATGCGATCTGCTTATATGAAGATAAAAGTTGTATGTGGTAATGAGGTGACTATATGTTACTCTTATTATATGTTGAGTTGTTATGTACATGAAGGATGCGGTATTGTTCAAGTTTGAATTACATGATTATTTATTCTTGAATTGTTAAATTCATGCGAGTTGGCAGTTGTAATTGAAAAGTTTCATGATTAAATGACAGTTGAGAAGTTAAATGAGGTAGTAATACTATTAAATGATGAAAATGAAAGACTAATGTTGAAATAAAAGTCGAATGACTATCAAGTAATTATTAATTGTTTAAGTTGAAATTGCGTGATTATACGAAATTGATATATGGTGATAGTATAACTGTATAATTACGTGAAATTAATGATTGCAAGTTGATAGTTATAGCTTACTTGTTTTATGTTGTTGTAAGCTTGTTGTTGGTATGTGGTCGAGTAAGATGAATTACATTAAAGATTGATGATGCAAGGTGGTTTGAGAAGGAAGTGTGGATAGCGTAATATAATGATGCCTGACCAATGTAATTATATTACGGTATGTCACATGAAATTGTTAAACCATTAAGTATCGGAAAGATTTAATGTGGTTGACTATAAAGTGGAAAAGTAGTATAAACTTGTTAATTGAGTAAAGATGAAAGTCAATAATAAACATATGCATGTATATGTGTATAAATATAAGATGTGGAGACATTAAAATGTGCAAGAAAATGAATACGAATGTAGAAAGGTAATTTCTCTTAATGAGAAACCAAAAGAAAGAGAACGATATTAAGAGTTGATAGAGTTCGAAAGATGACAGATAATAAAAGAAAAAGATGGGACATAAATCTCATCTAACATAACTTGATAATAGTTGTAATAGAGTTTTTGGAAGTTAAAGCAGTTTATGAAACGATGCCTTGCCAAAATTGGCATAGTTGAATTAATTGTGTGAAATATGTAAATATGAGTCGAGTTAAAAGCATAAGTGTAAACATGTTTAAAAGATGATAATTATTGTAAAAAAGCATTTTATGATGAATGATTATTACCCGATTAGCAAAAAGCTATGAAGTTAATGTAATGAATGTAATAATTTACAAGAGATAAATAAATATTTAAAAAGTGAGAAACGATGTATAAGTTGTGAAGAAGAGAGGGAGCAGTTATAATTCAATAGAATGTTATACTTTAGCTGAATAGTAAGTGACAATAATATGATAAAGGTGGGTGAATGTCTATTAAGTAGTTGTGAGAAGAATTAATTAAGGGTTGTAAAGGCCCAGGAGGCTCATTATGAGCAATATTAGCTTTGTTTAAATAACGAAAAGAGGTAGTAGAGGGTTAATTTAAAACTCTCGTGTAATTAAAGAGGTGGAATACTACTAAAAATTGTAGTGGATAATGTGAAATTTATGATGATATTATTATTAAAAGAGATGTATATTATATAATTACTTAAATTGTTATAGAGACAATGATGGAAGAAGACAGTTAAATCGCAATTATTGATAAATTTTGGTTAAAATAAGCAAGTAACATGTGTTATAATCCTCAAAGAACGAAATTAGTCTTGATTTGACTTACAATAGTGTGAGATGGAGGTTGTTTACGTGGTTAGTTAAGCAGAAGGTATAAGAAGTGGTGACTAAAATATAGTTTGAAACTGATAGTAACGAAATATGTGTTAAATAATTGAAGGTGAGTTATTTCACTATCACAGTGAAACCTATATTGTGGTCTAAATTGTGAGTTGAAAGTGGTTATTCGATTCGAACCCACATAAGTTGATTAGAATAGTGGTGAAAATACACCGATTTAGTATAATTGACCTTGTTAAATATGCATAAGTCGGGGTGTTGTAATATGTAAATCCTAAAATGGATGATATACAGAGAAAATTATGTAGTTAGATTGATAATCTACCTATGATTGGATGGTTATTTTAGTAGAATGAAAGCCCAAACTTGATAGATATTAAAGTGGTTAGAGTTGAAGTGAGATATTAAACAGTGGTGTTGCTAGTAATGTCGATGTCATATGATGTGTAGAAAATTGTAAAGTTGTTAAAGTTAATGAAGAATTGTAACATCCACTTTAAGGGCCTAGTAGTATTCCGGTAATTTCCCTAACTTTAAATTACTATTTAATGTGTTAGGAATATTTGAGCATTATTATGTTTGATAATATTAGTCAAAAGGATAAATGAATTATTGTGACTAATAAATAATTCATTGTTTTAAACCGAACTAGTTGACGGTAAAATAAAATAGTTGGTTTCGCAAAATGGTTTTAGGTTCCAGACAATAGGTTAAGAAGGGAACTAAAATTGTATTGGTATGGGTTAGATTATATATATATATATATATATATATATATATATATATACATATCCATGTAAGTTCTGAAAGTTTCTACACATATACGTTCTCAAAGTTTCTACATTCTGCGAACTGAGAACCCAAAATTGAGAAAGAAACTCTCTGTGAAATCGAAATTTCATTTTATCATCATCTTCTTGATTCAAAAATCGAATTCCATCATCAGTCTCATCTTGCTATTTCTTAATAGGTGAGAATTTAGAGTTATAAACTCATTTTTATGAAAAAATTAGCCAAATCATGATTTGTTATGAAATAGAAGCTTGAAATATGTTATATGATGATATTTGATACATATGAAGTGTTAGAGTGGTTGTTAGAATGATAGGAAGTCGAATATGTGAGTTTTGGAAGATGAAAGTTCGGGTTTTTGGGTTACAGCAGGCTCGGTTCGCAGCTTGCAGAAGATGAACTCAGTTCGCAATGCTTGACTGCGAAGCGAACTGAGTTGACCTGCGAACTGAGTTGTTCTGCGAACCGAGAATTCCTGCGAACTGAGATTGCTGCGAACCGAGTTCTTGCCCTGCGAACCGAGTTGCGAAGCGAACTGAGTTTGCTGCGAAGCGAACCGAGATTCGGTCTTGCGAACCGAGATTCGGTCTTGCGAACCGAGATTGTTGCGAACTGAGATTTTTAAAATTTTGTTTTGAAAATTTTGAAGATGCGCAAGTGTTTTCAGGGTAGCGACTGAGTGACAAATTTCACTAACTCGGATTGGGTTGAAATTCGCATGGTCACTCGAAAACGACCCAATAATCAAGGCTCTACCTAAAGAGCCTAGGCAGTTTTTGGCCTTTCGGGGTCATCTTGGGGTCGAAAATGACATTTTTCAGTTTTAAGCATCGTTTCGGGACTTTCTGGTTTCGCTTCGGATTGAACGTTTGTTTTCTTAGACTTCAGGAATTTACCTGCTTGTTTAAATATGTTATATGATTATGAAATGAGTTTCATTCCATAATCAAATAGTATGTTTTTATGTAATTAGATGTAATTTTAATTAGTTTAGTTAGTTGTTGACTTGTATACTTATAAGGTTTAATTAGATATTAGATTGTTACTTTCTTGTAAGTGTATGTATATTTGTTAGAATTTAGTTGTTAAATTGAATTTAGTGTTGTATTGTATGGGTTTTTAAAACTTTTTATCCGGATTATATGTCTAGATTGCTATATATATACAAGTTGTACACTCTATTCAGATTCTGTCCAAAATAACACTAAGCCGGTTCGACCGGTTCGACCGAAATCAGGAAGGTCTCCGGTTTGATTAAAAAACAGGTTATCAAAACGTTGACTACAACAAGTTCAACATCAAAGTCATTCAAACTACTACTAATTCATATTTTCCATTACTCCATATTAAGCTTTTTAACAAACTTTCTTTTGAATCAAACACTCAATTCTAAAGTTTGGTTACTTGAACCTTTACTTTAATTTCAATCATAACACAATATTTGTATTATAATAACACTTTCAAACCATACTTTGAACTAGTTAACACTAGTTTACAATAATTCAATATGATTCATCAAAATCACTATAAACACAACTTATAATTCTTTACTTCTAACTTGTAATTAGGTTAGAAAACATCACTAATGAACTTTACTAGCATTAATTCAACATATTTAAGCTCTAATTTCGGATTATAATCACTAACCTCCCAAAACTCCCATAAAACTCAATTTCTAGGTCAAATTATACAAGAATCATGATTACCTCAAGTTAGAAAAGGTTGGAAGGGCTTGAATTCGAGTTAACAAGTTCAATTTGATGTTTGTGGTTGATTTCTCTTCTCTTCTCTTCCTCTCCCGCGTTCTCTCCCTCTCTCTGGAAGTTTCCGTGTTTTTGATTCCTATGTCGTACATGTATGTATGTATATTTATTTAGTTAGTGTTTTAATTGGGTATTTACACCCCCATTCCCTCTAGTTCTAGTCATTTTAAAATACATCATTTAATTGGTTACTCCCAACTTATTGTTTAGGTAATTTAAATACTTCACGACTACGTATGGTACACGTAATTTATACAACAAGTTATAAAATAAAGCATTTATGTATATTATAATATTACTTCAAATTTTGAGGTGTTATTCGTGTCCTCACGAATTTTCGCTCGTCTTGGTTCAATCTTAACATCGCCTTCTCAATCCATATCATGCGGAAGCGTATTCTTACATCTAAGCAATTTACTATCATCCAGTTTACAACATGATTATGAGTCATTTATATCCATCTATATTTCTTAACTTCTACTATATATTTCTTATTTTCAAATATAATTCTTTGTTCCTTCTTTACCAACTTGAAAGTACTTGTATACCATCTATTAAGATTTAGTAGTGTTTAAATACATTACTCCCAACATCCACTTTAAGTTTATATATTCCATTTCAATTCTTACAATACAAAATCTATCATGTCATCAATCAACATTCTTGTAACGCCCCTCTCTTAGCATATTATAAAATATTCTTTTAATTCGGAAGCGTAGGTCAAATATATTATATTAGCAATATTTACAAAAATACATACAAATAATGTTCAAAACATTGTACTCAAATAGGGGTTACAAAATTCAACTTTCAATATTTATCAAAATATATCAGAGTTGTCAGCCGATCAAACATTCCCTAATCAAAATCTGCCTGCCCGCCCGTAAGATCATGACCTGCAGGGATTAGGTGGGGAATTAGCACGAAGCTAAGTGAGTGAACATGAATCTAACAGTTCAACTTAGCTTAACAATTTGTTTACATCAAATAATCGTAAACACATATCATCAATATCAAAGAGGATCGATGGTTTTTGAGGAACCCTACTGCCGCGGTGGCCCTCAAGAAACACTTATCACAATCTGTAGTGGCCACTACAGAATATACCGATAACTTGATATTACCACTACACAATATGGGTTTAGTACAACACATGTACGACACCCCATATCTGTAATCTTGTAAATCATCAAGTCCAACAATCTGTTGACCTCTTTACTAGCAACCAATGCCCAGAGGCCACATTGCACGTAGATTCATAATCAGCATATCAGCATATCAGACTAAACAGTCTATCAATTATATCTACGTTTACTCGTTGCAACCAAATCGTTACAACTGAATCAAACATGTGAGTTCCAGATCCACTCACCTGTTGGTCTCAGTCCCACAACTCAGTAGTCTAATATCACTGAGTCTTCTGCTGATATGAGAATACAACAAATAATGAGTTAAACAATACAAAATGAATGCCATTTATTTCAAACAGAAACATTACATGAAGTGCTCATTACATTATGTTTGATATGTTGTTACCAAAACAGAAACAGAAACATGAAACAGAAACAGAAACATGAAACAAAAACAGAAACATCACATGGCCGGAAATACGTGCGGAAACAAGAGATCATTACATTATGTCACAGAAACACAAACAGAAACAAAAACATTACATTATGTTTGATTATCGAAGAGCTCACAGAAACAGAAACATTACAAACCAATTTTAATTATCAATATTTAATTATATATCATACCTTAATAGATGGAACAAATGGCCAAAAATACGTGTGGAGAAGGAGGGAGAAGACCGGCCGGAGAAGGAGGCGGCGGAAGAGCTCTCAACACGGCCGGATTTGACCGGTTATATATCGACCGGTTTTCTCTAAAAATCCGGTTCGACCGGTTGAACCGGATAGGTTCAACCGGTTATCAAAACATTGGTTGTAGTGGAGTTGATGAACAATCTAAATTAAAAATGTTAAGTCATTCAAATGCTTCTAATTATCTTTGAAATGTTGTAAAAGTGATGATTTAAGGTAGTAAGATGTATAAATAGAAGTTAACTTATAATGACGAATTGAGAAGAGTAATTTGATATATAAAGTAGTGAATCAAGTGGTTAAATACTTGAGTTGATTATGATCATGAAAAGTGTAGTCGTGTTTAGTTAGACAAAAAGTCAAATTGGTCAACCCAAAGGGATGATGGGTTGATGATGATGATGATTAGTTGATTATGATGGTTGTTAGATGCTAAATATGTTGTTATATTATTGTGTTATGTGATAGGTGCTAAGGAAGTGGTAAATTCTTATTGGCGAAATAATTGTGCTTAAATGCCAAGGTGAGTATATGGGGAGTAATTGGGTAATGATTGTGTAAGTTCGGATTGCTTCCGAGCAAGAGGTTTACATAATCAAGTGGGGTATTGCTTGTATCTTATCTTGTTTCTAATTGTTGATGAATTATGTGAAATGAGCAAATATGTAGATATTAACTAACTTTGTTAGCATAATGTTGTTGTTGAACATGTGCATGGCACATGATGTTGCCTTAGCATGCATATCGACGTGGTATGGTGCTAAGTGATTATTGGCCGCGGAACCGCATAGAGATTAGCTAACTTTGTTAGCATAGTGTTGTTGTTGAACATGTGCATAGCACATTATGTTGTTTTAGCATGCATATCGACGTGGTATGGTGCTAAGTGATTATTGGCCGCGGATCCGCATAGTGATTTAATCTTTCCATATTGCTCAGTAGTTATTTGTTTAAGATTATGTGGCAATTATTGTTTGTTTCTAGTGGTTGATAAATGTGGTGATCATTGCTTGTTTCTAGTGTTTACTTGATGTTGTGAATTACTTATTTAATTGCCTATATGCTCACTAAGCGACGTGCTTATTCTTTTAAGTGTTGAATGTTATAGGTGAAGGTGGGCATAGGGAAGGAAAAGCTATTATGAAGGACTAGCGTGGATTGCTTGCTAATAGTGAGTTAGCAAGCATTTACTCTCTTTAATTGTCGTTTTGTATCACTTGTGTAAACCGCCCATTTACACACCTTTTGATAATATGGAAGTCTTTAGTTGAGAATAGCTACTTGTCTTGATGTAGCTATGAAAAATTGTCTAATGATTATATTGTAGTTGTTGTAAAGACGATTTAAAAGTAAATATGTTAACTTGGAAACTTGGGTTATATGTCCAAGTTTAGTTTTGGTCGGTTATGGCAATTAGGATTTGTTACTTGTGTTGAAATTGTTCTACAAAAGTTGACCGTAGAGGTCAAATGGTCAAAATGTTGTTGAATTTCAAACGGGTCATTTGGTGCCCAAATAGGTCATTTGGTGTCCAAATGGGTCATTAACGAGTCTATATACCCAAATAGACTATAAGAGAAATGTAATGCTTTTGTTATTGGCCTAGGAGTCATAATGGATGGTTGTATTTATGAGAAAAATTTGTAAGCCATTAGGCATGTGAATTGTAAAATGAGTTGGTCTAAAAAATGGTCAAAATAGCCATATTTTGCTAATACGTCCGACTCCTTCGTTATTACGAAATTTGAAAAAAGTGTAAAAAGGGAAACCTTCATTTTTATATAGTGGAGGTGTCTGCAAAATTTCAGATCTTAACTCTAAACGAGTCAAAAGTTATGGGCGTCCGAAGTTAGAGTTTTGGGTTGTTCTGAATTGCAGGTGGTCGCCGGGTGATGGGGGTGGTTGCCGGGCGAAATTTCTTCTGTCCAGAATCTGTTTGTTTCGATCCAAATCGTTTACCGTTGCGTTTTTAAGCGTTTGAACCTCATATTTTAGTATGTATGGGCAAATGTAATGTGGTTTTAAAAAAAAAAAAAAAAGTTTTCGAACGCTTCATTTATGGATGGACCTAAGTTTTATATTTTGTACAATTTGAATGTGTTTGCTCGTTTCTCATAATACTTTGACCTTTGTTCTAAGCCAAGTTATGACTAGCATTTTCTTGACTTATTTACATTGTTTGTAGCCTTTGTTATTGATGTTGTAAATGTTCAAAAATGTGATTGTTATTAAGGCATTAATCACTAATGGTGAATTAAAAGAAATTTAATTTGACTTGTGTGTTCTCTTATAGAGCGTCCTCTAGGAGCTGTACTTGGATGCATTATAAGAGAACTCTATGTTGGATGAAGAGTTGGATGGACGGTTATTCCATTCAGCACCTAGGCAAATTGAGGTAACTATTTGCCCCCAAATATTTACAAAAATAAACTGATTATGTTTGTTGAACCTAAGCTGATGTCATTTGGTCTGGTGTTATCTACCTATTAATTTTAAGTTGGTGTCTTAAGTATGTAAAAAGCTTACTATGATCATACGATTATGCTTTTAGCTATAACCAATTATGATTTTGCTTTTAAATATTGTTATTGTTTATTTTCTAATTTTAAGATGCTCAATATATGATGTTTTTGTATGCAGAATGGGTAGCAACATCAAGTCGTTTCAATGCAGTGGACAAAGTGAATCATTTGTAATGGCTCTTTAGTAGACGGATATGTAGTCACTATTTTGGTTTTAACATGTCGAATGGTTATGTTCAATTTTCAAATATAGGTCTTTTTTATGGTGTATTCTAGTGCTCAATTTAGTATATGTAGGTAAGCATATAATCTCATTTAACCTAATATATATATATATATATATATATATATATATATATATATTTTAGTTACATGTCTCGTGTTTAGTTGGGATCTGTAAGAGAAATGTAATTTGATTTGTTTTGCATTTAATTGCTTTGTAGTGTATATACGATGATTGATTGTATTTTTAATATTGTTACTGACTTTGAAAGAAATCAAATGAAGAAAATGGAAAAAAATGATATGTGTGCCGAACAAAATAATATAGAAATAATATATTTTATTTATTTTGTATTTTTTAGGTCAATTGTTTTCTACGCTCCAAAAGATATTTTGTTTTTCTTAAAACCGATGTGTAGATCGGTTTTATACATCTGCGTCAAAAGAAACTATTTTTTAGATCGGTCATTTAACCGCAACAAAAAACAATCAAGTTTTTAGAACGATATTTTTTAGTTCGGTTCCAAAACCTATCTAAATTACATATTTAACCGATCTTAAAAACAATTTATGTAGTTGTGATAGGCCTAATTACATAGACCTAAAGTCAGATCTACTTCTTTTATTGGTTGAATTTTTTTCTCTTAATTTTATCCAATCAATTTTTCAAATCTACCAATCAAAATTGTAATCCTATATTTAGGTTTACAAGTTTAGGTTTACCAATAATTTTTCATTAACTTTCTATGATTTTAAAGCATGAACATTTAGTTATTGATAAGTACATATGCTTTCTTCACTCTCACATATGGCTAACAACTTTTGACACGATCCGAAATTCAACTAGAAAATAAACAGGTTTGGGTCGCATTTTTAGGTCACCAATGGATTTTCGGGTTGACCCGATGACCCGAAACATTATAAAGATAATTTTAAATTTTCATTTTTTTTATTTAATGATGTTTTGGTAATGCATCTAAATGGATGTAATAAATATTATGATTACTTTTAGGATTTTATAACCATTTTTATTCTTAGTAATTATTAAATGCAAGTAATTATTTTTAGTTCGATATGTTAACCCAAAAATGACCCAAAAACAAGTTGGTTAGATTAAGAATTGTGTTGAGTCGAGTTTGTGTCGACGGATTTTGAGTTGAGTTGAAATACTCAATCCGATTTAAAAACCGGGTTAGGTTTGGGTTGACCTTTTCTGACCGGCCAACCCGACATTCCGAACACATGCTAACACGACCTAACCCGAATTGTCACCCCTACTCTCATTTATATATGTATTATAACATTTTAGACCCATAATTTTTTTTAAGATACGTGAGTAATCGTTAATTGTATTACAATAAATATAAAAAATATTAATGCAAATTATTTCATTTTTTATAAAAGTTTAATTCATCTTTTTGTGTTATATTTTTGTTATTAACACATATATAAGATGACCCTTTTTTTTATAATGTTTTTGTTTGTTATAAGAGTAGGGATATTATATAAATATAACCAAATAGACTTGCAAGTAGGCTGATTCACTTATGGTTGATAATTTTTTTCTCTTTTTATTGTACTCATTCACAGTCTTGTTAAATCTATATATGTTTAAACCCATTTTGTAAAACTTATGTACTCCGTATTATTTTTTCATAAGTATAGTAATGAAGATAAAATTTTTAATAATTTTTTTTGTAATGCATGTGCGCACGTACACTATACTGTTAACAAAACAAAATCACTCACTTGTCGACTTTAATTAATGCTAGCTAGATATTATTTAAAAAGTATTAAGAAGAATTATTTGTGTTCCTCAGAAGCATGCTGTAGCAATATATATTTGGGAGCTAAAAATGATCTTTTAATTAAGCAATTAATTCATGTAAAAGGGCAGACAATAAGGGTAAAATTATAGTTTTGAGAAAGGTAGTGCATGAAACAAAGATAGGCAGAAAATTAAACTCGTATACCTTTTAAAAAATATATAGTTTTGAGAAAATTAAACTCGTATACCATTATTACCAAGAAGAGAATGTTCTCATAAATAACTTATTAAAACTCGATTTAATTAAACTTTGAATGAAAAAATATATTTGGTTTCTCATAAAAACAAATAAATAATGCAATTCATTTCGGATTAATGAATTGTTCAAAGAAAAGGAAAGGGATAAAATGGTTTAATTGTTGAAAGTACAAACTTTTTTGTCAAGTGTAAGCTCGGAATAATGATTATACTACGTACACAGTTTTTCATGTTGCCTCCACACTCACTTTGACTGGTTTAGCCTCTTTATGACTTGTATTGTATGTATGGATTCGTGTGTACGTACAGTGTATGCCTGTAAACTAGTATATGCAGTGTTGTAATTCTTGTATTTAAAATTATAAGTGGAATTACTAACAAATTAAATGTATTATTTTTTGAAATATCCGAAGTTATATATATTTTGTTAGCACACAACACAACTGGTATGGATTGTTCCCTACTGAAAAACCAATCGTGAGTTTCTAAAAGCAATCAATGGTTTTGCACGATCTTAGTTTAATTAAAGAGAAGATGAAAATTTTGAGAAAAACGAAAATAAAGGGCCATAAAAGGTAAAAAGTAAAAAATATGGGGGGTCGAAATGGAGCACGCCAACATAAGATATACACTAGTTAATTTTTGAATTTCTTCTGCAGGCGTGAAGTGAAGGACCAAAGCCACCATCTTTTGTTACATTATCACTTCCCACCAACATCATTACATTCCACTTTCCTCCTCAACTTTCGATTTGTTCAATACTACCGTAATTATTCCACGATTATTCGTTTACTAATGATGAAAATAAAGTGATACCGTAAATTTTGAATATATATAACATAAGTTCAACTGTATTGTAAACCAGAAAATCATAAATTATGTACTCATAAGAGGACAGATATTATCCAAGGAAGATTTAACTGAAATTACGACTAAGCCCTTCTATTATTTTAACCCTGTTTTCCTTATGTTTGACCAAAGTCTAACCACTCATCTTCAATTCCTGCTACAACCATCCACGGACTCCACAACCGTTATTCATCATGGTCAAACACATCTCCTAATTTCTAAACTCACGACAATTGAGAAATCAATTTTCGTAATCCAAAATTAGCTCCGATTTGAATTCAAAATCAATAAAACCAAATCAATTTAATGATCTAATCATCGCAAAAAGCTTATAAAATAGTACATGTTTCTTAAGTGATAAAAAGGTGTCTTAACGTACGTTAAATTTAGATTTTCAATCGAATGATTTTTCAGTGGGTCTCGTTTCTTCCTATTTTGTGTGGAGCGGAGACAATATTTATGAGCATTGAACTTAAATACTGTTGAGTTATAATAAATTAGTAATGCCAAGCAATTCAAGAGTTGATACTGCTATTCAAAGTTTCTACTGCTCTTCATTGTTAGTACTGCTACAATTGTTTCTACTGCTAGTTCATTTTCAGAGTTAGTACTGCTATTATGATTTCTAAAATTAGTACTGCTAGAAGAGTTTTCACAGTTAGTACTGCTACAATTGTTTCTACTGCTAGTTCATTTCCAGAGTTAGTACTGCTATTATGATTTCCAAAATTAGTACTGCTAGAAGAGTTTCCACAGTTAGTGTTGCTAGATCAGTTTCCATAGTTTCTACTGCTGGCTTTGTCTAATGAATATACGGCGCACGTGGGTCTACAGTTACCTAATCTTGACAAAGCATGAGCGACAAAGCATGGGACACTTTACGGCTACAAACCATGCTTGGATAGTTTGACTTCTATGCATTAATTACTATAACGTGTAATTGGAACTCTACAATCTATAAGTAGAGTTCCATACCTTAGAAGCATGCGTATGCATTGTATGTTTGTGTATAAATACAGTCTTAGACTTTCAAAGAAAGGGTGTGTATGTGTGTAACTTCTGTACCTCATCATAGATAGAAAAACATAGTTAGTTTCAAGGTTCTTGTAACCCCAATACAATTAAGTGTATTCGTATTATTTCATAAATAATATTGGAGCTTTTGTTATACAATCTATTGTACTATGTTCATTATATTCATATTACAAACCATTATACAATTTACACATCTATATCTTCCAAACTTAACAAGTATTATTCCGCAAATTTCTTGTTAAGAAGTTCATAGAATTAGTAAAGTTTAATCTTGATAGTGATCAACTCGATCCTGACACATTCCTTATAGCATGCGTTGTGTCTATTTGTAAATTCTTTATTTTTGTCAAGTTATTTGACTTTGAATCATCATTTCTCTTTATAATATATATAGTAGGAGTGAAGCAAATTATGAGTTTTATTCAAGAAAAACAAATTAAACCCAAAGTAGCTAGGGGAAAAAATGTATCAAATGTAGAGAAAAGAAGGGGGTAGAATGACTTGCATGAAAATATAAGGGGTAGATTTGCAATAAGTATTATTCCGCAAATTTCTTGTTAAGGGGTAGAATGACTTGCATGAAAATAAGTATTATTCCGCAAATTTCTTGTTAAGAAGTTCATAGCATTAGTAAAGTTTAATCTTGATAGTGATCAAGTCGATCCTGACAAGTGGTATCAGAGTAAGAGGTTGCTTTGAACTTTTGGAAGTTTAAAATTTGGTTTGTTTAAAAGTTATTTTCAAACTTTTATAAAATGTCTTCTGATGAAACTCAAGCATACAAAATCCCCATACTCAGGCCAAATGAGTATGATATGTGGAAAAATATGATGAAACAGTACATGTTGCTTACAGACTATCAACCATGGGATATTTGTGTAAATGGTCTTAAGTATCCTGTTAATGGTGATGGTGTCAGGATTCCAAGGGCACCACCAAATACAGATGCTGAAAGAAAGGAAAAAGCTACAGAATTTAAAGCTCTTAGTATTCTATTGATATCCATTCCTAATGAATATCAAAGAAAGTTTAAAAATTGTGAGGATGCAAAGGTTCTTTTGGAAGCAATATAGAATAGATTTGGTGTCAATGAAAGCACCAAGAAAAATAAAAGATCTGTGTTAAAACAACAATTTGAGAACTTTAATTCTGTCAGATCTGAAACATTAACACAAGTTTTTGATAGATTTTCTAAACTTGTGGGTGATCTTGAAAACCACAATGTTAAGATTGACAAAGATGATCTTAACAGAAAGTTTTTGAGATTACTTGGTGATGAATGGACTATGTATACTGTTGCTTTAAGACAGGGCAGTAACTTGGATGATAAGGAGCTTGATGATCTATATAATGATCTGAGATCATTTGAGCCAGAAGTGGAGAGCAAGAAGCAAGCCACTTGATACACTCCAAATATGCAGAATCTGCATTTATGTCATCAAGAGGAGTACAAGTAGATCCAAACTCAGCATTTGTGTCTACTTCTGCGGCTACAGGTTCTGCATCTGGATCATCATCACAGGATAAATCTTGTGATCAAGTTCTAGAAGCTTTCTTTGCTAGTCATGTGACTTCATCACTGACAAATGAAGAACTAGAACAGATCAATCCTGATGATCTAGAGGAAATTGATATTAAATGGCAGATGGCCATGATCACAATGAGGGCAAAAAGGTACCTACAAAGAACTGGCAGAAATAACTTCTCCATGAAGAGAGAAGACAATGATGGTTTTGATAAAAGCAAAGTGGAGTGCTACAACTGCCACAAAATGGGTCACTTTGCCAGAGAATGCAGATCTGGAAGACGGGAGGTGAATGGTCAAAGGACTAGAGGATTCAATAGAACACAGAGAAGAAGTGTTCCTGCTCAAGCTCAAGGTCAGAGGGTTAGTACAAGTGCCTTGGTATCCCAAGATGGTGTGGAATTTAATTGGAGCTATCAAGATGAACATGAAGCTCAGAATCAGGCATTAATGGCACAAATAGAAGCTGCAAGCACTTCTGATGAAGTCCCATATGAGGTACAGGTTAAATTGTGCTCTAGTATATGTAAGAAAACTGTTAAACATTACAGAGATCACAACTTTAAAATCTGTGATGAATTAAAACAGTGGGACATTAAACATAGACATACAATTGCTGCCATAGAAAATCTAGAAAAGACCATTGAAGCATATAAGAAAAATGAAACTCAGTTTGACTATGATGTTAAGTATGCTAAGTGGGAAAGGGATGTATTACAAGACAAAGTGGATGAGCTAACCAAAAAATTAGCAGAAGTCACTTGTGAGAAAGAAAGCATAAAACTAAAAGTTTGTGACTTAGAAAATGCATCCAAAAATGTACAAAATATAATCAAGGCACAAATACATGATAAAATCAAAACAGGTCTAGGTTATAATAATGTACCCCCACCATAGAACAACAACTACTTTCCACCTAAAACTGATTTAGACATAAATAAGTTAAAGGAGGAAATGTCTGATAAGGTCAAGAAGGTTGATCCTATCATGAATCAAGACAATGATCATGATAAAGCTGAGATAGCTGAGTGGACATTTAATGATGAAGAAGAGTCTAAATTTGATAGGCTTAAGAAAGTTGAGTTTAGATCTGAAACAACAAGCACTAGTTTAAACCGTAGGTTGCAAAACAAAAGAGTGCATACTGGGCTAATTTCTGAAATTTCTGGTGAGAAGTTTGCAGAGGGTAAAATGTTGTTTCAAGAAAAGGCAAAAATGACGGTAGAACAGAATACAACCACAGAAAACAAATATAGGAGAGGCCTAGGATTTGTAAATGAAAAGACAAAAGCAATTAGTAAACCTGTTAACAAATTTGAACATGTTAAATCTGTAAATGTTAACTGTACTAGTTGTAAATGTAAAGCAAGCACTTCATCACCATCTCTCAAAACAAAACAATTTCTCAGGGGAACCAAAAGAAACTGGAATCAATCAGTTTCACAAAGACTGGGAACGAATTTTCAAATGGTGAAGTTGAAGGCATACTTTATCTGTGGAAAAACAAACCATCTTCAGAATGAGTGTTATCATAATCGAAGAAATAAAAGGGTTATGAGATCACCATGGACAGCTACTGACAGAATTAATCATCAAAATTTTAACAATAAAATTAATTCTGTTAGTACTGTCAGGAAGAACAAGGCTAAATTGGTTAATACTGCTGCACCAAAATCTACTACAGCAGCATTAATCAAAAACAGAGCAAAAAGCATCAAGACTCAAGCAGCATTAAAAATTAATACTGCCAACCATATTAAGACTGCTGGTAATGTTAATATTGTTAAGCAGAATGCTACTGCTTCAGTTAAGACTGTTGCACCAGTTAATACTGGTAGCACAGTTAGAACTGCTAAGGTAGTTAATACTGCTAGATGTATTAACACTGCTACCAATTTTAATACTGATAGACGTAATCATACTAAATTTGCATTTAGTACTGCTAATTCAGTTTCTGCTGTTAAGTCTAACATCAGTTGGACTTGGAAACATCAATCAAAAGTTTCCAAAACAAACAGTACACCACAAGCAATGACTGTTCAAAGAGTTGACTTTGTGGATGTATAAGGGAGACCCAAAACCAAATTGGTTTAGGCTCCCAAGAGAAACTGATCTCCTAATTATTTGTATGTGCAGAGCAAGCCAAGAAGTTTATGGCATATTGACAGTGGATGCTCAAGGCACATGACAGGGGACAGGAGCAAGCTGCAGAACTTCAAGCAAATGGATGGAGGTTATGTAGCTGTTGGAAGTAATACTAAAGGAGGAAGGATTATAGGAAAAGGAGTTGTCAACAGTGATAAGATGAGTTTTAAAGATGTTTACTATGTTGAGCAGTTGAGGTACAATTTGCTAAGTGTGAGTCAAATCACAGAGAAAAAGAACCCTGTTCTTTTTACTGACACAGAATGCTTTATTCTTTCTTATAAATTTAAATTAGATGAAAACATGATTTTAATAAAAATTCCCAGAAAGAATAATGTGTATTGTTGTGACTTAGCAAACATGAAACCTCAACAAGAATTAAACTGTCTTATTTCAAAGGCAACCATTGATGAATCTGATCTTTGGCATAGAAGAATGTGTCACATGAATTTCAAAACAATTAACAAACTCGTTAAAAGTAAACTTGTTAGAGGTTTACCTGAAAAGACATATTCATGTGATGACCATTGTGTTATATGTCAAAAAGGCAAGCAACACAAATCTTCTTTTAAGACCAAAGGTGTGAACTCAAATTTCTCTCCTTTACACTTACTGCATATGGATTTGTTTGGTCCAACCAATGTCAGTAGTATAGGAAAGAAACAATATCGCTTGGTGATCATTGATGATTATAGCAGATTTAGTTGGGTGTTCTTTCTTAGAACTAAGGATGAAACAGGTGACATACTTAGATCATTCATTACTAGGATTGAAAACCAAACTAATCAAAAGGTTAAAATCATCAGAAGTGACAATGGAACAGAATTTAAAAATCATGAGATGAATAAATTATGTGAATTAAAAGGAATGGAAAGACAGTTTAGTGCTCCTAGAACTCCACAACAGAATGGAGTAGCAGAAAGAAGAAATATGACACTAATTGAGGCTGCCAGAACCAAGTTAGCAGATGCTAAACTACCTATATCTTTCTGGACAGAAGCAGTTAGTATTGCTTGTTATGTTCAGAACAGGGCATTAGTAGTTAAGCCTCATAACAAGACACCATATGAATTGTTTTTCAAAAGAAAACCTTTGATTAGCTTTCTTAAACCATTTGGATGTCCTGTTACTATCTTAAATTTCAAAGATCACTTAGGCAAATTTGAGAGCAAAGTGGATGAGGGAGTCTTTGTTGGATATTCTACTCAGAGTAAAGCATACAGAGTATTCAACCATAGGACTAGAATTGTGGAGGAAACCATGAATGTGACTTTTAATGAACACACACCCAGTGTTGTGGGCAAAGGTCCAGATTGGTTATTTGATATTGATGCTCTAACCCATTCATTCAGAACTGTGTATGAGTCATCAAATGCAGGTACAAGTGCAGGTGAATTAAGTGCAGCAAATCGGAAGAAGGACACTTCATTAGAGTATATTACTCTACCTTTCTGGTCACCTGATCCTCCTGCAGTTTTTCAAAATCCTTCACAAGCACTAGCTCAGAGTTCAGAACCAATCACATCAAGTCAGGAAGAAAATGATGTTTTTAATGATGGGAACACATCTTCAGATCCTGAAATGCTTCCAAAAGAAGAAGTAAATGGTGTGAATACATCTGAGAATGCAGAAAAAGATGCAGATTTAGAAGCAGATGGTGTTGCTGATGCAAATGCAGAAGAAAATGTAGATGAGAACAACATTCTATGGAATCAGAATGATACCTATTTGGAGTCTGGGATTCCCATGGCATCTACTGGTCAATATCAACAGTACAAAGTTTATCATCAATTGGAGAATGTAATAGGTGATATTGATTCTGCAATGCAAACCAGAAGATCTGCCAGACTAAATGAAGAAGACATCAACATTTCTTTATTTGTCTGTTTTCTATCTCAGATAGAGCCTAAGAAGGCAAAAGAAGCCTTGAAAGATCCAAGTTGGGTTGAAGCAATGCAAGAGGAGCTGCTTCAGTTTAAGATTCAAGATGTTTGGACATTGATGGATCTCCCAAAAGGAAAAAGGGCTATTGGAACAAGATGGGTATACAGAAACAAGAAAGATGAAAGAGGTATAGTGATCAAGAACAAAGCAAGGCTGGTTGCTCAGGGATATTCTCAAGAAGAGGGCATTGACTATGATGAGTTCTTTGCACCAGTAGCTAGAAAAGAGGCAATTCGGTTGTTTTTGGCATATGCATCTTTTAAGGGTTTCAAGGTATACCAGATGGATGTGAAAAGTGCATTTCTGTATGGCACTATTGAAGAGGAAGTTTATGTATGCCAACCACCAGAATTTGAAGATCTAAAGCATCCAAATAAAGTGTAGAAATTGGATAAAGCACTTTATGGATTGCATCAGGCTCCTAGAGCATGGTATGATACACTATCTGTTTATCTGTTGAATAATGGTTTCAAAAGAGGTGCAATTGACAAAACCTTGTTTATCAAAAGAATTAAGAATGATATCCTACTAGTTCAAGTCTATGTAAATGATATTATTTTTGGTTCCACAAGGGATAGTCTCCGTAAAGAATTTGAAGCTCTTATGCATCAGAAATTCAAGATGAGCTCTATGGGAGAGTTGACTTTTTCTTAGGATTGCAAGTCAAACAGCAGAAAGATGGGATCTTCATAAGTCAAGGGAAATATGTCAATGACATTCTGGAGAAGTTTGGGTACAAAGATGCAAAGATTGCTAGCACACCAATGGAGACACACAAACCATTGCATGCAGATTTTGAGGGGGAGGATGTTGATGAATACTTCTACAGATCTATGATTGGATCCATAATGTATCTGACCTCAAGCAGACCAGATATTATGTTTGCTATGTGTGTCTGTGCTAGATTCCAGGCAAATCCTAAGATGTCACATGTTCAGGCAGTTAAGAGAATTTTTAGATATCTCAAAGGTCAACCCAAACTGGGACTTTGGTATCCAAAAAGTTCCTCTTTTGACTTAATTGCATACACTGACAGTGACTATGGAGGTGCCAATATGGATAGAAAATCTACATCTGGAGGTTGTCAATTTTTAGGAGGAAGACTTGTGTCTTGGCAAAGCAAAAAGCAAACTACTGTTTCCACATCTACAGCAGAAGCAGAATATGTTGCAGCATCAAGTTGTTGTGCTCAAATGCTTTGGATTCAGAATCAGATGTTGGATTATGGTTTGACTTTTTTAAATACTCCTATGTTTATTGATAATAACTCTGCTATCAGTATTATAAATAACCATGTGAAACATTCTAAAACCAAGCACATTGAAATCCGATATCATTTTATAAAAGACTGCAATGAGAAAAGATTAATTTAGATTTTTAAAGTTCATACTGATAACCACTTTGCAGATCTGTTCACAAAAGCATTTGATGTGGGTAGATTTATCTTTCTGGTTACAAGTATTGGAATGATAAATTCTGAGTAAATTTCTTCTTAAATACTGTTTTCTGTAAAATCTTGAGTGCTTAAAAATGGGTTAGTACTGATATACTAATTAATGACAAGAGTATTTTTAATTCTGTTAGTACTAATACTGCTAGTTACTTTTAGTACTGCTAGTGTTAATACTTCTAAGTGTTTTTAATACTACTGTCATCAATTAGTACTGCTATAAATACTTCGCGTGATTAATACTGCTAATGTAGTTTCTGTTACTACTGTTGTTCATTATTAATACTGCTTAGTATATCTAATATAAGATAGTACTGCTATCACAAGTTAGTACTGTTACTTATATTAGTCTGTGTTACAACTGCTGGTTGTAATAAAAGGTTTCTGTTGCTACCATAACATTAGTACTGCGCGTATTTTTAATACTGTTAGTATAAAATTCCACATTTAATACTGCTAGTGCAATTTGTGCTGTTATAAAATTAGGGCATTTAATGCTGCTCTTTTTCAAATAGTATAAATAGCCAACCTTTTCACTTTTCGCCTTTTCACTTACTATTACCTCGAACTACCAAAAGCGATCAAAAACCAACTCTTTAAGTTTTCAAAAAGCAAAATTTCAAGTTTTAATTTCTAAAATGGCTTCTCCTTCATCTTCAAACATCGTTTTACCAACAGCAGACAAGCATAATTTGCTTGTCTATCTGCTGAAACCCAAAGGGGGAGAAGATTTCTTTGAAATTGTAAACTTTTTGAAAAATAGCAACGTAAATTTTGCTCTTTCAGTTAACCCCATCATCTACATTTCACATTTTAACGATTTCTGGACTTCTGCTGAAAAAGCAGAAGTCGATGGGTGACTACCATTATCGGCAAGGTTGCGGGGCAAAATATCAGAGTAACAGAGGCATCTATTCATGCTCATCTTCAACTTCAGAATGAAGAAGGTATCGAATGCCTACCTGTTCCTCAAATTTATAAAAACTTATTGTTGCTAGGGTATGAGGGGGAGTTGAACAAACTAACATTTTTGAAATCAATGTTCTCCCCTCAATGGAAATTTTTGATTCATACCTTGCAACAATGTATTTCACAAAAGAGAACTGCATGGGATCAGTTTTGCAGTAACATTGCTTCTGCATTGATCTGCTTAGCTGATAACATGAAGTTCAATTTTTCTAAAATGATTTTTGCTGGAATGTTGTATAACCTGGAGCATACTGACTCAAAATATTTGATGTATCCAAGGTTTCTACAACATATTTTTGAAAAAGAATTGACTGACCTACCAAGAGTTGGTGGTAAAGTTGTTCTCCTCTCACATACACAAAAACTATTTTCTAATATGAGGACAACATGGTCAGTCAAAGGCATCATGTTTTCTGGGAGGATCACAAATTTAACTACTCATATGCTAAGTGTACCCTCCATAGCAGGTGAAGAAGTAGCCACACCCACTACTTCTCAACCCACACCTGCTGTAACTAAAACCAAGAAAACAAGGGACCCCAAGCCTTCCAAACCTAAAGCCAAAAGGGCTAAGAAACATACATCTGAGGCTCCTCTTCCTCAGATGTATTAGTCAATTGATTTAAATGAGGTGGTCAATGAAGAGGAATGTGACCATATGAATAGGGCTGCCACTACTAATTATGCCCCATTGGAAGAACATGATAGTGGTATTGGAACTAGGACCCAATCCATGGCAACTCAGGATGCAGAGATATCATTGGATTCTTCTATTGCAGAGGATCCAGTGAATATCAATGTGTCCAGTGGTCCCAGTACCAAGAACAGAGGGGCTTCTGTTGATCATGCAAGGCATGATATAGAAGATATTTTCAATGATCCACTAAGAGAGGTTAACACTTCTGGCAGTGGTGAGGATAGCTTATCACTTAATGAATTGACGGTTTTATGTACCAATTTGTCTGAAAAGGTGACTAGGCAGAAGAAAATGCTAGCATCTCAGGGTGATAAGATTTCAAGGTTGAATGGGTTGGTCAAGCAGCTACCGGAAAAGATGAATACTGCTCCAGTTACTACTGTTAGTATTGGAGTTAGTACTGCTGGGTTTGGTGAGCCAGTTAGTACTGCCAATGCAGATGATGTTAATACTGCTGGGCTTGGTGAGCCAGTTAGTACTGCCAGTGCAGATGTAGTTTGTACTGCTGGGCTAGATGAGCCAGTTAGTACTGCTGCAGTTAATGAGGAGTTTGCTGCTGCTAAAGTATTGTTGAGGGTGTCTGAGAGCCCTAAGGAGAAAGAAAAACAAAAAGAGAAAGGTGTGAATATCAAACAACCATCAGAACATAGACCTACAAAGAAAGTAAAGCAGATTGGGGCTAAGGACAAGGGAAAGGGAATAATGATTGAAGAAGATAGACCTCTAAAAATAAAACATCAAATAGAGGCAGATGAAGAATTGGCAAGGAGATTGCAAGAAGAGGAGAGGCAGAGGTACACAGAAGAAGAGAGGGAAGCTGAGTTGGAAAGATGATTGAATGAGAAAAGGAGGAGAGAGTCCGAGGAAAAATATAAGAAGCAAAAGGCTAAGTAAAAAACTAAAGCTCAATTGAAAAAAGATTAAAGTTTGATGATTTATTGAAAATGTATGAGAGGGAGTTTGACAGGATGATGAAAGGATCAGAAGATATAAGGATGGAAAGGGAAAGGAAAATGAAAGGTATGAATGATACACCTGTTCAAAGGGGTATTAAGACATTTGAAAGGAAGAAGAATGCTACCCAGAGCACACAAGGTGAAGGATACTTTGAGAAAGTGCAGAAAAAGCAGAGAGTAGAGAAAGATGTGCATATTGAGGTGCCATCTATTGCTGAGGATAGGGCAAAGGAGGATGAAGATGATAACAGTTTGGTGGTTATTGATACAGCTGACTGTGAACCCTTGAAGGTGAATTATCCAATCATAGATTGGTATCAAACACTGGATAGTGCAAACATAAGGCACTTTAAGATTGTTAGAGCAGGAGGGTCAACTGAAATATATAGAAGCTTCTTTTCAATGTTCAAGGTATTCAGAAGAAAAGACCTGAATGAAATGTTTGAAGCAGGTTTAAAGAGGTTTGGAGGAGTAAGAGGATATGATGATGATCATCAGTTATTTGAGTATTTGAAGCAGATGTATGCACCTGAAGCAACAATGAGGATATTCATGAAGAAGTATTCACCTGTCAACTACTGGTATTGTTTTGATAGCTGTGGAGTTCACACGTTCAGCCAGGTAGATGGAGGTGTATGATACTTTCTAATTGGTAAAAGCTATCCATGGAATCCTGCTATTATCATCAGCATGCTGGAGCAAAAAGTCAAATGTTCAAATGCTGAAGTTGCATCATCTTTGATAAGAGAGTTGAAGTCATATCTAAAGAGAATGAATAAGCAGAAGAAATGATCTCAAAATTATTCAAAGATCAAAATCTGAATAAACTTAATGCTGTTGGGTAGAAAGCATAAGTTTAGGGGGAGATTGTTGGGTTATAATAGATTAGTACTGCCAAGCAATTCAAGAGTTGGTACTGCTATTCAAAGTTTCTACTGCTCTTCATTATTAGTACTGCTACAATTGTTTCTACTGCTAGTTCATTTCCAGAGTTAGTACTGCTATTATGATTTCCAAGATTAGTACTGCTAGAAGAGTTTCCACAGTTAGTGCTGCTAGACCAGTTTCCATAGTTTCTACTGCTAGCTTTGTCTAATGAATATACGGCGTACGTGGGTCTACAGTTACCTAATCTTGACAAAGCATGAGCGACAAAGTATGGGACACTTTACGGCTACAAACCATGCTTGGATAGTTTGACTTCTATGCATTAATTACTATAACGTGTAATTGGAACTCTACAATCTATAAGTAGAGTTCCATACCTTAGAAGCATGCGTATGCATTGTATGTTTGTGTATAAATATAGTCTTAGACTTTCAAAGAAAGGGTGTGTATGTATGTAACTTATGTACCTCATCATAGATAGAAAAACATAGTTAGCTTCAAGGTTCTTGTAACCCTAATACAATTAAGTGTATTCGTATTATTTCATAAATAATATTGGAGCTTTTGTTATACAATCTATTGTACTATGTTCATTATATTCATATTACAAACCATTATACAATTTACACATCTATATCTTGCAAACTTAACAAGTATTATTCCGCAAATTTCTTGTTAAGAAGTTCATAGAATTAGTAAAGTTTAATCTTGATAGTGATCAACTCGATCCTGACACATTCCTTATAGCATGCGTTGTGTCTATTTGTAAATTATTTATTTTTGTCAAGTTATTTGACTTTGAATCATCATTTCTCTTTATAATATATACAGTAGGAGTGAAGCAAATTATGAGTTTTATTCAAGAAAAACAAATTAAACCCAAAGTAGCTAGGGAAAAAAATGTATCAAATGTAGAGAAAAGAAGGGGGTAGAATGACTTGCATGAAAATATAAGGGGTAGATTTGCAATAAGTGTGAACCTTGATCGAGAATCCATCCATCCATTCAAATATATTGCCATTGCCAGCTTCCATTCCCCCAATATTCTTCTTCTATTTTTCAAACTCCGATGCATGTCAAGATTCCTTCTTCTCGATTCTCTCTAGTTTCTATGAAATTTCAAATTCCATATCCTATTACTTATGGAGTAATTAATTACGAGTCATTCATTAACTGCTCTGTTTAATTTAATAGCAATGTTAATGTTAATTAATTGTGTATATCTCTCCATTTAATTTACATCATTTATTTTAAATGGGTACCAACTAATATATGAAATTTAATTGTGGAATAAATTAAATTATGTTTGTTATATATCTGCAAAGCCATGGAAAAAATTATTTAAAAACTAAAAATTAAGACTTTGTAATTGTATATGTTTTTAATAGATAATATTGTTTTTGTTTCAACACATATATATCTCATGATGTTTCTGAAAGAGTGAAAACTAGTGGTTACCAATAATAAGCTTATAAATTGGTATTTACTTTGATTTTAAGGCACTTCAATTCATTTCAAGATTCCAAGCATGTATCTATTTAAAGTTGCTTACAAAACATACAATAATGTTGCAAAAAACACTTGTATTAATTTGATTGCAATTTACTCGATCACCAACCTTGAAAGTGATAACCTATTCCTAAAAATCCTTTATTTATTAACTCTCACATTACCTTAATCATGACATAGTAATGCTATATATGAAACTATGTGACACATAGCTTATGTTAACACCACAAATTGCAAGCATATTACAATTAGTTCAAATATTACATAATATATGAATATGATTATTCAATGTGAATTGGGTACATACATATAAGCTTTATGAAAATATAAGATTTGTATACCATTAATGGAAATGAGTGTAATATATTTAAATTATAATGGCCGGGGTCTTTGTCATTGCTTGTAATTTGGTCTTCATTTATGTTTTCTTCTGTTTTGAGATCATTTTGACGACAATATTTCAAGATATGATTCTTCTATAGCGATTGAGGTTTCACGTTAGTTGCAAATCTTATAAAGGGCACATGCTGAAAGTTATAACTAATTACACCTATATATTATTATTATTATTATTACTCAATTCGTACATCGTAGACTGCGTAATCTCTATGGTGACGCCCTCATCTCATCTTGTTCTCGTTGCCTAAACGGATGTACACCATAAGCGGCGAGCCTTTCAGTTGCGTTCTCCTCAAAATCGGAGCGTCTTTATGGACGGGCACCAAAAGCCTTAAACGAAACAACAATTAAAACATGCGACATAGGAAATTAATACTGATTAACATTTACCTTGATTTCATGTTGTTTATTATGATAATCACCATCTGTTAAACAAACAATGTGACAAAACAGTAATGATTAAAGAATCCTTTTTCGTGTCATACATGCATTATTATGTAAATATACGAATAAACAGATCTTGATCTGAACATAGTTGATAAAAAACTTGTTTATAAAATTTGATATGATTAGTAGTAATGATACATACAGATTAAAATCAAAGAAATATTATATATTATATATATAAAAAGAAAGAATAATTGAAAGTCAAAAACAATGATAACATGAGCATAAATCATGGTAGAATGGCAATTTGCAACCAATGGATTCCATTTCCATGACCATGAAATATGGTAATGTGAATCATCATCATCTCTCTGTCTTAAACAACCTGACCACCATTGATGGTCTTTTGGATCCTTCAAATTTAATACTCATTAATGCCCCCATTTTGTTTTCTGTTTATCACTACCCCCATTTGGTCACATCTCTTCCCCACGTGGTCATGTAAATCTTTATATTTATCAAGGGTATTTCCGTCTTTTCAAATATCATCCGATTTATTATGGGACTACTCTTTCATTCTATTCTTCTAACCTCCTCCTTCACCCAACACCAAAATACACACACACAAACAAGATATAAATAAAACAATAAATATTCTGTATCTGAAATTGAAGAGTTATAAAGAAAAGAAAAAAGTTGCCGGTGATGGCGGCAGGATGGGTAAAGTCGTTACAATGCAAAGCAAGAGCTGCAGACGACGTCGTTCAAAGCCACCAGCACCATCAAATGCATATTCTTTCCGCCTCTTCAAGTTGTAGAAAAAGTTTTCAAAGTCTAAAAGATGTTGTCGACACTACTGCTACAAAACATAATAATAATAAACCCGAAAAACCCAAACACTCGCAAACAGATAGAAAACCCGTTTCAAGAAAATCCGATACGCCCGTAACCCGGGTCCGAAGCAGTAGTAATGGAACGTCCAATCCACGACGTCCATCGGAATCATATTTCCCGACGTTGACTGATCTACCGGAGGGACATCCATCACGTAATGTGGTAGAGATTATATTTCACACCAGTTGGTCAGTACCCAAGGTATTCTCGGGTCGGATAGAGATGGTTTTTAAAGTCCAGAATTCGGCCCGAACCGTCACCCGCTTCGAAGAATATAGAGAGTTAGTCAAGTCCAGATCCGGTTCAAATGGGGTTGGTGAAGACCACGCACGGTGTGTTGCCGATGGAAATGAGGTGATGAGGTTCCAATGTTTGGGGTCCACCGGCGGCGGCGCGTATGAAACGGCCGGTGGTGGTTCGTGGTCGTTTCAGTGGGGGAAGGGGGCGGCGTTGTGTACGTTTTCCGGGAGTGGAGTAGCGCATGAGCGTGCAGGTGGCGGTAAAGGGCGGAAGGCAATGCTTGTATGTCGGGTGATAGCGGGTCGGGTGGGTAAGCAGATTGAGCTTGACTCGGTTTATAGTGGACGAGTCGGGTATGACTCGGTGAGTGGGGACGATGGCGAGTTACATGTATTTGATTCCCGTGCGGTTTTACCTTGTTTTCTCATCATCTATAAATTGTAAAAAATGGGGTTATTTTTTCTACGATTTTGTAGAAGTCACAACCAAACCCCCTTCCTTACTTCAACTTATTAAAGTACGTTTAGTAAATTTTTCATTTTCCTTGACCACTATTAGACTTCTTTTGTTGTACTCTTATCTTTTTTACACTTCACATTTTGAAAATATATATATACTCATGAGTCTTGATGGTACATGATCCGATTCTATTTCCAAGTACTAGCGTATTATGAAGAAAATAAACCATGTCTATTTTAATATTTTGAAATTATAAAAATCAAATACATTGTATGATTTATTTTTTCGCGTATTATGAGTTTATTTTTTTGTGTATTGTGAGTTTATATATGAAAGGTCAAAGTGTATATTAGTACCATGAACTTGATTTACCGGGTTTGATACTACCTTGAACTATCAAAGGTATGGTATAGCACCCTGAACTTGAAAATTTGGAGCACTTTGAGCCCTCGATTCGGTGAACTCGGTCACATGACCTCACGTGAGGTTATTTCGTTAAAATCTAACGGAACATGTGACCGCTTTTAATCCCTTTTATCTCCTCCATTATCTTTTTAGTTTTTACTTCAATTAGATAGAGAAAGTAAGAAGCATAAGTTTCTCCTCCTAATAGATAAGTTCTTCCTAATTTCTTTGGAAATCTCCTTTACTTAATATTTTTTTTTTCATACATCCACCACTATCAAATCTGAAACTTGGGCTGAATTCTTGCTTTATCAAGCCCACTACAACTTAAATCTATAATTTTGATAAGCAGAAGATAAAAAAAAACGAACTATATTTTACCCCAATTATTTTGTGCACTCTTCCTTCCCATGTATCTCTTTCTAATACTTGAAATACATCATAATTTCCCGATTCTCTTTATTTACGGAACACCACATGTTTTCGTTAATTGACTTTTGAAGAGATTGAAGACTTCAACAGGACACGTCATCATCGGGAACACATCGGAATTAATAATCAGTCGGCGCGTCTAATAACATTCCAATCATCCTCGATGAATTTTTCGATTTGATTCTGGATATATATCCGACGGAAAATAATACTTTGAGGTTAGAGAAAATAAGTAGAAATTAGTATTTCAAACAATCAAGAAACAATAAACTTAAAAAAATTTAAAAGATATAAATAGATCGTTAAAGAAAAGAAGTAGAACTTTTGTGTTTAAAATATAAGTATATGCTTCTTTATGTGTTTCTAGTATTGCAAGAGAAAAATGGAGAAGATAAAAGAGATTAACAACGCGTACATGTTCCGCCTGATTTTAATGAAATAACCTCACTTGAGATCATGTGACTGAGTTCACCGAGTTGAGGGCACAAAGTGTTCCAGAGTATTATACCGTACCTTTAATAATTCAGGGTACTATTAGATCTGTTAATCAAATTCTGAAGTACTAATATACATTTTGGCCTATATGAAACTTAAGAGGGTCTATAATGAAATGGAAACAAAATAATATTGGGTCCCTCTTGTTGTGATATATAGTTGAAACACAAACACCCAAATCGACCCATCATTGTTTTGGTACAATTAATATTATGTTCTGTCTTTCAAACAGTTTGCATTTTGGATCAGACCTTCGGCTACAAAATTATTGTTGATTAGTTTGGATTGTTTTTCAATGTTCTGTTTTCAATTACGAGTAAAAAATAATAGTTGTAGCATATAATTATGTTGGATTCAAAAATTTCTTGTAAATGCAATCTAGAATTTGTTTTAAAAAAGGATATGATATGATGATGACCATCATCATTATGCTCTTTTCATTCATAGTTCAGAGAAAATTAAACAAATCATCCTTTAAGTTTACTTCGAATTTCACTGATAGTCTTTTACAATATTTAATTACACCAATCATCTTTTCTTTTAAAACTTGTTACGCTAATAGTTCTTTAGACTAATAGCCTTGAGGTTCTTTATTCCTACCTTCTTGATCACCCTTTACTTCATGATCATTCTAAAACACTCTTCTTATCATGTACCTCATGAAATCATGTTTCATTACCATGACCAAGTTGCTTATACCCAACTTACGCAGGACTTTCATTCCTGATGTGTAAAATCTAGTTATAAAATAAATTTAGAAATACTGCAATTATCTATTACACAACTAGGTAAGTATATCCTATCGTGTATAATATAGCTAGAGTAAGTACAAGTTCGTTCCACATGGAATGTGTATTTAAGAATTATATTCAAATGCAACTAATTTAAACAAGAAAGTAAATGTGAGGTTTTATGACCGAATTGTCACGTTGCTTAAAACCACTACTACAGAAAACGCCTTTAGAAACCGGTTTTTGGACCCTTTAAAGACCGGTTTTAGAACCGGTTTCTAAAGGGGGAGGTTTGTTTTTCGATTTAACAAAACGATTTCTATGCTTAGATAATAGACACCGGTTTAGCTATGGAGGTCCGGTTTCTATAATCGGTTTAGAGACCCTTATATATATTCAGTAAAACCGGTCTTTATAAATTACAACTAATTTTAAAACCTATAGCATAAACCTTAGCTGAACATAATCTGAACATAAACTAAAGTATAAACGGAAACAACAAAAACAATCATTTATATAAAATAAGCAATCAACTACAAACATCAATTCCATTATTAAATTATGACTTGCAAAACAACTCAATCAAAGGTACCGGGCTACACAACTTAATAAACAATGCATACACGCAAACTATAGGTATACGATAAATTATTTATCACAAGTATTCACGAAATATGATAACCACAAGCCCACGATATTGTCCAAGTCTTTTACTTCATATGAGTTCGTATGCTTCCAAGGGATCTGTATATAGGAAAAGAAACAACAAATAACATTTACTTAACAAATGAGAGTGGTTAATTTCGTTCATTAAATAGATATGTGATTTAACAAGTACTAACCGTTTGCGGGAAATGATCTTGTTGATTTTTGATAAACTCGTGCATCCACCGCATCACGTAATAACCACACTCCCAACCAGCCTTTTGTTGGTGGCACTAAATTTAAAATAGGAGGTAGATATGTACATCAATGTAACATCCAAATTAATATGTACGCATACTTATTAACAATGACAAAGATAACCCGAACGACACAAACCACCTGACCCAACATTAAACCTATGGTATATGGATATATAGTGAATTGATTTACCTTTGGCAATATCCAACGAATATCTCCAAGCGTCCTAAGCATAAAAATAAAAGACGCAAGATTGGGGTATTAAAATTTCATAAACAAACTAAACTTGACATATATACCAATAGATAAACTCTTACAATTGCACAATATCTGCAAGTGCGTAGCTATGTGCGTTCGTTATGCCTTTTTTAACCATAAGTGAATCCAATATGTAGCCCGTGTTGTTGTGGGGGCTAATTATGAACAACACCCAATGCTCCCTAAAAAATGATAATGCATTTAGTATGCACAACGAACATACATATATGTTAAAGAAAGAAGATTGTAGCTTATGGTACGTGCTCTTCAAGGTAAGGTGCAAGAAAAAACCTATCATCTGTTTCCTGTGTTGTGATCGCATTTAAAAGATAATCGGTGACCCTCGCCATATCATTATCACATTGGGTGCCTCGAATTTCATACGGGTTCAACAATACACATCTATTTCGTTGCTTTTGCATAATCTTATGTATCGACCTAAAACATGTGTATTATATATATTATTGCAGTTTGAAGTATAATATGAATGCCGAATTATGGTTATAAAATACAATAAACATTTATGTAGTTACATGGTGAAATAAGTTAGAATCAGACATATCAAGCCAACCATTCGTCAACAGACACATAAGATCATCAGAGGTAATATTACATGCCTCCAAAATGATAGGCCCGAAGACTCCTTCAAGAGGAAGCACTACCCCCAAATTAGGATTCGGCCGTTTCATCCAACGATCATAAAAAGCACGAATAAACATAGGTTTTTTGTTGTGGATCATATCTCGATAATTTTCCAATTCCTATAAATCATGTCGATGGTAGGATTTGTGTGTTACAAAATGCAACAATGCAATTAGCATAAAAGGAATTATACAACATAAACCTATATATTATTGAATCTTAAACAAAAAAATACATCAATAGATCAACTTAGAAACACCAGCAAAACATATAATAAGAGTGTGAGAAATCAGCTTTAAAAACTGCAACTAATATGTGATAATTAAGCAAAAAACTAAGAGACTAGAAAAAGGCTACATCAATACTGCATTAATACAATATACATACAACAACACGTCACTAATTAGCTTATAAAACTATGTAAATTACCGCAACAAAACAATATATTATTAGCAAAAGAAGTGCAACAAAGAAATAAATAACTAGCTCAAAAAAGAACATAAAAACAGCTTTCTTTAACAGTAAAATGTTAGACTCCATTCAAAGTATTATTAATCACATATATACATACACATACCATAGTAACACATATATAAAGGTTTACATAGTCACTAAAAGCTTTTAGAGTTTACCGGATAGGGTTAAGGCGCACTCTTGGTAGGCTCTTTTGATGGCTCAGTGGATGTTCTTTCGTTTACTGATTTTAATGATGTCGCTATTGTTCCAGTGGAGGCCTATAAATAAATTTTGTGAGTTGCAAGTGATTACGTGTTAGTAAAGTACCACATGAAATACAAAGTTTATAGTAACATACCTTAAGGAATCGGATTCTACTTTTTGGCCACTCGATGAAAGTATTTCTCGCATCGATAAGCTTTTCAATACCTTCCATTGGAGATGGAAGTTCTGTTGAGACATGTTTTGTGACAACAGATCTAGCTTGTAATAGACTTTTGGTAATTGTAATCAAGTTTGTACATTGGTTTTGAATTGTAAATGAAAGCTATTGGTTGGTAAACATTTTAGACTTAAATATTAAAGTGCTGAAAAATGTTGACCAAGTTTGACCGCGAACCGAGTCATTTCGCAGGACAAAATTGGTCTGCGAACCGAGTCAGTTCGCTGGGCCAATATGGGCTGCGAACTGAGTCAGTTCGCAGAGCCCAGTGACCTGCGAACTGAGACGGTTATATGTGCAAATTAGGTTTTAAACCTAAATAACTTTTGCCAATTCTCTCATCCAGACAACCTGCGATTCCAGAGACCTCCTAAGTATTCTAAAGGCTAGGTATTGATCGTTAACTCATGTTATAATCGATACGAAGCAATTAGATAATAGATTCGCTAATATATTGCGAAAGAATTTGTTATAGATCCTATAACTAGTATTGAGGGATTCCGCACCTTAATACCTTAGATAACCTCGTTATCGATCCGCAACATACCGGACTTACAATTGGTATCAGAGCCTACGGCTAGATACGCGTAGGTTCGAGGTTATTCGGGATAATAACGTGTGATTTCGGGTTGTTTTTAGTGCATTACGTACTTATTGACGACCAAAATCACTCTCTGGACGCTTTTTAGTTTTGTTTACGATCGGAAACCTGTGTTTTAATCGTAAAAGTAACTAACACTTTCGTTTTTGGGATTTTCAGCCGTCTCGCGAACTGAGATTAGGGTTTCAGCAGTTACTACGAAGTGAAAGCTGCAAACCGAACTGAGTTCTTGCGAACCGAACCGAGTTTGCGAACCGAACTGAGAGTCGCGAATTGAGTTTTTGCGAACCGAACCGAGTTTCCGCGAACCGAACCGAGTTTGTGAACCGAACTGAGAGTCGCGAACTGAGATTTGCGAACTGAGTTGAGTTTCTGCGAACCGAGACCACTTGCGAACCGAACCGAGTTTGCGAACCGAACTGAGAGTCGCGAACTAAAATTTGCGAACTGAGTTGAGTTTCCTGCGAACTGAGTTATTGCGAAGTGAGTTCCTGTGAACTGAGATTCTGCGAACTGAGTTTTCTGCGAACTGAAACTTCTGATTTTTGTGACTGTTTAACTTCTGAGATTGACAAAGATGTCTGACTTAAGTAAAATGATCGAGATGGACCACGAAATTGGAAAATCTAATGTTCCACCTAAATTACTTAGACTTGAGGATTACTATGGATGGAAAGACAGGTTTGAATCATACTGTAGATTCCATGATTTGTCAATCTGGATGTGTATCAAGAATGGATACACTGCACCTACAACTGTTGTTGAAAATGCAACAGTAATTGTACCCTACAATCGGATGAATGATAACCAGAAGAAAGACTTTGAGATTAAGAATAAAGCTCATTCTTCAATTAAAATGAGTTTACCTAAGGAGATCGATCATCAATTGAAATCTTTTCACACTGCTAGAGCACTCTGGATTGCTCTTGAGAAAAGATGTGAGGGTAGTCCACAATTGAAGGCGAGCAAGAAGAATCTCCTTAAGAAGCAGTTTACTGTGTTTAAAGCTTTTAAAGGAGAAGATCTTGATGCTTACACCACGAGATACTACCATCTATTGAGTGAGCTAGATGACCATGAGATTTTCTTTACTAATACGGAGAAAACCGACAAGTTTATTGAGGGTTTACCGTCTAAATGGGAAATGCATGGAATTATGCTCAAGGACAATGAAGAGCAGTATGCTACAATGACTCTGGAGCAGGCTATTGATAAGCTCAGAGGTTATGATTTCACCAACAAAACGAGAGAAACAGATTCTGATCAGTTACAGAATCCTGTGCTTTATCATGGAAAATTAACTCTCTCTAATGCATCATCCAGTTCGACCATTGCCTTACTAGTTGGTGATACTGGAGAAAAGGGTGAATTGATAACTGAGGATTTGTGCTTTATCGCTTCTTCTGGAAGTGAAGCAAAATAGAAATCTACTGAGAAGTTACCTCAAGGGCATCAGAAGATGCCGATGAGTGTGAAATTCGCTGAACAACAATTGTTTGTTCTTGCCTCTTTTGTTGCTTCTTATGAAAACTATATTCAAGGGAAAATCAATGATCCAGCTGTGTTTGATGAAGACTATGATCAGATAGACCCTGATGACCTTGAAGAAATGGATCTCCAGTGGCAACTAACTATGGTGTCAAGGAGAGTTAAAAATTTCTTGAAGCGGACTGGTAGAAAGGTGGTAGGAAATCGACCTGGGTTTGACAAATCCAAAGTTAAGTGTTAAAACTGTCAAGGTTACGGACACTTTGCTCGGGAATGTCAACGACCAAAGTTTGATGTCAGCAATGGAAGACAATGCTCGGGAAGTTCTTTAGCTTCCAAAGCCTTGGTGGTTCAGCAGCTAAATGGGTCTTATGATTGGTCTGCTCAGCCTGAGCATGCTCTTATGGCTGAGATAGATAATCAAGAGAAAACTGCTGAGTCTACATCCTATATGCCGACTGATGAGGATTATCAAGTAAAGGTGCCAGAAGTTACACCTAAAGCAAGTGATGATGATGTGCTGTTCATGGAGTCAACTAAGGATATGAGTCCTGATGACTTTGTAGCACATATGGCTGAAATTCAAACAGACAAGAAAAGGGTATGTCTTGATATGCTTACTCTTGTTCACAAGTTAGTGTCTTTGCTGATTCATATGTGCTTGAAAATGGCTCTACTTCACGTACACATAGAGTTGATTATGTGTCTAAGAGGTTTTCTACTCACTCTCTTCAGAGGCATAAGACTTCACATCATCAACAACCTCCAACTTCTTTGCCAGTTACCAAGACTATTGACGATAATAGTTATGGTTACTTTAAAGAAGTTCAGATTGTTGATGATAAGGGACAAACCAAGACCGTAATGGCTTGGGTCCCTCTTGAGAACTGATTGTGTACAACTTGTTATGTGCAGGAGCAGACTGTGAACAAGGACAGTTGGTGGTATGTAGACAGTGGATGTTCTAGGCACATAACAGGTGAAAGAAGTCTACTGAAGGACTTCAAAGGAGTAATAAAACAGCGAGTTCATTTTGCTGGTGATAAAGGAGGAGTAATAACTGGGAAAAGAAAAGTTTCAAATGGAACTTTGACTCTAGAGGATGTGAATTACGTTGAAGAACTAAGTCACAACCTAATGAGTGTTTCCCAAGTCTGTGATAAAGGTCATTCTGTACATTTCAATGAGAGAGAAGCCTTAGTCCTGAAGTCGGGTTTCACCATCCCAGAAAAATGGATATTAATGAGGGCTCCAAGGAAGAAGGACATCTATGCCATCAACATGGGTGTTCCTAATACATCAATGAAATCTACATGTCTTTTATCCAAGGCTTCTGAAGCAGACGCACTTTTATGTCAAAGGAGAATGGCTCACCTGAACTTTCGTAAAATGAACTATATAACCAAGAATGGTTTAGTTCTAGGTGTACCACAAAAACATTTCGAATCTGAAGATAAGTGTGTTCCTTGCATGAAAGGAAAACAACAAAAAAAACCACACAGATCTAAGCCCTGAAAACTCAATCTCCTCGCCATTTGATTTGCTACACATGGATCTTTTTGGCCCAATAAGCAAAAGAAGCATACGTGGCAAATGGTACTGTTTAGTTGTTACAGATGATTTCTCTAGATTCTCTTGGGTATTCTTTTTGGGATCTAAGGATGAAACTCCTGGTATTCTTATGGAGTTCTTAGATCTAATAGAGAATGTTTATAGAACAAGAGTTAAGAGAATTCGTAGTGACAATGGAACAGAGTTCAAGAATTCAACGTTCAATGTCTATTTCTTAAGCAAAGGGATACAACATCAATTCAGTGCACCGTATGAACCTCAACAGAACGGTGTTACTGAAAGGAAAAACAGAACGTTGATTGAAGGGCTAGAACAATGCTTGCAGATTCAAGTCTTCCGGTCATTTTCTGGGCAGAAGCAGTGAATACAGCATGTCATGTTCTAAACAGAGTTCTTACGGTTAAAAAGCAGAACAAGACTTGTTATGAGCTTTTGAACAATAAGAAACCTAACTTAAAAGGGTTTGAACCCTTTGGAGTTTCATGCACTTTATTGAATGACTAGTAATCAACAGAAATTTGGTGAGAAGGCTGACGAAGGATATATCCTAGGTTATGTGCCTAATTCACCAAACAAACGTGTCTTCAATAAAGCTACAGGACGTGTGGAAATAGTTTATAACATTGAAGTTACGAGCTACACACATGACGTACATAAGGGATTAGATTGGCAATTCGACTATTCAGATCTCTTTAAGTCTTTTATTGTCCCAATCAGTGACTACAAAGTTGACTAAGAAATCTCTGAACATTTATTGTCGGGTGATGGGGATATTGGCCTTGCACCAACATCGAATGTTCCTAGAGATACAACTTCTGTGGGTCCTAATCGTGTATCAACGAGTGCCACACAACAATCTTCTGATGAGGAGTACAATACTGATAAGAATTTGCCATCATTGGAAGAAATTGACACTAATCTGGAAGAAGAAATAGAACTTGAAGTAGTGACAACAACAAGAGTTAACAAAAATCACCCAATTGATAATATAATTGGGGATCCAAATGCATCTGTTCAAACTAGGGCTAGTATATCTGAGTACACTAGCCTGTATGCTGAAATGAAAGAGACAGGGGTTACAAATCTATGTCTATATTCATGCTTTATCTCACAAGTTGAGCCTAAGAATGTCCAAATGGCGTTGAAGGACAACTCATGGGTAGAAGCAATGCAGGAAGAACTTTCTCAGTTCTCAAAGCTGCAAGTTTGGGAGTTGGTTGATTTACCAAGTGGTGAATATCCAATTGGCACTAGATGGGTCTTTAAGTGTAAGAAAGATGATCGGGGAATCGTGATTCGCAATAAAGCTCGTCTAGTCGTTCAAGGTTTCAATCAACAAGAAGGAATTGATTACAATGAGGTGTTTGCACCTGTGGCTAGGCTTGAGGCAATTAGGTTGTTCTTAGCATTTGCAGCTTCAAAGAAAATGAAAGTTTATCAGCTGGATGTTAAGAGCGCCTTCTTGTATGGCAAGGTCAAGGAATCGGTGTATGTTTCTCAACCACCAGGGTTTACTGATCCAAAGTATCCAAATAGAGTATATTGTCTTGATAAGGCTCTGTATGGATTACATCAAGCACCAAGAGCGTGGTATGAAACACTATCAACTTATCTTTTTGAGAATGACTTTACAAGAGGAAGAATTGATAGTACACTTTTTGTGAAAAGATGTGTCAAGAATTTGAGCAAGTTATGAAAGGCAAGTTCGAGATGCCTGCTATGGGAGAGTTGATTTTTTTCTTAGGGTTACAAGTTGACCAAAAGAAAGATGGTTTCTTTATTCATCAATCTAAATATACACATGAGCTATTAGAACATTTCAAGATGGATGAATCTCGTATCTACAAGACTCGTATTCTAGAAAATCACGGACTCGGTCCTGATACATCGAGTGATCAGAATGTAGATCCTACTTAATATACGGCTATGATTGGATCACTAATGTATTTGACTGCATCTAGGCTAATCCGACATTATGTTTGCTGTTTGTATTTGCGCAAGATATCAGGCTAATACGAAAGAGTCACATATCCAAGCTGTAAAAAGAATCTTTCGTTACCTCAAAGGGAAGCCGAAGCTGGGACTTTGGTATCCGATTGAAGGAGACTTAGATTTCGTTGCTTACACTGATTCGGATTATGGTGTTAGATTTCGTTGAAAGTCTACGACCGGAGGATGTCAATTCCTAGAAGGTAGACTTGTGTCTTGGCAGTGCAAGAAGCAAAGCTCAGTAGCCATTTCTACATGTGAAGCTGAGTATGTTGCAGTTGGCAGCTGTTGTTCCCAAGTATTGTGGATACAACAGCAACTGCGAGATTATGGGCTAAACTTTACCGACACTCCTATGATGATCGATAATGAATCGACGATCTCTATAACCAATAATCCGGTAAAGCACAGCAAGACGAAACACATTGATATTCGTCATCATTTTATTAGGGATTGTGCCGAGAAAAAGCTTATTAGGTTAGTCAAAGTTGCCTCGACTGACAACTTGGTAGACCTATACACTAAAACTTTCGACAGGGCGCGTTTTGAGATATTGGTTCAACTTAACGGAATGAGGAATCCAGAATAACTACTCTTCTAAAGGAATATGTAATAGTTAGTAAGTTTTATTTTTATATTAAAAAAAAGGGGGGGGATGGCGTATAGCATTCATTTGCTTGTTACCTGAGGGGAATCGCCTCCTATAAAATACAAAAAGAATATAAACCATAAAAAGTTTAAGTTCTTATCTGTTGGAAAATGATAGTACATTAGAAGAATAAGCTTAATAATAATAAGTATAAGTCTTAAGTTAGATGTGTTAGTAGATTCCTGTAAGTCACATTAACGTTACATCTTTACAACTAGGACTTTACTTATATTTATTTTATTATACACCTTTATCCACACGTTATACTTTGCTAAGAATAACATTAAGTCTAAGCGGATTCATTATATGATGTACTGGTAGGCAAATTATGCTATATCTTCTAAGCATTTAAAAAGGTACTAATTCTCATGGATGTTATCTAGTGTGAACTGCTATATGATGTATGACATAAGTCTTAATTGTGAATAATGGTAGAGCTATACACTGTTATCAAGAAACTATGAAAATATGAACAGACAAACAGTTAGGAATATGGCTATTAGCAAAACTACCGGTGACTTTGTTGTACTAAGTACAGAACTGAAGCCTTTAGTTTCGCCAATGGTCTCAAACTTATTTTGCTCATACTAAGAGATCTTCTGTTGTACTACGTACAGATCTAGAACCACTAGTATCTTCAAAATATGTTTGATGTTTGTCAATCCTTAAAATAATTCAAGGGTATGTTATATGTTACGAAAAGTACATCATTTAGTAACCTTTACCTTGAATGTCAATGATACAGTGTTATGAGTTCTACTTGATTTCTCAATATGTCATATATTGGACCACACTAGTTAAAATCCATACTAACAATAAAGGTTTGCTTGGAAATCAGTGTGTAATTTGTTTATATGGATCATAATATCGGTAATCGTCTTGAACTGTCGATGACCAATTAAAGTTCACTTTGGTGAATAATTCGTTCTCACTAATATAAAAGTATGTTCAAAGAACGTGTTATTTCATGTGGATAAAGGTAACCAAGTTATAATCTTATAAATATAAGTTCATAAATGGTTAAGTTGTAATTCTTCTGTAACTTATTGTGAATTTCATGAGGCTGTATACTAACAATCTTCTTAGACTTGTTAATAAATGATAAGGTACAGCGTATTCTCCCTAATATGATCCCTAAGCAGATAAATTCTTAACGCCAAAAATATGTATTATTTATCTTATTTAATAAAATGGTACTTGATACCACTCATTAGTTTGATTATTTATTTATTTATTACGTTTTTATTTTTATTTATCCTTTGCAATTAAGTTAAACTGAAATTTATCATTCCATATCGAATAAATGTGACAAAAACGCAATGGAAAGTTTCAAATGTTGACTTCGGGTTGACCTTAGCAAACTAAATTTGTTGACTTTGGTTGACCTGCGAAGCGAACTGAACAAGTTGACTTCCGTTGACTGCGAAGCGAACTTAACAAGTTGACTTACGTTAACTACGAAGCGAATTTACTTGTTGACTTCGGTTGACTATAGCGAACTTAGTCGTGTTGACTTTTGTTGACTATAGCGAACTGAAACAACCTTGATTTGCGAACTGGACGATTGACTTAGTCAATATCCAGCTTACAAATTTAAGATTTTCGACTTGTATTCGATTTGCGAACTCTATGTTTACAAATAAATTACATGTTGAGACTTGTTAATTATTTGTTATACGTTTCGACTTACGAGCTTACGTTTATAGGTTAAATACGTATACATTTACGAAGATAACATTTTATACTTGTATTCGATTTGAGAACTCTATGTTTACAAATAAATTACAAGTTGCAACTGTTAATTATCTGTTATACGTTTAGACTTAGGAACTTACGTTTATAAGTTAAACACGTATAAATCTCTGAATTTAACTTGTTAGACTTGTTTTCGGTTTGAGATCTTTATGGTTACAAGTAAAATACAAATTGCAATTGTTAATTATTTGTTATATGTATCGACTTAAGGCCTTTCGGTTATAAGTTAAATACATATGACATACGAATTATGTTCCTTCATATCGAAAGACTTCCGACTCTTATGGAGTCGTGCGGCGTGTTCCGTTTTTCTATCGGCGGTATGATTGTTCAGATTATTTAATATGACTTACGAACTGTATATAATTTAGAGAATATAATTGAAAATTAATTCTCGTAGACTTAATCGTTCAATTAAGTTCAGTAAATTAAGTTATTAATTAATATTAAACGTGGATGTTTGGTGATCATTTTTGTTCACAATACATAAACGTTTAAAATTAATTAATGTTCGATAAATTTTTCCTACTATACTCATCTAAGGAAGTCTCATATGCTTTCGATCAGAGAGTCTGAAGATCAGCAGAGACAGCTTGATCGATTGCAAAGTCTTGTCAACAATTTGTTGAAGGACAAGCCGTCTCAGGGGGAGATATTGTTATATTATGAGACATGCAAAGCCGATGAACTGCTAAAAAAGAGACATGATGATACAGATGATGATCCCAACAAACAGAAAGATAGAGAGCCGATTGGTCCTTCAACGACTGGTGAGCTAACTATGATTCACAGAAAGATAGAGAGCCGACTGGTCCTTCAACGACTGGTGAGCTAACTATGATTCACAAAAAGATAGAGAGCCGACTGGTCCTTCAACGACTGGTGAGCTAACTATGATTCAGGGGGAGTCTGTTGGTGTAGGAGGTTCTGGTAACTTAAAAGTATTTTTTTTTATATATTCGACTTGAGATTTTAAATTACAAGTTAAATATGTTTGAAATAGTTTAAGTTATCATTAATGAAAGTTAAGTAGAATAATGATCGAAAGTCTTCCGATTTATACATAGTCGTGCGGCGTGTCCCGATTGATATCGGCGGTCAGATTTTCTATTATGACTTATGCATTTTAGACAGATTCTTCATGACAAGTCAAAATGATATAAGATTAATTATATAAAATTTAGACTTGAGATGTTATATGACAAGTCAAAATGATATAAGATTTAGACTTGAGATGTTATATGACAAGTCAAAATGATACAAGTTTTAGACTTGAGATTTATTATTTGACAAGTTATTTATGCAATATGTTATAACTTGCAAACGATATATATAATTTAAGGATATAATTGATAGTTAAGTTTGGAAATATAACTTTCAATTAAGTCTTGGAAATTAAGTTATTAATTAATTGTAAACTTGAATGTTTGGTGATCGTTTTCGTTCACAATACATTAATGTTTAAATTTAATTAATGTTTGCTAAGTATATTTTATATTATAAGACTTTTGTAATCTTAGATTGATTCAGGGTAATCAATAAAAGATTTATAAGTTTATATAATGTGTTTATAATAGGTATTAAATACACAAAAGGGATTAATAAGGAAATTCTTGGATTGATTCAGGGAAATCAATGAAAGAATTTATGTTATTAATATTTTATTTGTGTATGTGCCTTTATGGGTCTGGAAATGCTAAAGATATATGCAGGTAGTAAAATTTACATGTGATTACCAAAGACAACTTGAAACCAAAGACGCTAAACCTATTGTCAAGGGGGAGTCTGTTGAGACATGTTTTGTGACAACAGATCTAGCTTGTAATAGACTTTTGGTAATTGTAATCAAGTTTGTACATTGGTTTTGAATTGTAAATGAAAGCTATTGGTTGGTAAACATTTTAGAGTTAAATATCAAAGTGCTGAAAAATGTTGACCAAGTTTGACCGCGAACCGAGTCAGTTCGCATGACAAAATTGGCCTGCGAACCGAGTCAGTTCGCTGGGCCAATATGGGCTGCGAACTGAGTCAGTTCGCAGAGCCCAGTGACCTGCGAACTGAGACGGTTATATATGCAAATTAGGTTTTAAACCTAAATAACTTTTGCCAATTCTCTCATCCAGACGACCTGCGATTCCAGAGACCTCCTAAGTATTCTAAAGGCTAGGTATTGATCGTTAACTCATGTTATAATCGATACGAAGCAATTAGACAATTGTTTCGCTAATATATTGCGAAAGAATTTGTTATAGATCCTATAACTAGTATTAAGGATTCCGCACCTTAATACCTTAAAGAACCTCGTTATCGATCCGCAACATACCGGACATACAAGTTCTAAATCTCTTAACCCCTTACACACATTATCAACCTGGACCTTTACATAACCAGGTGTCAGTGGCTTTCCATGAAGTAACAGACCACTCACAATTGGAAATACTCTCCCGACAGCACAAGAGATCTGCTCAGAAACATGTGGGCTAATCAAAGCACATTTGGTGGGCTCCTAAAAAACATATATAACATGGAATATACTTAGTGTGCATTTGTAACTAAAAACAACTATGTATTGTATGTTGAATATAACCCAAACAATTACCTTTATCTTATCTAACCGTTCGAGGTAAGAAGCCAAGGCAGAATCATTTTTCGTAGGTCTCGATTTGACAACTGGTATGTCTGCTTGTGTAGGTGTGCATTTTGTGGGCTCCTACATAACATATGTAACATGGAGTATAATTAGACTGCATTAGTAAGTAAAAACATATACATAATTTATTAAATATAACCCGCACAAATACCACTATCTTGTCCAACTGATCGAGGTGTGAATCAACGTTATAACTGCTTTTACTAGGTCTCGAGTTAATAACAAGTACGTCTTCTTCCATAGAAGTCGATCCTTGTTGCGTAGATGTCAGTGCATCAACTTGTGCTTGCAACTTTTTATGTTGACTCTTCATATCCTCAAGTTGTTCTCGCAATTCTTTTACCGTTTCTCGTTTCTTCCTTTTCTTCTTATCGTACCCTGGAATGCCCTTCTTCAAACCAACGGTGTATCCAACCGCCCTAGTACGCCCACCATGCTCCTTTCCTTCTAAAAGGGTTAGTAGATCTGATCCCGAGGCAAATTCAGGATTCTTTTAAGATAATATTTTCTGTTAATTATTGCATGTAGTATATTAGGCTATAACAATTGAATCATAAAGAGCAAAATGAATGTTTACTATATAGTCAAGATTGTAAAATAAAATAGCGGAATGTTTAATGGGTCTAACTGGGTCAGAAACTATTACTTTCAAGAATACATTGGAAAAATGACCTTTAAACGGGCTATTGAGTATGCAGCTTATTCTAATTGAGCTTGTTATAGAAATCAAACATAATCTTACCAACTTTTTCACTTTTTCTTGCACATCAGGCGGTACTATCCTGACCCCATCTTTGCCTAAGTAAGTATGACCCAATAAATAATGACGTGAACGAGTGTCTTCTATCTCATGGACTGCTGTAGAAGTTTTTTTTTACTTTGCCTCTGCTTTCCATTTACGTTCATGGCCACGATAACCTTTTGATCCCAATCGTGGTGGATTTTTCTTCAATTTTGCTATTTCCCTCCCCTGTTCACGTTTCAACTTCACATAAAAGTAGCGAACCAATTAAATTCAATGCAACATAACAGTACATCATAACACGTTAGTATGAAATCGAAAATGTTACCCTTTTTTCTTCCGTATTTTCTTTTGCAACAAACTGTAGCCATTTGGACTCTTCTAGAAAACTGTACATGCGAAAAGGAGTCTTTCCCATGTCCATGTAATCTCCCCGGAGTGTTGTTTTGAAAGCCTTCCATCTCTCATTGCACTGCCTAAGTACTGGAACTTTTGCTTTATCATTTGGAATATTCCAATAATCCTGTTGTTTTCAAAGAAATACTATTAAGCATTAATAGATATATATAGATATAGATATATAGATTAAAATAACAATACAACAAGGTCTGGTATATCCTATACTTTGATTTTCAACCACAATTGGTCTTTATCATCCTGCGGTACTTTGCGCCACGAATCGAACAAGATACGAATCTTCCTCCTCGCAAAGCTTCCACATTTAAGGCCAAACCTAGTCTGATTAGGCCCTATAGCTTGCCCACCGTAGACAGTCAAGTGAAATCCAATCCACGAAATAATTTACCGTTACTGTATAGGTAAAGCTCGTTGTGAAAGTTTATTGAACTCGATTTCCCTTTTTCCTTTAAAATTCTTTAAGGTGGTTGTTCCTCTTGTTTTTTTTTTCTTGTGGTTGCTGTTCTTCGTCGTCATCAGTAGATTCATATTCATGTCCAGATTCATGTTCATATTCATGTTCGAATTCATGTTCATAATCGTGTTCGGATTCATGTTCGAGATCCTGAAACAAAGTCAAAGAGATCAACAGAAAATTCTGGACAGCAACTTTCTCAAAGTTTCTATCAAGTTTTGAGAGATAAACTCGTACGTAATGATCTACAAGAATGTACAAATTGATCCCCACATCCAAATCTTTATAGTTGAGTTAGGATCATACTAAAGATACAATTTGGGGTCATAATGAAATACATAGCAGCTCCTAAAACACCAAAATAAAATCAAGAAGAGCAAGCTTTTGTAATTTTTTGATTTTCAATAGGCTTAGTAAAGGACTAGCAGGTAGCAACAGTAGCTGCTAGTACCCTTTTTTTTTAATTTTAGAACAGTTTAACAAGCCTAGCTATATCACCAGATCTCATATTTATTTTGGTTACCTGTGTGCAATTAAGTTTTTAGACATCCTCCAAATGACTTATCAAAGTAAACAAGTACATCAGATGAAATGTATACATAATTACATGAAATAGATCAATGATTTTCCTTTCATCTTTTATGTAACAGTATCTGCTTGAAAAAAATGTAAACATCAATTAATGCAAATTTAAACGTACCATGATGGTTGTGGTTTGGAGATGGCAGTAACAAAAATGATGCAAAATTATTAACTTGAATGCTCTCTAAATAATCCGTGAGGTTGAACACATGTACTAACATAAACTCATTAGCACCACCAATTAATCACAACAAATATATACAGATATTCGACCTCTTATAAAAGCAACAATTCCAAAATTGAATCAAGATTAAAGTTCCAATCACCAAAATTTCTATTGGATTTTTGTTGTTAAAATAGCTAGATTAACAACAGCAGCAACAACAACACTTGCTCAAAGAAAAAAAAGGAAAAGAAAAAAGGGGGAAAAAACATAACATCAGTATTATACCAACTGGTGTAGAATACCTACGAGAATTCTAATCGACTAAGTTTTTTAAGAAATCACTCAAAATTAGATATCTTAACTTGTAAATTAAAATTAATAATGATTAAATACAGAGAGATCAAAATATAACAACATACCTTGCTTATTCATATCAATCAATTGATAAACATCTGATGCAATTAACTAAAGCCGACTGGTGATGGCGGAATGAGCTGACGATGGTGGCGGGAAGATGGTGGTGAGTGGTAGGGTTTACAGTGGTGATGGAGATGGAAGGGTGTGACAGTCGGTTTTGGAACAATTATATGTACGGGAGTTTGGGAATTTTGAGAGAGTGGTAGGGATAGATGATCGGTTTCTTTGAGCATGGGGAATATAGGTTGAACTCTTGGACGGATTTCATTTCCCCAAATTTTTTGTTCTCCCGCTAAAAACAAGACTAGTTCTATCAGGTCTAATTATTTTTATACATAAGTATATATACAACTAAAACAGAGAGGTCGGGAGGTCAATTCCCTTGTTGGTCATTGTTTTTTATATTTAAGTGTCCTTGCTTTAATTGTTATTATTATAATTGAAAAGTTTACAATAGATTTAATACTCATCGGCTAACATTTTCGAATACCAACAGTTCTTTGTGAATAATTAGTTATATTAATACTATAAATATAATTATAATTAAATACAAGTCTTATTATTATTTATTACAATTATAAAAACAAATTACTTAAATTGTGACAAATAAGTAACAAAATAATAAAAGTGCATTATTAAAACAACGAAACACCTTAAAAATAAGTGTTTAAAATAACAAATTAAAAAGTAATAACGCTTGCAATATCTTGTCATAATTTCATTGTTGTAGGTGTTCCTGTACAAAAAAAAAAGACACAAACAATAATTAATAATATACAATTATATTATATTATGTTAAATAAGAAGCGAAAAAATTACGTTCACGTAGAGCGAGGTTTATCAATCCATAATCCTTCATCATGGTCGGTTCTTAAGTAAATAGTATCATCAATAACGTCATTTGTCGATGGAATTCCGATAGAAAATGGAGGTAGCTCATCAAACTGGTCGTATTCTTCCTCGTCCACAACATTCTCAACTCCAAGTATACGTCGTTTACCAAGTAGGACAATGTGCCATCTTGAATCCTTTGGATCTTGAACAAAAAATACTTGGGTGGCCTGTTTAGCTAGAATGAATGGTTCTGATGAATAGGCGTCAGTGGAAAGGTGACAATTGTGAAACCATGACTATCAACTTTAACACCATGTTTGTTTTCGACCCATTTACACTTAAACAATGGTATAGTGAGTGTATGATAATCCAATTCCCAAATTTCTTAAATGACACCATAATAAGATTTTTTTGCAATCGTTGACCTTACATCATGATTATCCCCATGGAGTATTGTCGTTGCGGCTATTAGCGTCACCCTACTATTTTGCAAGGTCTTCTTTGCATCTTGTTGTTTCGTGTGAAATGTATACCCATTGATATCGTAGACTTGGTATTTTGCCACCAGACAATCAGGACCAGAGCCCAACGTTTTGACTAACTGATCCTCTACCTCTACATCATTTATCCTTTCTTTCAACAATGACATGAAATTTTTGTTATGCTCAACAAGCAACCATTTTTCGTTCCTACCACGGTTCTTCGTTTTTATTAATGTCATGTGTTCTCATATGTATGGATCAATACATGACATGTGTTGTAGAACTGTAAAATGTGCTTGGTGAATTTCATCTGGGTCGATAATGACTAGTTTCTTGCCAACAGTCCCAACTCCTTGAAGTCTACCTTCGTGTCGAGATTGCGGGAGCCCAATATTTCTAGCGCATTTCAGATAGTCGATACAAAATGTAGTCACTTCCTCTGAAACATATCCTTCAATAATACTTCCCTCTGGTCGAGAATGGTTCCGTACGTATCCTTTCAAGAAACCCATATATCTCTCAAACGGATACATATATCGTAAGAATACAGGACCGCATGCCTTTATTTCATATACAATATGAGATACAAGGTGAACCATGATATCGAAAAATGAGGGTGGAAAGTACATCTCAAGCTGGCAAAGAGTGATGATAATGTAATTTTGATACCTATCCAGCACATCAGGATCAATCACTTTCGAATGAATCATGTTAAAAAACAAACAGAGCTTGTGATAGTGTGTCGAACGCCATTTGGAAGTATGTCACGAATTGCGATTGGAGTCATTTGTGTCATTAAAACATGGCAATCGTGAGACTTCATTCTGAGTAATCTATTATCTTTCAATGATACCAACTTTTTAATGTTAACAGAGTAGCCAGATGGAACCTTAATGCCATGCAAACAATGACAAATTTTTGTTTTTTCGACCTTCGACAGTGTATAACAAGCCGGCGGTAGGAACGTTCGTTTTCCTTTATTGTCGGGCTGAAGCTCCTTTCAAATTTTCATATCCACAAAGTCCTTTCGAACATTAATACCATCTTTTGATTTTCCTGGAATGTTCAATAGCAACCCAATCAAACTTTCACAAACATTTTTTTCAATATGCATAACATCAATGCAATGTCGGACCTGCAAATTCTTCCAATATGGTAAATCCCAAAAAATAGACTTTTTTCCAAAGTCCTGTTTCCCAACTTATATTTTTTTTACCAAACACGATGTTTTTGTGTTCAACTATCGATAATACAGTTTCTCCGTCCAAAGGTGGACGTAAAATTCCTTTTTCAATATGACCGTCAAACATATTCTTTTTTCTACGGTAGGGGTGACTCATGGGAAGTGATCTTCGATGCCCCATGTACACTGTTTTCCTACAATTTTTCAAGTATTTCGATGATGTGTCATCTTCGCAAATGGGACATGCCTTTCTCCCTTTCGTTCCATATCCTAACAAATTTCCGTAAGCTGGGAAATCACTGATAGTGCAAAAAATCATGGCCCGCAAATTGAAATTCTCATTCTTATATGCATCATAAACTTGGACGCCCGGACACCACATTTTTTTAAGTCATCAATTAACGGAGCCAAATAAACGTCAATATCGTTTCCAAGTTGTTTTGGACCTTGGATTAACAATGACATTATGATGTATTTTTGTTTCATGCATAACCAAGGGGGAAGATTATATATACATAAAAGAACTGGCCAAGTGTTGTGACGACTGCTCAAGTTTCCAAACGGATTAATTCCGTCTGAACTAAGTCCAAACTGTATATTTCTTATATCCTCTCCAAAATCTTCAATATCATCAATATTCCTCCAATGAGGAGAATCGGCCACATGTCGTATTTTTCCGTCATTTTTACGCTCTTCGGCATGCCAACGCAACAATTTTGCATCTTTAGCGTTTGCAAATAATCGTTTTAGTCTTGGTATGATAGGCAAATACCACAAGACTTTAGCTGGGGGTCCACTCTTCTTCACATCATTACTAACTTCCGTTTCTTTTTTTGGCTTATACCTCGATGTACCACATATACCACATTTATCTAGGTCTTTGTACTCATTTCTATACAATATACAATCATTTGGACATGCATTTATTCTTTCGACTTGCAATCCCATTGGACACATCAATTTTTTTGCTCGGTATAATGAAACGGGCAACTCGTTATCGTCTGGTAGCATTTCATGTAATAATTGCAAAAGTTCTGTGAAACTTGTATCACTCCAACCATTATTTGTTTTTAAGTTTAACAACCTCAAAACAGCATAAAGTTTGGTAAATTTCGTGCACCCGATATATAATGGTTTTTCGGAGTCGACAAACAGTTGTTGAAATTTATCATAATTATTGTCATCAATATTATCCTCCACATCATGTAACATGTCATTTAAATTATCAAAATAATCATCCTTGTCTGAATCGATATTTTCATAATTTTCATCATTATCATGGTTATCATCTTTATTACACTCATCAACAACTATGTTACTATCAGCTAATAATTCTCCATGTCATGACCAACAAGTATACTCATCCACAAATCCGTCTACTATAAGATGTCGAGTAATTACATTATGATCAACGTAACTATCGAAATTTTGACACTTTTTACAAGGGCAAGATATTTTCTCGTTCCCTTTCTTCACTCGATCAGCTTCTGCAACTTTCATAAAATTAGTCAACTCTGCAAGATATTCTGAAGTATGACGTGGTATCTCGTACATCCATCTACTACGATCCATCTGAAAGTATAGAAAGATATCATTTTAATAAAATGTATGCATGATATGATATGCGTACGTAGCTATGTTGTTACAAGCAGCCACCTAACCCACTCTTTGAATACTATGTCTCATGTGAAAGTATTAATAGATTGAATGTTTAAGAAAAAATCGACAGCATTTTCCCTTAACTCCCCAAGTATGCTTATAAAATGCAACTCGTGAGAGTAGAAGGGAAATGTTGGCAATTTTTCCTTAAACACTCATTCCATTAATACTATTCACATCCTAACGAGACATAGTATTCAAAAAGCAGTCCCAAACGGGGACAATCCAAAATTAATCTCTATTAGATTAATTTCGGACGGGTATAAATCTAAGGCATATGATTTGGATCCTATACTAAATGAGCTTAATTAATGCAATAAGTTACATATTAATGACTTGAAATCGTAGAAGACGTACCTTTCTTATATCAACAGATCATATAAGTGACTAACAATTTATTTTAACGTTACGTGCAATATGAAGTGAAGTCTTCAATTTCAAATGGACAAGCGTTCGAAACCAACCAAAAATAAACATATGCATAGAACAGCAAATTAAATAATAATATATATAGTTTATTAGAATTAAAATATACACATAATTAGACTAGTAATATGTAATATTTTAAGGTAACTGATTTTACCTTATTATAATAATAAAAAATTGCGTTGAAAGTGATAAAAAACTGTAGGTGTTTAATAGGTAAAATTTGCTTCAATGGGGAGTAATAAGGTAGGTTTGATTGCACTTTGCAGGTGGTTGATTTGGAATGGAAACATGTATACACCTTTTGGGCCGCATAAAAATAATATTTGGAGTGGAATTCGGATATATAGTTCAATTATTAGATAAAGTCATCAGGAGGAGAATAGGGACCGGTTATACTTGAAGGCTCCCGTTTCGATTCATTTAAACCGGTTATTATAGAAAACTGGTTTCTAAACGTAGTAATAACACCGGAATTTTTTAAGCAAAAACGGTCTCTATGTCTTCCGTATAGTTTAAGCGAGTAAAGAACGGTTTTCTAAGATAGAACCGGTCTCTTTAATGTATAGAGACCGGTGTTTTATTAAGTTCGCTAAAATCGGTTTCTATTAGGGGTTTGTATTCGATTTTTTGTAGTAGTGAACTACTAATATTATTAAAACAATGGTACTCAGGAAGAGTCAAACGTAGAATGATTAACTTTCAGATATTAAAACGAACACTCACTTGGACTAGCATCGCTAATGATTTCGGGATGTTTATTAAAACCAGTTTATCTACGTTGAATTTGTGAATCTAGTTAAGTTAGGATTAGCGTCCACTTTCAGATCTAGTTAAACTAGGATTAGTGAACCTGTACACTTAAAGTATTCACCATTTTTCCTTCCCTTGTTTTCCCTTGTCAGTTGACTTACCCCCTTTAGAAACCCTAAATAATCAACATTTTCGACAATCCTCAACAAGTTGTGTGTTCTCCTTTGCTACCTTACTAAAAATCAAATTAAACCCTTCTAAAACCCTAGAAGATCGATTTTCTATCAAGCCCGAACCTTGCACCACAACAGTTTCTTCAATCCCAAGAAATCTATACCTTACTTGATCTACAAGCAACCACCAAGACTTGAACAACAAGAAATCACAAAACCCTTGATGTCGACTTTCCTTGCACCTCAAGTAGTCGGCTTTTACCTTGAAACCCTAAGAAATCGAACCTACCTTGAAAACCTTAAAATCGATATAACCCAATAATCTTGATCGATTTACCCAAGAAAACCCTTGAATCGATTTACACAAGAAAACCCTTGAATCGATTTAACACAAGAAAAATCCTTAAAACCCCTTAAAGTCGAAACTTTACTTCATCGCCTTATAATCCACACAACAATCGCTAAACGTTACCCGAATCTGAAATCAACAAGAAACCCCAGATTTGAGCAGCAGCTTCGATGAGCGCTGTATCTCCCTACTCGAATATCTGATCAAAAATCCCTCCGATCAGATCTAAGATCTATGTGTTAAGAACCTACAGTTTAAATTTCACGAGATCCAACAGTTAACGAACCCGCAACGCCACTTTTCTCACGACTGTGCAGAAAGCGACGAACCAAAAACTATTTTTTTAATTCTATTCTATTACCTTCCTCCTTGTTGTGTAATTCATCTTCTTGAACAAGTCTCTGATACCAATTGTTAGATAAAAACCTACAACACACAAAGCAAACGTGAATCGACAAAAGAACACACACACGATATACCCTAAAATGCCTACATCTTTTGTTAACCAATGATTCACGAATTAGTACAAATAACAATTTCCTAACTAGCATCCCCTTCACCTCCTTTTATAGAGATGAGGGGGTATAATCCCTATGAAATATATCCTCCATAGTATAATCTTAGTTGTAATCTAATCTAAGCAATTAAGTTACATATTACTACCTTAAAGTATTGCTAATATTCCTAATAATCTTGTCAGGACTTTTTTTTTAGCCCAACTCGTTCAAATCCATGTATATAAGCTCAGATGAAGTTCCACTCTAAATCCAATTGGTGATAGAGGGAGTAGCTCATAAACTTATATACACGCTTTAGTTTTTTTATTTTTCAGATGTGAAATATGAATTTTCACCCGACATAATTTATAACTTATAATAACAAAAGGCTGACATTAACATGCAAAATTAAGAAATGCAAAAGTAAGAAAGAATGATAGACAAGTGAGAGCCAAGAATTAATACACCCAATTGAATTAAGATAGGGTTATTTGAAAAATGATATGGAAACAGAGAACCTATCATTAGATTAAAGATGGAATTATTGTGTCTTTAATTTTTTTTTTCCTTGGAATAATATTAAAATTGATAAAATTAAGTCCATAAGGAAGAGAAAACCAATTTTATTTGAAACTTTAACGTGCTCCTAGTATTTTACGAAATATTGAAATTAAAATCGACCATAAAAATAAAAGAATGTTTTACGTAGTAGCAGCCAAGTATACGATAAAATCAAACAATGATCGTAAACAAAAATTAATAACAAGACTTGCTGAGCTGAGCTGTAATAGTTTTGGAAGCTGTGGTTATTTGTTTGTGTTCGACTGTCTGGTCTCATGCAAATTGTCGGTCGACGTTTCATATATATAAATATTCTTCTATTATCATATTTATTTATTTTGTCTTGTAAAACTAATTTTAATTTTAATATGATTTTGTTTATTGAAGTGAATTCAAAGTTATTTTTATTTAAATAAACAACCCGTTAAATGATCGAGTTAAAGATCAAATTTTGGTACTTGAATAAGCCAAATAACATCATTTACTAGATGTTGATGCATGGATAAAATATGGGTAGTTAGCAGTTGTAAAAGTTTAACTACATTTCTACTCGATCAGGTTAATTATGATACTTGTTTTAATACTAGTAATAATAATAAATAAATAACGACACTTCTGACAAAAATATATTATATTATATTTTTATATATAAGTAAAAAAAGGGTGCTTTAAGTTTTATTGCATGAAATAAACTAATCGGAAGTTGTTAAATAGGGATATATATATATATCGTCTTTACTCATAGAATATAATAGAAATAGAAAATACAATATATAATTAATAAGATTTAAGTTTGAAATCATGACATTAACATGGCAGACATGACACTTGGAAATTTGATGATCGACCTGATGATTGTAGCAATTAGAAACTTATAAATAAAGGTCTCTTCAACGTAACTAACTTCTAAAAGATTATCACTAACAGAGTACCTGGAAGAACTTTTTACCAGCCGGCTGAGATATTTAATGATGTAAAAAAGCTTTTGAAACCAGTAACACACCTACCAAATAAAAGATGGCCATTGTATTTAAGTTTTTTTATACACAAGTACTTGTCCACATAAGCAACCAGATAAACGTTTTTGTGCCACGCAATCAACCTGTCATCTTTCTACTTAATGACTCGCAACTTATGTAAATGTTTCAAATAGAATAAAAATCCAAGTTTCATTGAACAGTAGATATGGTTGTTACCCATATTATTAGAGTTAGAGGCAGGAAACGTACCAAGCCCAAAAGTAAAATGGAAGCCCATATACCATTGGCACACTAATACTCCAAAAGTAATTGTAGATTTGTAGATACCTCTTTTCCTGAACTTGTAATTAGTTAGACCTCACAAAGGTTTGAGACACACTAATAGTCCAAAACAAAAATTAGAGAAAAAATGTTTAAAATAATAAATAGTTAAGTATACATTTTAAGCTAATTTTAATTCATAACTTTTACGAATAAGCACTAATTTATTTTATTTGCATTCTACAAATTGTAGCATATATCTTGTACAGAAATGTAACATTTTATAATCTAAGCAAACATATCAATGCAAATAGCTTTCATGAGCAGAAATGACCCATAACCGAGCAACATACAAATTTTGTGACTTGGACCTCGTGTAATCGGAAGTTGTACATTGCTATAGATTAGGTCATCTCTGCAAGCAACATGGTTGCATTTATGGAATGTACCCATGAAAAAAAAAACAAAAAAAAAAATTCTTTGGTAAAATTAAATTTTCCTACAACTAAACACAGAAAAGTAGAGATGTTATCAGTCTCCAGATATGTTATATCATTGAAAACTTACTACTTGAACAATTTTTGGATGAGATATACAGCAAACAATAGCTCTCTAATGTACACTTCTCATAATATTTATTTTATCATGATAGTGGCTGAAACTGCGACTCCACAAGTACGTACAATGGCTTCCCATGCAATTGCAATCGCTCACGGCCCTACAAAATTCAAAAAATCAACACAAATTTTACACATGTGGATGCTGATTAAATTACTATAGTAGTGTGTGGAAAAAGGATACCTTTAACTCTGGCACTTCAATCACACAAGCACATTCGACAACTACAGCACCAGCACGCTCTAGGAAACAGGTCAGTTGTTTCATCATCAAGGTAACAGAGAAAATGGACTATTAAATTAAATTCATAAAAATTAAGAGGGATATTATACCAAGCAAATTCATTGCAGCACAGAGGGTGCCACCAGTAGCCACTAAATCATCAACCACAAGAGCTTGCTCTCCAGGTTGTACGGCTCCTACATGCATTTCAAGGCAGTCTGTCCCGTATTCTAAAATGTACTTTTCTGATATCACTTCACCTATAGAGTTATCAATTGAAGTATACACATTATCATTAAACCACTGGCAAGCAGTTAACTAAAGAAATATATGGGCAAGTACCAGGCAACTTTTTGGGCTTCCTTAATGGAACAAACTTTGCTCCTATACCCAGTGCAATTGCTGGACCAAACATAAAGCCACGAGCCTCAATACCTGCCAAGGTTATAAAACCTGTTAGAATTCATAATAGACAAGGGGACAAGTGCATACAGGACTAAAGCTCCGAACTTGTCAGGTTACGAAATACAGGGTAGCATAATGCACAAGATAAGAACAAAAGAGGTTATACGCAAAAAAGAAGTGATTTTTACATTGGTAAACAAACAGAAAAAGTAACCCATTTGATGAAGCCTAACAATAATTGATTCTCATAAAATGACAGATGGATACAATGATTAAATCATTTAAGAAAGTGTAAACGTGTGGGGCGAGTTCATGAAGATAAAACAAAAATATACACATTGAAAGTTACAAGATTTTAGGCTCAAAAAATCCAAAAGCAACTCATCTCATATCAGTATGTTACGAAATCCACATTGCAATGAAAAGAAACCAATCAAACACAATTAAAAAGGTTATCATGTCCCCATGTTGAAAAACTGGATCGATCATTACTAGCTCGTAAGGGTCCTACCGGCTTTCCCCCAACAACAGCAACCGCCATTATCTCACCCCCAAATTTGGATCTTGTAAAAAAGATAGAGCACATGTATGCTTTAGTACTCAAAGGCCACTTTAAGCCGCTCATAGTTATTCATACCTAGTAATCACTACCTCTTCCCACTATCATAGTAACAACCACTACTATCTAGCTACTTCAATATCAATAAATACTCCAAAACAAATAACCAGATTCATATCAAGAAACTCCTGTAGCTCAAAAACATGTTCAACAACTAGAAGTCTAGAACTATATATCTATTTTTACCAGGATAAATTTGATCTGTTTTCTAATACTAAAAGTCTAAAACCATTAACAATGGAACATTTTTTCGGACAATGTGATTTCAATAATATCCACAAACAGAGCTATTGAACCCACACTAACTAGCTAGTATAATACTTGAAATTGTCATCCATAATGCTAAACCGTCTTCAATTTTCCACTCAACCACTTGTCATAAATAGTTATGAAACATTTGACTGAACATGTGGTGTTTGAAAATGTTGACCGTGTAATTATTGTCAACAACTTATTTCCATACTGCTGACCAAAATCAATAGAATCAGACCAGTTATTTACAAAAATTGGATTACTGCAACTTTCCTGTAACATTATAAGAAGAAAAGTCAGTGCAACCTTTAAAGGGAACAGTTTATGAGTTAAAAATAAAAAGTAATAAAGTTTAAATAAAATAATATGAGACCATCAGCTGAATATTTATGTAACACTCTCAAAAGTCAAAATTGGACCCTATCTATAATAACAGCAAATTACACTCGTCAGTATTTGGGGGAAAGGTGACGTATATGCAGTAGCAATCGATATTGAAGAAAACTAAAAGAAATTAATTAGTAATTACCTGCAACAACAGAAATGTTCTTTTGTTTGTATCGCTCAACAAACAGATCAATTGTATCTTTAAAAGCCTTTGGATCGAGTAATAATGTAGTTATGTCTAGAAACATAATCCCTGTTTTCACCAAATAAAATATTTTACCATCATTTATTATACAATTAAACCAAATTATGTGTATATGTAGTATGTACCTGGTTTAGGGAAGTCGGGGACGACGCGAAGGGTGGATTTTATGCCGTTAATACGATCGTTTTTGCCGGTGGACATTTTTGTCTATGTGGGTGAAGTAGCAGTTGAAGAAAATTAAATGTGGGAGGGAAAAATGGTGTATTTATAGGAAGGCTTTTAATTAATTTAGTAATTGAGGGGAAAAGTTGTCGGAATGTAAAAGATGAAGGGTTATTTTCTAAACTGGCAGCAACATCTCAAAAAACATAAGATGATAGAAACAGTCCATGTACTTGTCATAATTACTTTTATATCACCCGCATAACAAATCGTGGAAGAGTATATAAATCAGAGTTTTTAATAATAATTAATACACGTGATGAATGCTGTTTTTTCTCTTGTTTTATGAGAAGGATCGGCCATGTTTCTTCTATAAAATCTTGTCGCAAGAGCTAAAATGCATTGACTACGTACATTATTCCTTTGCGTTTGTCTTTTCAATTACTTTAAATTTTTAAGAAATGTAATTATACTGAAGTTTATACGAAAGAAAATAATAGAATGTAAAAGAAGAGAAAAGAATAATAATTTTTTATTTGTATTTTCAGAGTTGGAATGAAAATAAAAAAATAAAAAATGGAAAAGTGAATTTCTTTCTAAAATTGGGCGGGGTTGGTAATTAGGGTGAAGGATAACATGCGCATCTCTATCTTCTTCATTATCATTTGTTGCTTTCGTATCTTCATAAGAATATTTTGTGGGCTAACTCTCTCTCACACACACCCTTTTGTCATTTTTTTCATCAATATATATTTTACATATATACATGATAGAGCTAGCTTATAGACTAGATCCAGAGGATCCATGCCTAACTTATTTTCCCTTTAATTTACGAGTGTCGTTGATGGGTGATAATTATACCAGTGCGTTATAATCAATTGACTTTATGTTCCTCCGAAGAATAGTTAAAATTTTGAGAAATTGATCGATTTGTCACACATTTATAACGATTTGCCCGAAAAAATTTGTGTTATGAGAATTTGTCCTATTCGGAAGCAAATCGCAAGTATGCGATTTGCGACTCAGCTACAAAACAAGTCATGACCGAGAACGTGTAAAGGTGAATGGCTCAAGTTTGCCCAGCAAATTGTAAGTTTGCGATTTGCTTCTGGGTGTTTGCGATTTGTAACTCGGCTACAAAACAAGCCGTGACCGAAAACTTACAAAGGTGAACAGTTCAAGTTTACTCCACGCTAGCTAAAGCAAATCGAGAGCTTGCGATTTACTTCTGGTGTTTGTGATTTGCAACTCGGCTACAAAACAAGTCATGACCCGAAATGATTCGTTCTCGGTCACGACTTGTTTTGTAACCGAATCGCAAACACCTAGAAGAAAATTCGGGTGGGGCAAATTCTCATTACACAATTTTTTTGGGGCAAATCTTTATAAATGTCCGAAAAATGTGACAAATCGATCAATTTCCCAATTTGTTAGGGTATGTACACCTTTTAAAAATGCAATTATGCCCCTATTAATTTAAAGTTGCGGATCCATAATTTAGGGTGAGCCGTAGCATTGATATCTGAATTTTTGTGAACCCATAGCACAAACATAAAACGTAACTAAAAATGCAATTTTTATAACAAATTTACATTACATATTGTGTATGAACTCGGAGCAACTGCTACCCCTATCTTCTACGTGACTTCGGCTCTAGACGACCGTAAGTACTTACCGAATTAATTATGTGAGGTATGTCATAAATCAGACAAAATCCTGATCACAATTGCATCGATCTTTATTTTGAAATATAAGAGTTAAGAAACAAGTTCTAACTAATGATTTATAAAACTTCTTTAATGATTAATTTATAATCACAGGGTTCAAATATAAACACTTCTTATGGTGGGAATCGTAGGGACGGACATTTTTATTTTTAACCTTAAGATTAACTAACTTTTTTGATTAAATTATATTAAAGTTATTAGAATTTTATGTTCTTTAATATCAGATAAAATTTTTTAAAAATATGTGATACACATCATAAAAAATTTAGTGTGTATCACAATATCACATATAAAAGTTGTGATACACAACTTTAAGTTGTGTATCGTATATTTTTTGTTTTTTAAATCGATCCAATATTAAAGAGGATAAAATTTTAATAATTTGAACATTACTTTTTTGCAAAAAGTGTATAACAATGACAGCCGACTATCATTGTCTACCACTATTATATTTTTTCTACTTATTACCGTCGCATAACGCGGGTTACCGACTAGTAATATTATAATTCATTTGAATTGTTTGTTTTAGAATTCAATCAAAACTAAGGAAACGACTATTTTGTGCAATTAGTATAACATTATAATAGAAATATATGTGCATTTTGTCTCAATCATTGTTTAAAAGAGGAAACAAATTAGTGTAACACTAATAAAGCAATAGTGATCATTTAGAGTTGATGAGATTTATGACTTTCTATCTCAAATCTCAAAATACTAATTATAATATAAAACATTTGAATACAAAAGAGTATTAGTATTTATTTTTAATCACAACAAATTAAATACGAGTAATCATATCGTTATAGGAAATTTATATAACTGAGAAATACATATGATAGAAATTGAGCAATCCGTTAATAATTCGACCTGACTAGAACACGATTCTATAATTCACCCGTCGCTTTTCGTAGACACTATGCTAATCTTAGAAAACCATGGTCGACATTAGTGCGACAAGATAAAACGGACATTTGAAATTAAGCTGGAATCAAATATTTTAGTTTAGCATTGTAATTTGTAAATGGCAAAATAGTGTCCAAAGCAATAGTAACGCTCATTTATTCTAAGAAAGCCCATGGGCCACTAGTCCAGATTTATAATTTATAAATTGTTTTGATGCTTGTCCAAGCTTTAGCATGCAATTAATGTGAATATGGTCAACTCTGAAATATAAGAAGAAAAACAAAAGGTGCCACATATTATAGCCATTAATTAATGTTTGCTAGTATATGCTGTAAAAAGAATTATCGTAACCACATCTCAAAGGAACATACATCAATATCAAATTAAGAGAATACTAAATATAAGCAACATCACCGCCGGCCGACTGATCCAACTGACTTCTGCTACCGCTGTTCCTGATCGCACCAAGTTGATGCCGGTCTTGGTAACCTTTTTCCCGGTGTACTCATCCACCTCCACATCTACACCAACCACCACAGTTCGCTTCCATTGTGCAATTGACTTGAACTTCACTCTACCTACCAAATCAACCCTCATCACCACAATCCTTGTTCCGCTACCAGGCTGCACCATCATTCCTCCAAACACCACCGTGCGACGCACATGCTTTTCCTTGTGATGACTCTGATGAAACCCGCGGATGGTGTACACGCCTAAGTGGACGCTATCATTGCTAGTGGCTTTATTTGGAAAATATGAAAAAGTGAGATTCATCGGACGATAGTAAATTCCCACCGGATTCTTGTTGTCAAGCTTAAGGTCAAAGTAGATGGTTGTTGATGTTGTGATATAAGTGGTGGTGTTTTCGGTTGCAGTTTTATTAAGGGAAGGAATGTAAAATTCTTCAATGGTGATGGTTGGGAGTTTACAATGTAGACTTTGTATGAACAAGATAAGTAACAGCGAAAAGCCGGTGATATAAATCATCACCTTCAGACTTTCAACACATATCGACCCATGCCCCATTTTTATTTCTCAAGAATGAGAATTGGAAGTTGGAAGTTGGAAGTTGGATACTTTGATATGAATTTTTCAAATGAAATAAACAAAATAAAAAGAGTTCGATGTGCAGTGGGAGTTTTTGGAAATAAGAAAAGCAAAGTAACCATGTGAAAATTATGTGTTCTTAATTTTCTATGATATTGCGAGATCTCATTCCAGAAGTTCTCATTACGTCTGTTTCTTGATGCTTTTTTATAATTACGTACTTGTAACAGCATATAAATAAACAAATTAATGCTAAGAGTTGAACCCGATATTCTTATACAAATTGTTAAGAATTGCGGGAAACATCCAACTAACAACAACCAAATTGTTAGCAAAAAACAAACTCACAACACTCGTGTTATTGAGATTACACCCACAAACAATAAACAGACAACTAAATCGCAACTAAGCAATTAAACAAGCAAACAAGATAAATAACGAACAATACGACACACGGATATATATGTGGTTATGTCCGATCTCCGGTCTTGAAGATCAGTTTAGTCCATGTGGCCAAATCAGAGCGTTCTTATTACAATTTGCTTGTCAAAGATTTACAAGAATATGGAATATGGATTACATTATATAAGGTAGATAAAAGTAAACTAGCAAAAATTCAGATTTAGACCGACATATGTGATCCCGTCGAGATGGTAGTCACCAACACAAGATCCATCGAAATCACGAAGGATCCCATCGAGATCAAACCCACTGTCTCAGAAATCTTAGTCTATCCCATCGGGATCAAAGCATCCACCATAATTGCTTGTTATTTCTCCCTTTTACTTTTCTCTTGTCAATCTAGCTCTACAAGCACAAATTGGCAATTATGTTTTCTTGTTACTATCTTGATCACATATTGCCTGTTACGTATTACGGAGTAAATTATCGATTTAGCAAAAACCCTATTATAAAGTTCATGCATTATGTATACCTCTCATCTTATAGAAAATATGAATTAATTAGTCAACTAATTAACTTACAACATTTATACTGAACTAATTCAGTTAGTTAGCTAGCTAGCTTATACCAATCAAAAATGAAAATCATGTGGATAGCTACTAGCTAGATTGGTTATATATATGTTGGCTTACTCAACCCATTTAATAATCAATAATTAATTTGAATCCATCGTAATTCCCTTTTGGATCTAGCTAGCATGCATCTTGTCTGTTAATTAAACTTATTAATAATACATACTTCTGTTGTTTAATACTGTAAACAAGTTAACAAATCACAACAAACTTTGTTCAGAGCATGGGTGTGCGGACACTGTTATTTTAATATTTCGGTAAGAATACTGTTACATAAAATGAAGATGTGGGAGAAAAAGTGAAGATGTGAGAGACACTATTCTGAACTTTCTATTTTTTTTTAAAGAAATTTAATTAATTTAGTAAATTAAAACAAATAAATAACACATAAATTAAATTAAAAACCAAATACAAAACTCATTTATAAAATATTAACAAAAAAATATTAATCAATAATAAAAATAAAAAGATAAAAAACAATAGCCCATGTTAATGAATTTGGCCTAATTTTTTTTAGTTGTGAAATTTTATTTTTTTCACTTCATATATGTTTTATTGTGAACTCTTACATTTTTTTTATTTTCTAAAAAGTTTTCATTGTTATCCTTTGTCTTTCTTTGCTTAATAGTAGTTTACAAAAAAAAAATTAACTGTGAAGTTTAATTTTTTAGCTTCACATAAATTTATTAACGTGTGAAGCTTAATTTTCCACCTTTATTTCTTTGTAAATCTTCGGAGAGATGGTGGTTTCATTAATTTTGTAAATTTTTTAATTTCCCCTTAAAAATGGAAGAACCCACCGTCTAATGGATAATATGGGGAAGACGTTTGTCAACACTGGAGGCAGAAGAATAGGCTCGGTAAATGGATATAGTTGCAAGTTACATAAACATCCCCAGATTAAAGAAGACGTTGGAGGTTCAGCAAATTGGTCGGAGTTGATATTGACCAATATGACCCTTATAACAGTAGAATACGACGCCCGGGACTGCAAAACGACATCTAAACCTCCACCCGTTAGCATATATAGGAATATAAACCGAATCCATTTTCTTTCAACTGCCGAATCTTCACTCTTGTTTGTTTGAGGTTAAGGTTTTATCTTTTCTTTGCGTTTTTTTTTTCCTGCTGTTATTTAATTACGTTTATGTTGATTTATGTATCTCTGCTGCCTATGATGCTGAATTTTATATGTTTTTTTTTATATTATATGCTTCATTGATGTATACATGTTGGTTAGTTTATGATGGTTTCATAAGTTGTCCCTGTGACATAAAGGAAATTTTTGGACAGTAATTGTTAAACTAAGTGTAAATATATCTAGTGCTTTCTTTTATTTATATGTTTATTATTATTGTAATATGTAATGTAATACGTATACGTATGTCTCCTTTTCCCATTTGTGTATGACATGATTTTACCTAATTCTTTTATTGGTTGAATTTTTTCATATCTTTTAATTTCATCCAATCAATTTTCAAATCTACAAATCACATTTCCAAGTCTAAATTTAGGCTTATAAGCAAGGTTGTAAAAATCACTAGGCTAGGACTAATCGGTTTAGACCTTGTTGGGACTAATCGGCCTAGTCGGAGACTAATCTGGGACTACTCGATTTGGACTTCTTTTACATTTAAATTATGAAATTTAAGACTATATATATAATTATCTTGAAATATAAATATAATCGTTCAATTGTTCAAAAAATTTCACGTTTGACCAAGTTTTAAAATGTTGACCAAGTTTGGTTTCGGCCATTTGTGACCGATTTTGACCGATTAATCCCGACTTTGACCCGTTGATTGACGTTGACCACAATTGACCGAATTTTAAGTCAGAATAAGGCTAGTCGAGTTGGAGTAGTCCTAAATCCCGAATAATCCCCTCATGCAGTGTACAAATAACGAAACACTGATTAAACCTGTTGATTCACAGAATACCCATGTTAACCTCTTCCAACACACATTGATTCAAAGAATACCACGGGATGAACATAACTTGAGAGAAAATTCAATTTTTCAAAAAAATGATAACAAACCTCCCAAAAAAGAAAAAAAAAAAACAGAACCCTAATTAACAAGCATAATTTCGAATGGGCTTAAAAAACGAAACGGGCCAAACACAAGCCCAAAAACAAAAACCAAAAAATAAACATAAAAACATAAAAGTGTCCATAAATCCTTCCAAAACGCGTTTTTGGGCCTCGAAAGTGGGTAAGCCGCCTGTGGCCGCTTATCATGTTGTGCTCCTCGCTCCAAGCTTCGATTCGACAGGTCATAGACCTAAAACGGAGCCTCGTAGTCCAAGTTATGGTCATTTGCGTGAAGTCCCTTTTGTCACCCGATCATGGGCCTCCAAAAATATAAGGGTCCGATCCTCCACACTAGGGCCTGCATCATCTCCGGAGTAGCCCTTAATCGGGACTCTTACCAAGCCTAGATACCAATTTTCATCCGAATGCAATTAAATCACATAAAGTGCCCTGGCTTAGGACCTAGTATGAACTCAATGGGGGCAAAGGATTCTTGTAAGCACAAGAACTCCCATAAGCATTGACTTGCCACCACCAGGAGGGTTTAGAATTCACCCAGTACTCCACGCTTGGAATGACCAGCAACCACAACAGCAGCGGAAGAACACGTATCAATTCTGGATTAGCCAAGAATTGACTTCAAGAATTGAGAGTTTCAAACCCTACCTTAATCAATCAAAAAATTAGGGTTTCTTATCGAAATTCGCCCCGACTATCACTCTAACACCACCAGTCTTTGATCGAACCCAATAGACTACAAGATCTAGGTCTTTCAGATGAAAACCCTAAATCGACTAAACAATCAACCCCTAACCTAACCGGTTAGATCTATAGAAATCAACAATTAATCGTTGCCATGTGCTCTGATACCATCTTAAAATGAGCATATGAACAGAGATCAACAAGAGTATATGAAATTTTTATAGTAATATCATTAATCAACTCAACGTTCTGAAACAAATACATGAAAAACTCTCTACAAGATCACTCAATCACTCAAACAAACAATAGCAATCATCAACACGATGATCCTAACACAAAATAAGAAATCTTAATTTTGACGATGACGAACCAGAGAGAAAAGAATGCACACACACGTTTTATGTATATCTTCTCAAAACCTATTTCTCCTCTTATTATAAAACATTCAGTTATCTGTTATTATTATATTTACACTTACAGTCCTTCTACTTCTTAAACTCCTGTACCTGCACAAAACTTATCCAGAATATAACTTTAAGCACTTACCTTGTTTACCTTGTCAGACTAATACCATTAGGATTAATATTTGCTTGACTAGCACCTGCACTCACAAAGGCTAAATAGAAAGTAAGAATAAATAATACCATGAATTATTTTGTATGTTTCATAATTATTTGTATTATTTTAACAATCCCCCTCAAATTAATTATGGAACATATCATACAATTTGAGCCTTTCACTTAAAATGTTATGCTGAGTTGTTGATAGACTTTTTGTAAAGATATCAACTATATTTTCAGTAGATCCTACTTTCTGGATTTCAATAACTCTTTTACTCAATTTTTCTCTTACAAAATGTAGATCCACTTCAAAATGTTTAGTTCTTTCATGATATACTGAGTTAGAGGCAATTTGAATGGCAGACTTATTATCACACAACATTCTTGCTAGTGTTAAGTCTGCTGCACCCAAATCATGCATAATTTTAATCATCCACATTAACTCACAAGTAACAAAAGCCATAGCTCTGTATTCAGCTTCACTAGAGACCTGGATACAGTTGGTTGTTTTTTACTTTTCCAAGATACTAAATTATTATCCAAAAAAATACCATAACCTGTGATTGATTTTCTTGCATTCATAGACTTTGCCCGATCTAAATCTACATATGCAGTCAAACTCATCTTTGGACACTTGGTAAATAATATGCCTTTTCCTGGTGACAGCTTCAAGAATCTGAGCAACCTTAATGCAATTCTCAAATGAGACTGTAATGGTGCATGCATAAACTGTGAAAGACACTGCACTGAATAAGCAATTTCTGGTCTTGTTAAAGTAAGATATATGATCTTACCCACCAATTTTTGATACTCAGATTTGTTTGTTAAAGGCATATCAGCACTGCTCTTATTTTCTACATTAGAAAAAATAACACCTGCTTCTAATGGAGTTAGTACAGGTTTTGCACTAAGCAAACCAAAATCTGATAACAACTCAAGATAGTACTTTCTTTGGGAAAGACATAAACCTTTATCTGAATCAATCACTTCTATTCCCAAAAAATACTTTAATTTACCCAGATCTTTAATCAAAAACTTAGAACTCAAAAACTGCTTAACTTTGTTTATTTCACTTGTATCACTTCCTGTAATCACTATATCATCTACATAAACAAGTAAGATAACAACAGACTTAGACACAAACTTAACAAACAAAGAATAGTCATTTAGACTCTGACTAAAACCACATTCAATTAGGGTAGATGTCAAATTTTCATTCTATTTCCTTTGGGCTTGTTTCAAACCATACAAAGATTTAACTAGTTTACAAACTTTATTGTCAGTTTTATCAAAATAGCCCTCTGGTAAAACCATATAAACATCCTCTTCAAGCTTACCATACAAAAAAGCATTGTTGACATGTAGTTGATAAAGAGACCATGATTTCTGAATAGCAAGACTAATAAGACACCTAACTGTTACCATTTTTATTACAGGTGAGAAAGTTTCATCAAAATCAATACCTTCTCTTTAGTTATACCCTTTGGCAACCAATCTGGCCTTAGACCTTTCTATTTCACGTGTATCCTTATATTTTATTTTGTATACCCATTTACATCCTATAGGTTTTCTATCTTTAGGTAAATCTGTTATTATCCATGTCCCATTTCTATTTAAAGCTTCCATTTCTTGATTCATTGCTTCTATCCAATTTGGATCTTTAGAAGCCTCAAGATAAGACTTAGGTTCTAGACTCTTATTCAGATTAGAAATAAAACAATAATTTTCTGCACTCAAATTTGTATAATTCACAACCTTATCTAGACCAAATTTAACCTTGTCGCACCCCCAAGACGCGTGACAGCAGAAAGTATGAGGTGTCAAGGGGGCGCCGACCAAATTAAATATCACAATACAAGAATTACAACAAACGACCTCTATATGAGACGTTTCAAAAATAGTTACATTCATAATTCCGATGTTTACAAAAGTTTTACAAATTCCATGGAGTTCGCATCCGATAAGTAGAGATACATAAGTAATGGTAATACATCATATATTAAATGCAATGTAATCTCTTGTTGTTCGAAAATATATGCGACTCGAGCTACGCTATCCATAGGCGTCCTACTGCTGCGGGTTACCTGAGAAATACATACTAAAAGGTCAACATAAAGTTGGTGAGTTCATAGGTTTGTAACCAGTTGTTATCAGTGTGATCCACAAGATTTCAAGTTGTATCATTCAAAAATGATAGTTTAAAAAGTATCGCCTACAACGATAAAAGTATTGCACGAATGCAATATGTGTATACCATTTGTCATGAGTCTCATAGTTCGAGCTTAACGTTGTTTGCCTCCGGTAAGTGTATAATCAGGTACACTTTTAATTCACAAATAAAATTTGCGTCCGTGGGTTGTCTAGAGCGACTAGCCCGGACGGGGTTTGTCAAACCCTGATAGATCTATCCAATAATATTCACGCACAAATTTTAACGAACTATGATGGGTAGAGGACTTTAGTGGATTAAATCGGGTCTCATGCAATCCGTATAAAAAGTTGTTATCAGTACTTGTGATCATAAAAACAATTTCTATAAAACAGTTGTATGTATTCTCACCCCAGTTAGAAAACAGTAAAAAGGGGCTATGAAACTCATCTGAGTTTAGCAAGTAGCAAGTAATAATCAAATAGCAAGCAATGTGCTCCAAGTTGCAACCTTCTAACGTCCTAAACGTATAAGGTTGTATATAAGTAGATGTCTCAAAAGACCATCTATGTAAGTGGAGGGTTAATGTCCACTTAGGTCAATCGTGTAGGTGGGGGGGGGGGGGGGGGGGGGGTTAATGTCCACCTAAATTAATCGTGTAGGTGGAGGGTTAATGTCCACCTAAGCTAGTTCACTCAATTAGAAATCTCTAGTTGTTCGGTTATCGTTTGTGTTTAGAAAACATGTACGGCCTGTTGGTGACGGTTTGTAATAATAATCCCATAGTATTATTATTATGTTTCGTTTTAATGTATACCCCTATATGTTTACGTATTTCGTGTACTCGCTGTATCGTATGAGATTCAGTTGTTACGTGAGTCTAACACTTGATAGTTAAGCATTTTCTACTTTCCGGTTATGGGTAATTGATCAGTGCGACAAGGGGGCGAAGCCCATGAATGACGGGGGTCCAGGGGCAGAGCCCCTAGTAGTGGGGTCCAAGGTGTGGCAACCCCTGGCAGGGTCCAAAGGGGCAGAGCCCCTGGCTGGGGTCGAGCTGCCAGGTCAGCTCGGAAAATTTTCATTTATGCTTATATTGCTTTAATAAAAACGTATAGATTCTGTGTTTTTAGCGACACTAGGTTAGTGTCGCTATACGCGAAACTAAGGTATTATGCGACACTAAGGCTTGTGTCGCTAAAGGTTCGTGTCGCAGGTTTGGTGCGTCAGTAGGACCCATTGCGACACCAAAACTTGTGTCGCAAAAGGTGCCGATTGGGAAGCTATGGCGACACAGAGGCTTGTGTCGCTAATGTGACGATTCGTTCCCCTCCTGCGACACAAAGACTTGTGTCGCAAAAGGTGCCGATTGAGAAGCTATGGCGACACAGAGGCTTGTGTCGCAGACGATTGGGCTTCTTCTGAGACACTAAGGCCTGGAACAGGTTGTTTTGCAAGTCCGATTTCGTGATCCAAATGTTCGAATAAAATTTCAAGAAAAATCTGAGTTATTCCTTAGTATCTTCGCTACTTAAAATAATTTTTCCAGAATTTTTGGGTATATCTAAGTATTTTTAAAAATTCTGTTTCTTCCCTGAGGTCAGAAAGTGACCAATCTGGACACATGCAACAAGATCGGTCTTCTGGGCAAAATCTACACATTTCCCGAAAAAGTTATCTAAACGACATTTGTACCTAACAAAATTTGTGAACTTTTGGCGATGGTTTCAAGTCATTTGAAGGTGTATAGTTCCAGTTATGACTCGAACAAAAAGGGTGAAGTTTCTGACTATATGGACAGTCCGTATACATGTTTTTGTAAAAATAATTTTCGGTATCAAACGAGCTCTAAAAATTATGAAACTACTTGAAAATGAAAGCTAACTTCTTAAACTTAATTTTTGCCTTTTGAATCGTCCATTTTGGTCAAGTTTTGAGGGAGAAACTTCTCCTTGAAGTTGAACTATTTTTCTGGTCAGAATTGCATGTGACGTTTTTAAACATTTTGAGCCATGAAAAACGTTTTTGTGTTATGTTTTGGACATTTCCTTGTTATGTGAACATTATAACATGTTTATAGGAGTGTTTCAAGTGTTTTGGAAGAGTTTTGAAGTTCTTACAATGTTTGAACAACCGAGCAAAAAGGAGAACGATGATGGGAAGGGCTCGATCTTGCACTTTGACTTGATTACTTCTTGAAAATATGATAAATGATGATGGTGGTTGATGGTGGCAGGTGGTGGTTGATGGTGGCAGGTGGTGGTTGATGGTGGTATGGCTGGGATTTCTTGAGAAAGAGAGAACAGAGGGAGGGAGTGTGTGAAAATGTTGTGTGTAAATGAGGAAAAGGAAGGGAAATGAGGAATAAGTAGGGTGGGCCTTGGGCCGGCCTTTGGGCTTCGTGGGCTGAGCCTTGGGCTCAGTTGGGGCGGCCCAAATGGAGCCTTGGGCTTGTACATTTGTTTCTCAAGCCCGTGTTACATTATTTGATCGGTTAAACTTTATTCTCGCGCGTTATAATTAAATTTTTAACGTTTAACTTTTGTGTTTTATTTTTGATACGAAATCACTATTTTAATTTAACCAATATCTTTAAAATACTTCATTGAACCTTCTCAAAATATTTTTCGGTTTCGTTCGGGTGTTGGGCGCGATTCGCGCGTTTTCGTTGCGTTTGTTACGTTTTAAGCAAAACTTCTAGGTTTTTCGTATATTATTATTTAATAACAATAATATAGGGTAAATAATTACTATTTAATTTATAAAATAGGTTTACATTATTTATGAAAAGTTATCACCAACGTCGTATAGATTGTCGGACTCCGTCCGGTTGTTTCGCGTAATTACAAATAATCACGAATGTGTATATAATCATATACAAGTAGTTACAAGTATTTAGCCCAATCAAATACTAAATACACGTAATTATGGTTCTAGCTTAAGGTAATCATTACCCTAAAGTGTCAGGTGTCACAAACCTTTCCACCTAAGACATAATCTTTTAATTTTGTTGGAAGGTTAACTTTTCTACTAGACCTTCTAACCTCATGAGTTATTGTATCCAAAGAACCATGAATTGTATGTTCCGAGTCCTCAGGAGTATCACTACTAGAGTCAATATCATCATTAGATGTTGCAGGTCTGTTGTCATCACATGTGTTCTTTTCAGAATCACTAAGGACATTAGCTTCACTACCATCATCTTTTGACTTGTCTCTCCCTTCATCATTGGACATAAAAATATTTTGATTGGGTGTATCAAAAAAATTTAGATGATTCAAACCACTTTCATTTTGACAAGTATCAACCAGTTTAAAATTAACAGTAGTTTCAGATTTCAATTTAAAAGGATAGACATCTTCAAAAAATTTTACATCTCTTGAATAAAACAGAGTTTTACTTTCCAAACTATATAGTTTATAAGCTTTCTTAACACTTGAAAATCCAACTAATACACATTTATCTGACCTACTGCTAAACTTGTCATTATTATTTAAAACATTTGCAAAACACAAACACCCAAAAGTTTTTAAGTGGGAGAGATTTGACTCTTTGTTATACACTAACTCATAAGTACATTTTCCTGACAACACAGAAGTTGGCAACCTGTTAATCAAGTAGGTTGCAGTTAGAACACATTCACTCCATAAGTACAAGGGAATTCCTCCCTGGAACATAAGAGACTTAGCTACATTTAGAAGGTGTCTCTGTTTCCTCTCTACAACTCCATTCTATTGTGGAGTGTAGGGACAAGAAGTATGATGTATGATTCCCTTTTTATTAAAGAAATCTTCCAACCTTTTATTCACAAATTCTGACCCATTATCACTTCTAAATATTTTAAGAGAAGTGTTGAACTGATTTTCTAACAGATAACAAAAAGACTCAATATAATTTGCCACTTCAAACTTATTTTTCAACAGATATAACCAAACTGCCCTGGAAAAATCATCTACCACAGTTAAAAAATATTTATATCCTTCTTTACCGCTTACTTTATAAGGACCCCACACATCCAAGTGAACCAGATTACCAAGCCTTTGTGTTTTGTGATCACTCAAAGGAAATGGATCTCTGTTTTGCTTAGCTTTAAGACATACTTCACAAGGATCACCACTAGAAACACCACCCAAATTCAACCTATGTTTTAACACATTTAGGACTTGGTCTGAGGGATGACCAAGTCTGTTATGCCATAACACTTTAAACAAAGACCCAAACATAGGGATACCAATAAAACAAGACTTACCATTTACATCAAAGAAATACAAACCACCACTCTCACTACCAGTTCCCAGAACCTTCTTGGATTCAAGTCCTAAATATAACACTTATTCACATCAAAACCAACAAACATTTTACTGTCCCTAGACAACTTGTGAACAGAAAGTAAATTTACACAGTACTGAGGAACAACTAAGACATCATTTAACACCACATTTGATGACAATTTTAAAGAACCAATTTTAGTAACAATATCTTGGGTACCATTAGGGTGTCCAACCTTTAATCTTAAATCTAGCACATCCACAACATTTTCCATTTTATCACTAGTGGAAGTCATGTGCTGATTTGCACCAGAGTCTATCACCCAAGCCTTACTTGGATTACATGACTTAGTCACAGAATTATAATTAAAATTTTTATTAAAGTTCATATTGAAAAACACACTATTATTAACAAAACTATCTGCTGCATTGTTTAGCACAGTTGCAGGTGATGATTTTTCACCAATTAAACTCATAAGTTTCAGCACCTGTTCATGAGAAAAAGGAAAATCAGGACTAACAGAAGAAGAGTTAGCACTTTCAGACACATTTGACCCACAATTAGCATTATTGCTAAACTTAGCCTTATTCTGCCCATATGGTTGATTATTAAACTTTTTCTTAAACCCAGGTGGATACCCCACCACTTCAAAACATCTTTCAACTGTATGTCCTATCATATCACAATGTGTACGCTTCAAATTTAGATTTGGTCCTCTATTAAATTTCCTGTTACTTTGAAACTGTGAAAAAAAAAGCAGATGAATTTCCAGTTGACTTAACACCACAAGAAACCAATTACTCTATGTGACTCTTCTCTAGAAATGATTACAAAAGCAGATTTTACATATGGCAAAGGATCAGAAGTAAGTATATTACTCCTTATTGGAGCATACACATCATCTAAACCCATAAGAAACTGCATTAATTATATTAACCTATTATGATCTGTAAAACCCTTATTTGCATCACAAGTACATGCAGGCAGTTGGACAAGAGCATCTAATTGTTTCCAAAGAGAATTTAATTTGTGATAATATTCAGAAATTGTGGAACCATTTTGATTTAGTGAATTAATACTTTGATGAACATTAAAAATTACTGAACCATCCACTTTATCATATGTTTCCTTTAACTCTTGCCAAACCATAGCTGCATTTTCAGAAAACACTTGTCCTAAATACAACTCCTCAAACACACACCCTAAAATCCAAGACAATACCACTGAGTTACATCTGTCCCATTGCTTACTCAAACTTTCATCAAATTCATCTTTAATACATTCACCATTAATAAAACCCATTTTATTCTTTGTTTGTAAAGCAAGAATCATAACACAATTCCACACTCTGTAATTTTCAGTACCTTTAAGTTTAAAAGATATCAATGGAACACTTGTTATATCACTGGCATGCAAATATAGAGGGTCACCAAAATCAAGTTTACTAATCATGGTGACAGATTTACCCTCATCATCTCCTGCCATTTTGGAGATTTGATTACCAATTTTAAAGATAAACCACAGACAATTACAGACAAGAAAATTAATCACAGAATCAGAATGTACACAACCAATTAAAAGATAAACCACAGACAATTATATGCAAGAAAATTAAACACAGACTCAGATAGCACACAACCACTTAGACAATTAATATGCAATTAAATCACATAAAGTGCCCTGGCTTAGGACCAAGTATGAACTCAATGGGGCAGAGGATTCTTGTAAGCACAAGAACTCCCACAAGCATTGACTTGCCACCACCATGAGGGTTTAGAATTCACCTAGGGTTTCTTACCCTACCTTAATTGAGAGTTTCTGGATTAGCCAAGAATTGACTTCAAGAATTGAGAGTTTCAAACCCTACCTTAATCAATCGAAAAATTAGGGTTTCTTATCGAAATTCGCTCCAATTATCACTCTAACACCACCGGTCTTTGATCGAAACCAATAGACTACAATATAAATTTGTATCAAATTTGAACTAGTAACTAATCCCAACATGGAAGTACTGAAAAAACTCATATAAGCAAAAAATCTCAGATACCCAATAGGTTTAAGAGATGAGAGAATTAAGGATACCCACCAGAAAGACTGATCTAGGTCTTTCAGATGAAATCCCTAAATCGACTAAATAATCAACCCCTAACCTAACCGGTCAGATCTATAGAAATCAACAACTAATCGTTGCCATGTGCTCTGATACCATCTTAAAATGAGCATATGAATAGAGATCAACAAGAGTATATGAAACTTTTATAGTAATATCATTAATCAACTCAAAGTTTCTAAAACAAATACATGAAAAACTTTCTACAAGATCACTCAATCACTCAAACAAACAATAGCAATCATCAACACGATGATCCTAACACAAAATAAGAAATCCTAATTTTGAAGATGACGAACCAGAGAGAAAAGAATGCACACACACGTTTTCTGTATATCTTCTCAAAACCTATTTCTCCTCTTATTATAAAACATTCTGTTATCTGTTATTATTATAATTACACTTACAATCCTTCTACTTCTTAAACTTCTATATCTGCACAAAACTTATCTAGAATATAACTTTAAGCACTTACCTTGTTTACCTTGTCAGACTAATACCATTAGAATTAATATTTGCTTGACTAGCACCTGCACTCACAAAGGCTAAACAGAAAGTAAGAATAAATAATACCATGAATTATTTTGTATGTTCCATAATTATTTGTATTATTTTAACAGGTTTCTGCCACTCCCGATATTGTTGCTACGCCCGCAGTTGACCTCAAAGCCCTAACTCATGACCACACTCAATTTTTCGATAAACTAATTGAATTCATGACCTGCAAAGTTCTAACTTCCCGTTGACGAGGATTCTAAACCGTGGGTCCAAGGCCTCAGAAAAGTCAAGCGGGCGTCACTCAAACAACAGACGCGAGAAAATATTAAGAAATCGCGACGTGATCGCCTTGACCCTGAGAAAGCACAAACCACAACTTTAGATCTTTTAAAGGAAAACATTAGTAAGAAGGAGAAGGCTAATTAGAATTCTGATGACAAAGAGGATGATGATGATGAAGACGAGGAGATTGAGATTAAAGTGAAACCGATTACGGACTTTGATGGTGAAACTAGTAATAAGTCTGTTACTTATGAGGATTTACAATGAGGTCAAGGTAAAAGAACGATATTGATGAATGAGAGGAGAGAAAGTGGTGACTTTACTGACAAGAAACGAAAAAGGGAAGATCGTGATAAACATTATGGTGGTAAAGATGCTGCCATTGGTAGTGGTAGTGATAAAGGTAAAGATAAGATTGAGGCTGATTTTGAAAGTAAATGAATATTGAAGGAAGCTAAGATGGAAAATGTGATGGTAAGCATTCATGGAAGGCGGAAACAGAAAAGGCGATGGGTGTGAAGGTTTGTGACGACCCGAAGCTTTTGAAGAGGAGTTTACATATAGAAAAGAAGAGGCTTGAGAAGAGTGCAGGGAAATGGAAGGAGAGAGTGGAGACCCAGGATAAATTAAGTGAGGAAAAGCAACCAAAAAGAAACTCATGAGGGAATATTGGCAGAAGAAAATGAGTAAGATTGCAAAGAGAGAGAAGAAACTCATGAGACCTGGATTTGATTTGTATTTTGATAATGGGAGTTTTTTTGTTCTAATATAATAATGTGGTTTGAAGAGTTGGCTATATGTTCTTGAAGTTTAATCTTTTAATCTTTCTTTGCTATATATAATTATTGACTAAATCAAACCACTTTTAGGAAGTTGACTAATTATAATAAGTGGCTACAAGTTTGCGATCTTCGTTGGTGCAATCTGCATTTGTTTTTCCTTTTTTGTTTTGTTTGTTAAGAGCTCCATGTCATTTCATATGCAAATTAAGAAGATATATGTTAAACAATCATGATTCACTCGAATTTAATGTAATTATTAATATACACACTTTCCAGTTTAAAACAAATGGTTAAACAGTTGCAACCGTGATATCATCGCAAATAATGAAATTACTGTATATTACATGTATGTACTCCATCAGATGATCATTAAAATGGTGGCGGATGAAAGGATCAATAATCCTATTTGCATCCTTAAACCACCATACCCATGATCACCTACACCCGAGTCAAATAATTTAATTCCTTTCTTTGTATCTTTCTCTCCATTTTGGCCAACCCTCACATTGGCTACCACATGAACTTTCCCCTTCTTACGGTATGCGGGTGACGTATACCCAACTTTAGTGAGGACCTCCACAATAAAAACAGATGACGTTACATTCCTATTATAAGGGACTATGCCACGAGTGGTCACCGTTTCTCTCACATGCTTGCTTCTGTGACTATGTTGGTAAAACTTTGGTATGGTGAATTCTGCTACAGCGAAAGTCAACTTGATATTAGGGACGTAAGAAAATGTGACCTGAACAGGATCGTAGTAAGCTCCCATTGCTTTATTCTTGTTATGGAGCTTTAAGTCGAAGAAAAGGGTCTGATTGGCGGAGGTGGTGGTGGATGAAATGTCTGATAAGTTGAGGGCAGAGACGTAAAAATCATTGATGGTGAATGAAGGATCTGATGGGGTGGTGTAATACACACATACAACAATCACAGCCGTTATGATTGCTAATATTGATATGATTATGCACCAGCCTTTAGTGTGAAATCCCATATTAATCCCAATCGTACTTGTGACTAGAGAATGAAGAAATATACGAGTAATTCTTTTTGTTATGAGAATTTGTAAATGGAAATGAAAATCGTAATGGAAATGGAAGGACTTTTATATATAAAGAGGAAGAATTGAAGATGGCTTTTCGTTTAAATTTGGGTGTTGGTATTTGGACGAGGTTTTTAAATATATATTTAGACTTTGAGAAATTCCTTAGGCATTACTTAATAGGAATAAATAAAATGGATCAATTTGGGTGTAAATTTCTATATTCTGATTAAAAAAATGCATCTCAGAAGAAGCCGCATGTGTTTTCATCAAGAAAAGGGTATATAAACAAATGTGCAAACATAAAGTCAATACAATATTAAAAATGGTTATTTTCTTCACAGTTTGTGATCACCTTTTAAGATTTTGTCAGCAATATTCACAACTGTAAACGGTCTAAAAGCTGTTAACTTTAAGTCGCAATACACATATACAAAAAAGCGTAGTTGTTAAAATTCCGATCTCAACAATTAGTCCTTGGAATACAAAATATAAAAAATTGATCCTTAAGAAAAAATAGAATACTACAACATGAGAGCTAGCTAGGCTGGTGTTGGACCCGGTAAACGAACCGTGTGATGAGGCGATCCAATGATCAATTGTTGGTACTCAATCTTGTTCTTAGAAGATTCTTTAAACAAATTGAATAAAAAAGAAAAATTGAATTTCAAAGAAACAGCACTTAACCTTCATTGTTATTTTAAAACTTCAAAAAGTTACATATATAACTAGCTAGAATATTGTTATTAACGGTTCTTGCAAAACCCAACCCACTGGTTTATATTTATTCACTTAAATTTCTATTGTCATCTTGATCCAGTAACCTCATTTCAGCTCAACCAAAAATTCCCATCATCTTCTTGACTAAAGTCTATATATATATATATGGCTTGCAGTTTCAACTGGCGTTCTCTTTTTGGTTGCTTATGTCTGTCGTCATTTTTCTTGGGTATCTTTGTACTGATGCCTACAATGGTAGTTCTATTTGGGGATCCATCAACGCCGTCTTTTTCAATCAATCTATTTCACAATCATGCCTTGAACATCACCAGAGCCAATAACATGACTATTCACTTTGATCTCACGCTAAAAAACAAGAACCCAGCAATAGGCCTTCATTATCCAGATCCAATTAAAATAACATTTTCATACTTCCCAAATGTATCCATGATGGTTACTTTAGCAGAGTACGAGTTGGGTAGTTTTTATCAGGGTAACCACAAGACTAGGCACGTAAGAGACATGGTGGAAACAAACGGCTTCCCCATGGTTTTGGAAGGGACGGATATCATAGCTTTTCATGTCGATTTGGCGGGTTCGTTTAGGTATAAAAAGGCTGGAACCAAGAGGCATAAGGTGGATTTGGGATGTCTTGCGCTCGTAAATTATACTACTAGCGAAAAAATGAAAAGCGGGTTCATTGGATTGGTTGAGCCAGGTCTCGATTCTCAGCTGGCACCTCCAGTTAAGGAAAATGATTATGCTTATAATAATTTCTGAATTGAAGATGCGCGTACATTTGGTGCATTTGAGAGTGCTATTTGACATTTCCTTCATTTGCATGCACATTTAATTACAAATGTTCCTCGATCTTTATAGTTCATTATTCACGATGTAGTTAATTGAAGATGTCTTAATTTCATTCGAAACGTAATATTAACAGAAGAGTTTTCAAGTAGATTTGTCTTGCAAGTTTTTCGATTAATGAGATAATTCTAAAAATATTAATAATTTTGAATTAATGTACTTCATTTATCTTCTTGGAATTTTGACTTATATGTCTAGAATATGATGATTCAACGACAACCAATTATATAGGGCAATTCTCCAACAGCTTGGTAGAAAGTGACGAAGGGAAAACAGCAGCAACTTTGATAGATTTCTGGCAGTTTTCCAGAACTCAAATCGGAAATCCGATCGGTGAAAAGCTAGATTTATGTGTCTAGAACCTACGGCGCGAATTTAAGAATGATCCAACGATTAACGATTTAGTTCCACAAGTGCGTTGATAACCACGAACCAGATAACAAAACAATGAAAAAGAAACGAGATCAAACATAAACCGGATCCCTCCGGATCGCCAACAATTAGTCGACAACCGACGAATGACTAATTCACGAAAACTTGTATCTAAAAAAACTTGTATCTAAAAAAACTTGTATCTAAAGCTCTGATACCATGTAGAAACTGATGGCAACTGATAACGTATATGTGTCCCGGACCTATATCCGGAACTATTATCCAACGGTCCTTTAGATGTATTCAAGGTTACACTTTATTACCCAAGTGAGTCCTATAAATAGGACTCACTTCCTCACTCTTTTGGGGGACAGACAACACACCTTCTTACTCTCTTTCTCTTGCTACTAACTCTCTCCCTCCCTCTCTCTCTCTCACACACACATTTACTATCTGGAACCTTGATATGAAGGAGGTTCCCGGCTTCGTGGCGTACAAACCGTATCTACCTACAACGTTGTACGGGTACCAATCGGGAATCGCCAGCCGATAAGCTTTTAAGCTCCGGCCCGGGTACCTCTCCTAACCTATATTTGATGTTTGCAGCCAAGCTCAAGCTCGGGTAGACGAGAAACGGCTAGGAGGATCGTCTAGACAAGCCCCGACGAATTTATGGTGCAACAGCAACCTTATTAAACAATTGGATGATATTACAAAACTTATTAGAAACAAACGGCTTCGCCACGGTTTTTGAAGGGACGGATGTCATAGCTTTTCGAGTCTTACAGAAATGTTTTTTTTAGATCCTGTGGTCTCGTAAAAAACTTTATTAGTGAGATAATTCTAAAATTTTTTGAAGGGATATTGTTTATCCTTTTAGTAGATGTGTCTATGTCTAATAATTATCCAAAAAATCTGATGGTGACATTTATGGCCCGGCCTGTTTGCTTTTAACTTAATTCACTTAATAAAATCAAATAGAGCTTTATTATGCAAGTCATTTAAGTGTGTTCGTTATTGCCTTGATATAAAATAATATATATCTTAATGATTAAAGTTTTAAGAATATCAATTTTCATATTAAGTCATAACTTATTAAAAATATTTTATATAACTACCCTTTCAAATATGTAGATGATTAATTAAGTCATTCTTAATTATTCAGTCAGTTAAATTGGTAATTATTAATTATTCAATCATCACGTAAAAGAAACAATATATATTTATGCATACATGTTATCAATAGAGAACTTGACGAGGAGTAAAACAAATGATCCTTAGTTAATAGAATTAAGAGACTGAATGAGTAAGGATAAAAATGTATTTACACATACTGATAATTTGAAAATCTGAATTCCACAGCATAGTGTTATATACAGACAAAAGTCTAGGCTTCTGGTTAGACAAGGCCAACATTGAAGAGGTCAGAGTAAGGGTCGAAAATGGTCACGTGAATACTACCGTTAAACAACGTATTTTAAAAAGACTCTTGAGTTAAACTTTCTCCGAATGAGAAACACATGATTTTGTGAAATGAAACTAAATGATTTTTGAAAGAAAACCAAACACGACCGTGTTGTAGTTTTCTGGTTGAGAATTTGTAGGGTTTCTGGCGAGGTGTTCATGTCTCCGGCCAAGTTTTGGTTTGTGTTCATGCCTTCGGATATGTAGGTTTAACTTAAAATGTAACTCCAAATCTAATAGAATAAAACTAAAAGCCAAACGAAAGTGATTGAAAATCACCTAAAGAAGATGGATGTAGAAGACGACACCTGATGTGGCATCGGTTGACCTTCCATTAGCAGATAAACTACGTATATTAATACGTTTTTACAAGTTATATACACACAATAACAACACCAACACTACCCAATCTTGTCGGGATCAGGGTGAAGGTAAAGATGTAGACATTCATACCTCTACTCGAAGGTAGAGATAATGTTTTCAGAAAGACAAGTTATATACAAACAATATACGCATTTTAAGTAAGATGTATACAACGAAGATACATTTAAAGTTGGATACATTTTGTCATATTAAGCACTATTATTTATAACTTTCATCCTTAGATAGATAATAACAACATTACAACACAAGACTTTTGACTTTTGAGAGTTATAGGGCCTGGCCAATAAACGATCTATGGGAGTTGACCTGATAATTAAGTGTTTGACATTACCTGCAATTTCTATTGTATTACGAATTATTATTTTAATTAATTGAACACCAACACGTTAATGGCCAATTAAACTTTCTCCGCCTATAAAATATTTATTAAATGATCAACTCCATATATATATATATATATATATATATATATATATATATATATATATATATATATATATATATATATAATCATCTTCAATAGTCTATTTTATCGATATCACATAAACGTTTTCTACTTACACCTAAATTAAGAAGGTGGAAAACTCATATACTGTTAAATTGATCTTTTTTTTACTTGTCGATATAAATGGCACACTGTTTGGACTGTAATCTTGGCTGCGTATGTTGCTCGTTCATTTGGGTTCTTCCTTTTGCTCTGATGGTTGTCCTAGTAGATCTATTTGCATCGCCATCGAGTCCCTCATTTTCAATCAATCTATTTGATGATCAAGCCTTTACCATACCAAAACCACATAACAATTCTATTTCTCCTCCCACAAACTTAACTATCCACTTCGATCTCAAGCTTAAAAATGAGAATTCTGCTGTAGGCATTCATTACCCGGATCCAATAAAAATGACATTTTCATACTTCCCTAATGTATCGATGATGGTAATTATAGGGGAGTACGAGATTGATAGTTTTTATCAAGGAAACGGGAAGACTAGGCATGTGAGAGACGTGGTGCAAACAAACAGCAGCTTTCCGACAGTGATGGAAGGGACGGATATGATTGTTTTTCGGGTAGATTTGTTGGGTTCGTATCGCTATAAAAAGGCTGGAAGCAAGAAACACCTGGTGGTGTTGGGTTGTGTCGTGGGCGTAAATTATACCACTAGCCAAAAAATGGAAAGTGGGTTTATTGGAATGACTTGGCCGGGTCTTGATTCCGAGTTGGAACCTCCGGTTTATAATGATTACTAGCTAGCTAAAGCTGCTTGCATGCTTTGTACAAGTGATCATGATGCATTTAAGTGGTTCGTATTGTCTTTGATCATATATTATCAATTATCATGTACATGTAATTTGTGATATGTCCATCCGTTTATATCATAATTAGATTAGATTAGATTGTTTCATTGATTACAAGAAAGCAAGATTTGAAAACTTCGAACAAGTAATTGTTAGGAATTTAGAATCAAACCAACACAAACAATCAAATAGTGCACAATTGCACCAACATATCAATAAACGGATAAAGTAAATGCGTAAAAGTAAATCGACACAAGAAATTAACGTAGTAATATGCAATCGGAATTATTGTCTTACTCCACAGCCAACTAAAGAGTTTTTGATTTATTTTCATAGCTTAGAGTTTACACAGTATGAGTTACAATATATATAATTCGGAAAAAGGCAACAATCGAAAAAACTGCAGCTCCTGTGCCGTCTCAAAGTTGCAGCGCGACTTTAATAAATCGAGCACGATTATTCTTGCCCAACGCGATTCCAAAACTCGCAACACCTTGTCTGACGCGAAAATCTTCTGTTAACAATTCCTTTAATTTTCCAGTCGAGATCATTGTGATCCCGTCAGGATCTCGGCTCCAGCTACAAAACGTGTTGCAATTCATTCTTTTTTGTTTGTACGTTCTTCACTCTCAACAATCTCCCACTTGAAGATTGGACAAACTCATCATTATTAAACCCTTATAATTTCGCTTTCAACCAAGTCGAATAGGCCTCTCCATACTGTTGATACCAATTGGGACACGCACAATGATTAAACGCGAATCAGATAGACTTTTGATAAAACGTCCTTCAACTACACCTGTTGAAAACTGGGACCAAATAAAACCCTCTAACTCTCTAGTCGACACCTTCTATCATTAGTTCATCAGAAGGCTAGTTGAAACTTACAAAGCTTCAATTTTTCTGTTGTGACCACCTTAGTAAACATATTAGAAGGATTCTTCTAACCAAGGATTTTAGTCAACAACAGTGTACCATCACTCACAAGATAACGAATAAAATGATACCTTAGATTAATGTGTTTCGTACGACTATGAAACACCAGATTATTTCTGAGATATACAGCACTCTTATTATAACAATATAAAACGCAATCGTCGTGTTTTTGCCCAACTCTTCCTAATTATTCAACCAAATAAGTTCTTTACTCGCTTCCGCTACAGCCATATACTCTGCTTTTGTGATCGACAAAACTACACTTTTATTGAAGTATATACACCAAATTAACCGTTGTTTTATCAACTGTGAACACATACCCCGTAGTGCTCTTACATGAATCATTACACCCACCAAAATTAGCATCCGCGTAACCTTTCAAAATAACATTCTTTTAGTGAAACATAATGTCATTTTAGAAGTACCACCCGCGTAACACAAAGGCCGCTTGACTGCTTCCCAATTCTCTCTACCCGGATTAGACATAAACCTGCTAACAATTCCCGCTACCTGAGCAATATCTGGTCTCGTACAGACCATCACATACATTAAACTACCAACAGTCGATGCATACAAAGTTTTAGCCATCTCTGTCTTGTCTTCATCCGTATTTGGTTATTGATCTTTGGATAACTTTAGGACGATATCCAAAGGCGTATTATGTGTCTTGGTATCTTTTATGCTGAACTTCTCTAACACTTTTTGAATATACTTTTCTTGAGAATATTAGAGAACCTTAAACTCTATCTCTCACATACTCATATCAAGAATCTGTCTTGCAACTCCCAAGTCTTGCATCTCGAATTTCTTAGACAAATGACTCTTTAACATATTGATCTCTACCTTGTTAGAACCTGAAAGTAACATGTCATCAACATAAAGTAACAATATTATATAGGAGGATTTGAATTTCATCAGATAGCAGCAATGATCCATCTCACATCTCATGTATCCACTCCTCTTCATAAAGTCATCAAACTTCAAGTACCACTGCCGAGGCGCTTGTTTCAACCCGTACACACTTTTCTTCAATTAGCAAACCATCTTCTCTTTACCGACTACCTCAAAGCCCCAAGGTTGAACCATATATATGTCTTCGTCAAGATCCTCATGTAAAAACTCAGTCTTCACATCCAACTGCTCTAGATTTACGTCTTCAGCAGTAATAATACTAAGCACTAATCTAATAGTAGCCATCTTCATAACCGGCAAGAAGATCTCATTATAGGCAACTCCCTCTTTCTGTTGGAAACCCTTGGCCACTAATCTTGCTTTGTATCTCCTTTTACCATCAAGTTCTTCTTTAATCTGTACACCCATTTCTTATGCAACACCCTTTTATCAGGAGGTAAATTTATTAACGACCAAGTCTTGTTCTTCTCAAGTGAATTGATCTCATCTTTCATAGAAAGCTCCCATTGTATGGATTCTTTCATTCGCATTGCTTCGGAATTATTTTCCTGATCAACTTTTTTTGATAAAAGTAGACAATTTGTTGATAGATAGAACCTTTCTGCATGTTTGGGCGTTCTAGTGGAACGTCTCAATGTAGGAACCGTAGGTGTGGCTAACTCAATCGTGCCACCATCATCATCATCTCTAACATTTTTGCTCTTACGACTTTCAGATATTCTAGACTTTGAACGCACTCCATTACTGGACACCTTACCGTTATCCAGTAATTCATGGTTTCCGGAACTCCCACTAGGACCTGCAAGATTCTCAACAGTAATATCATCATATGCAACATAATTATGTTTTGGAGTTACCGTTATTTTGCCACTATAAATTGTGCTCTCATCAAAAGTGACATATCTGCTGCCCATAATCTTCTTAGACTCATCATCCCAACATATGTAACTGTAACACCCTAAAATTTGTAAGTTTGCATTTTTATTTTAAGAGCCATTTTAAGAGTTAAAATATTATTATTATTATTAGTATTTAACAAGATGGAAAATTAAGCAAGAAATAAGTTAGTGGCAAAAATAGAATTATTAAAACTTGAGATAAGTGAAATGGTGGCCAAATCTAAATAGATGTCGGACACTACATAACGGGTTCAATAAATACTAACGACCATAAAATCATCACTTGCTCTAACGACAAATATTAACTAATTCGCAAGGCTTAGAATACTAAGCACATTTCGTTACATGCTTAAATATTGTACACTATTAGAAAATTATATGAATTCAGTCTATTTTACATAAATAATTTATATGGTTTTCATGCTCTAGCCCTGCGAAATTTTGAGAATTTCGCGAAATTATAATTTTACATAAATTATAATTTTCAAGATTTATTGCATTATTTGTAGTTTTGTACCATCCATAGCTTATTAATATTAATAATATTAATTATTAATTAATACTAATATTAATATTAAGTAAAGAGATAAATTGTATATTGCTATTGTTTTTTTTTTGAAGACTCAACATACACAAACTCTTTACGTGATAGTAACAGGAGTATGTTGTTTTGTTGATATTGAAAAGTATATCTTTTTGATGTTATCGACATGTGCAACTATCTCCCTTTCTCCTTTTACTATTATAAAAAAATATAAATATAAATTATAAATTACGTAGACAATTCAAAATTAATCCCTCTAAATTAATCTTATCCCTTCATTATATAAACCTTCATAATCCATAACTATTGATCTTATATTTCTAAATTGTCCATATAATAACTATCATTAGCCTTGGTTAAGTTACAAATTTAACTCAAATTACTCCTAATTATGATTGATTCAAATCCACCTAATATCCCTTTAATTTCCATATATAACCCTTGACTAAATCGCACAATAAAATCGGCCAATACAGAAACTCACATTTAAATTATACTATTCATTACTTATTTAAAATGTTAAATCAGATTCATTTCTTAAATATTAATTATTATTTAAGTGGGATTAAAAATAATATATTATTCACTCAAAATAATCGATTTATATATTCTTTTCATACATATCTATATCTATTAGGTTGTATAAGACCCGATTTATGTAAAGTCAAAATATGAATTATTAATTGTTTTATACATCTCCTTTCTCCTTCTCCTTATATATTATTATTATTATATTATATATTATAGTATATTATTATTGTTATTATTATTATTATATTATTATTATATTAGATTGCCTAAGTGTCATTAGCTTATTATGGATAAATCCTAACCCTTCAAAAATTTAAATCCTTAACCAATAACCATTGATCTAATCATTAAAGGATGTCCTTGCAATATCCTCCCTTCCTCTTGCTAATTTTACCAATTTACTCTTAACTTAACTAATATAAATTAGAAAAACAATTAAATATATCAAATGAGTACTAATTTTTATCACAATTAATTCGGATGCCTTTTTAAAACCCTCTGAATCCGAAATTTTAATTGGGGTTGACATATTTTACATTCAATCCATTCACACATTTAAATCATCCTCATCAAATCAATCATCAAATAAAATATAAATAAATTAAATAAATCATCCTGTGAACTATCCCTACTATATCTCCCTCTTTTTTGGAACAATATATTTTTCCATCAATGCAAATAGCTAATTTTAATAACTAAAATTTGAGTTCTAAATTTATACTTTCTTTAAAGCCAATAATTTTTCACCTATGTACACATTTCAAATCCTGGAGTGCTGGCTATAAAAACGATTCGCACCCTCACATATTGCAGTTCTCAACCCAACAAAAAAATAAACGCATTTATTTGCTTGCCCTTTATATAGCCGGATCATCTCTTTCTTCAATTGCACCAGATCAAGAACCAATTTTGCAATAGGTCCCATGATTTGAAAAACGATGATTATATACAACAATTTTTTTATCTCTTTCGTCAATGCACCAGATTTATAATTTATTTTAAAGTGAATATGTTTCTTTCTTACTATTTTTCATCAATTTATTTTATCAAACATATTTTTATCCTTCGAATTCGCGGGTTATAAGCTAGTTATTATTATATGGTTTGATTTATTTATTAATGTTAGATTTTTTAGAGGAATGAAGACATTTTATTGGTTAATTAAAGTTTAGGTGAAATTGAGAGTTTTGATTGGCTAATAGGAGTTCAATTTTGTATTTAGATTTTTTAGGAGAGTTTTAATATTTATATTATTATTATTATAGATTATTATTATTTATATTATTATTTATTTATTTATATTAGATTTAGATTTAGATTAGATTGTTACTAATAGGATTTTTCAATAGCATATAACTGATTTTATTCCACGATAACAGCCGTGGTTGGTGGGGGATAATCTGATAAAGAGAGTACATATAGACTAATAGACGGAGTTGTATTAATCAACATCACGACTTCACAATTAGTTGACTTGATTATATATAAGTAATTTCTTGGAAATAACAATTAATGTCAACTATTAATTGGATTGCTTTTATAATATTAGTATAAATAAAATAAAATTAGAAGCTGTCCGGGTACGAATCTACACGACTAGTGTTAAATAAAATCAATTCTCATTTGTTACGAATATTAGGTTTTTTTATATTGTAATGAAGCTTGATTATGAGTATAAAGGGGTGCACACCTTGAATATTTTGTTTTTACACACTAATCAGAAAAAATAAACCAGCCAACCATCTTAATTTCTCTTCTCGGACCAAATGGCTGACGACAGTTTGGTGGTAGACAGCGGCAACACATGTTGCAACCTCATTATGACTGTTATCATGTTCTTTATTTTCTTTTCGATATATAAAACCCGTGTACTCCCAAGTATCCACGTTGAAGAATTCTACGTTCCTTCCCTTAATTCCACGGGCAACTTCACAACAATCAACAATACCGTCTATATTAACCTTAAACTCAAAAATAGGAATCCAGTAACTGGGTTGTACTATGTTGATCCTCTGTATTTCAACTTGTCTTTTGTCCCCAAGGACCAAAATACAATCATCCCTCTAGCCGAATTCGGGCTGCATGGATTCTACCAAGGAAATGGAAAGGCTAAACACATCAAAGGTCTGCTTATGACCCGTGGTATTCCAAACAATGGGAGTCCACCAGCAGGGGCGTTTAAAGTTGATTTTTTCGGCAAAGTGAGGTATAAGTTAATAGGGTACCACCAGAGACATCCGATGTCATTGGCTGCTAATGTTGAAGTTGATGACAAAACTGGTGTAAAAGTTGGAGACAAAGCCATTAGACTGGTTAACTCTGGTGTTTTGAACATTAAACCAGCCATGGTTGTTCCCCTGTCTATCTTGTTAGGCATGATATTTATGTAATTATGTTTGATACAACTTCTTCTTTTTTGTTCCCTTGGTGGAATATTTTTAGAATGTTTGTGTCGTTAAGTTTATAAAGTCTCTGTTTGCAACTCTAAATCTATATTGCAAAGCATTGGTTATCATTCGTGTCTTTAAAGCCGATATTAGTAGCAAGGTTATGCAAAATCAAAAGATATCACATCAAATTAAGTCGTTATGTCCTTAAACAATTATGCAACCTACAGAGTTGTAGCTAAATGCAAACAGGAAAAAAAAAACATCGACCCAAACAAGCACCAACCAGAAAACAACAAATCTTAATTAGTACCAAAGCACTGTAAAAACTAATTTCTTCATGTTTCTCGCTATCACTAGCATCTCAATTTGGTCGCTCGGGTTTATTTTCTTTAATTTGTTAAAGTTTTATATTATATTTATATGTTCCCACTTTCTTTAGTTAAGTTGTAACCTTTTCTTTAGTAAAGTTTTATATCAGACCGGTAACACAACTTCGATTATTTAGAATAAAAAATTTTTAAATAGGTTTCTCAGTTTTTTTAAATCGCTATAAAAAACGAAAATACATATAATTAATTTTTGACACATAATTTTACTTATTCTCTTTTCTTATATTATATTCACCAATTTAATTTTATAGAAGATATACATTACTAATGGAAAACTGCAACGAAATGATATCGAACTTCAACGCGTAAATCCCAAACGACGATCATACGACATGTGCTGCTAATTATATATGAATTTCGGCTTAATTTCGCGGGATTGACTCTACACCAACTTCTTAATTATGCCCACACCACGATGCATTAACTGCCACCTACCTTTTAAATTGTCAACTCTTATATATTACTATTACTATTAATTAATTAATGAGAAGTATACAAATATTAAAAAATATAAATTTGTGTTCAAGAAAGTATATATCTCCAAAGTCAACTTGATCAATCATATCTAATTGATTTATTTTTTGTAAACTATTTATAAATTCCACTTGAACATTTCATTATCAATTATCAATGAGAATATAGTAAAACCACTTGAATTCGGCTTAATAAGAGTTTTATCCCGTAATCAATTTCAGGTTTATCCGGTTATCTTCATCCAGCTCTATTAATTTCTTTTGAAATTTAAATATCCAAATATATAAAATTATATCTATGTCGCAAGTCGATGATGTTGAAGATGCATGTTGGGAAGCGGTTGACGAGTACTGCTGTTCTCGGCTTCCTTATAAACTTCAACTCTTCTGTTACTGTATTGTAGTTCCTTCACTGATTGTTCTAGTTGTCATGCTTGTTTTATACGTCAATCCTAAAAATCCTGAATTTTCGGTTGAGGATTTCTATGTTTCCGCTTTTAATAAAACGTCTAGTAATGCCACCACCAACACCATATCATTTAACATTAAGCTCCGCAACCAAAACGCAGCAATCGGCCTTTACTACGATGGTCCGGTCAACCTTACTTTCACTTTTATCCCAAGAGAAACCAATAACAAAATCATATGGAAGTACTCGGTGCCCAAGTTCTACCAGGGTAACGCTCAATCTAGAAGACTCATAGATGAGATCATGCCACTTGAAGCATCCGGGATGCCTGTTTTCAACCAGACGGCTGTAGCTGAACATGCTAGCATCTTACCTTCTGGAGCATTGTCAACTGGGTTTGAGCCATTGTTGTACTTTAGAGTTGATTTTGTGACTAAAGTAAGGTTCAAGTTGATAGGGAAGCACCATGCAAAAGACTTCTCGCTTAGTGCAGATGTGCCGATAGGCGCAAACACAGGTGTCAAATTTGCCAAGAGAGGGATTCAGGCGAGTGCAGCGTCAGGGATTGGTTGGGGTAGCCCTCAAACGACCCTCATGGTTGGGTTAACTGTCATAAAGTTGATATTCATGTAATTTGCTTTGAATGGGGTGTGTGCGGTGTGCCAAGTTGTATTTCAAGCTTAATGATATGTTTAGAAAAAGAGGCTTTAACTCTATTTGTGAAGTTTTTGTAATACTGTTTAATGATAATTTCTGCACCTAAAAATACTAATAAACAATACAGCCAATATTTTCAAGCTTTAGCAACATATCAGCATAATTATAGATTTAACCAAGATATAATCACATAAGGCTGCAAAGGGAAGCTTCAAGCTTACTCAACATTACTCATTAAAGCTAATTAACCAATATTATTTGCAAGTGGAACATTTAACATCACATCGATGAAAATGCAAAACTTACAAAATTATTAGGAAATATATATAGATGCAAGGGAATAGGGGAAAAGGCTTAAAACAGGGGTGAACGTTGAGGGACGCATTTTCGCCCATGTAAGTTTCTGGTGAAGACGTTGCTTGAAGTAGTTGATCTCTTTTGGTCATCAGGGAGATGAACTTCCTCCATGAAGGCCACACTTTCATAATTTATTGCATCGTCTGTTGTCGCCATAGTGGAGTTTTCTTCAGCCGCACTTTCCATTGATACAAGAGATTCAGCAGTCGAACCAGACACAGGTAAGCTCCTCTCAACATCTTTCCCACAACTCGATGAGGTCACATTACTGAACTGTTACAACAAGAATGGCAGGTGGACCCCACTGTGAATGTACTCTCTAATCCAAAACGAGTTGATTACATTTATCGAGAAAAATCATATACAATAGGATAAAGACACAATGCTTTTAATTCTAATTTTGCTTCTGTCGTCCATCCATATTATTGGAAAAACAATATATATACAAGAGCATAACCCGAACCTTGCAAACCATCGAGCAATAACCAAAGGATGACTTAGTGTTCTGATTGCACACCAAACACGTACAGCGTGAAACTCTAATAGGATATGAAACAAGCTGCCTTGGGCGCAATAGTACAACTTTTTCACCGTTTGTTGTAAATGACTGCGAGGAATCAAAAATACGAAATATTGGTTGCAAGGCCTTATGTCATAAACTTGGAGACTAAGATAAGTGTTGCATATTTTGTAGGTACGATATACATACGCTTCGGGTGATGTATAACATTTATAGATGCAGATTATTACAGTGATAAGAGATAAAATTGCACTGAATAAGAGAACCGATACCATTACAAGGTTATAAATATGTTTTTCTTTAAACAGTGTAAGTTTCTACAATTCTATAAAAGTGTATTCATCTTGTCGTTCAGACAAGGATAACTATATCGTAAGCATCCACCACAAAAATATTGTTTTTTTTAACGGCCAACTTTCACATACACTCGCCTACTCTACAGTCTACACATTTGTCCTACTAGGGACTTCACCTTGAAACAACTTGGTTGAGGAACCATGGTAATAGACTAACAGCGTTACTAATCAAGAGGGGGAGCTTCTGGATTTGTATTTTCTTATTTCCACAAGCTTTTGTAATTGCATAGTAAAAATTACTCCCTCTGTTCCAATATTATTATACCCTAACATAAAAAAGTCATTTTATGATAGGTGTAATTAACAAAGTCATTAACCAATAGAATGTCTATTTGACCCCGCATTCAAGGCACATTTGACACTAATAATGTTGCAGTATTCACTATGTCCAAGTTATTTGTTACTAACTTGAAAACACACATTTTAATAAAATCACATTAATTGTAGCTTTGACACTAGTACAATGACAATTTTAACCCTCAACCATCATATAAATGTTTGCTTTGAGATTGTGTAGTTTTCAAATTAAGGGTTAATATGAAAAATCAATACATATTCATTTTTAGAAGTGTACAATTATTTTGCGACAAATAAAAAAAATAATTAATTAATGGTATAAGTATGTACCATAATACAAATTTAGCGAAAACTATTAAAACTTGATTATATTTGATTATTAGAAGCTAAGTTACCTGAATATTAGAGGAATCAAATATCTTCTGTGCATCTTTCAAGCGCAAAACATCATTGTACATATACCTCCTTATCTAATATGATGATGATGAAATGGAATTTAGAAATATTTAATTTTATAATATATATCATTGTACAAATATATTTAAAAAAAAAATAGATATGAAATTCAAGAAAACCTGTAGAATTGTGTGCGACTGGTGATGGAGAAGACAATGGAAGCACAAACTTAAACAGCAATCCATACAAAAGTTATTCTCTTCATTCTTTTTACTTTCTTCGTGGACTAAACATGAATTGAAAAACCTTTCATTCAAAAGGGCTCTCAGCTGGCGACAAACACAATCAGTTTCAGTTTATTAATCAAATGAAAAAATTAATTAATCTATCAAGAACCAGAAGGGAAATTTTCTTTTTTACCATTCTCGTCTTCGCCGTTGCTCTTACTGAGCATACCTTTTTCCGATGTGCAAAAATTATTTTTTTTATGTGTTGTTTTATTTGGCAAACCTTTTAAAGTTGTGGAACAATGGAAACTACGTTTTTCATGATACGATTTGATTCTAACTTATAACTATGATTCGACATGCAATGGCGACTTTTTTTCATAGACTACTTGAAAACCTGTAGACATCTATTTAGTTGTCAGACCATATAAATATAAATACGGATTATTATAATAATAATAATATTTCAAAACTCATGTTTGTAATTCTTGCTTTACGTAAATTTAACACTTTTGTTACTTGTTCGATTCTAATAAAACAAAAACGCCATATAAAAATGATATGTTAATACATAGAGTGAGGTTCTGGAGAGCACGCTCCATATAAAGAGAAGGCTCCACCACCCACCACCAACTCCGACCTCCTGCCACCTGCTGTCAGCCATCACCAGTCGCTGCTTGATTCCGGCGATTTTTTTTTCCTTTTTTTTATAAAAACTTTTTTCTTAATTTTTATTTTCCAATCTTTTTCTTTGGTAATACTAAAAAAATATATAAAATGCAGTAAAAATGAAGATCCACTACTGATGCCTAAACATAAAATAAAATGCGGTAGCGAATAAAAATAAAATGCAGTAACAATAATAACATATCAAATATAACATTCAGTAAAAAATATATATATAAAATGCAGTAAAAATGAAGATCCACTAGTGATGACTAAACATAAAATAAAATGCAGTATCAAATAAAACATAAAATGTAGTAACAATAAATAAAATATCAAACATAATATGCAGTAACAAATTTGAAAAACGCAGTAAAAATGAAGATTCACTAGTGATGACTAATCAGAAAATCAAATGCAGTAAAAATGTATAATCGATTGTCTCCTTTTGCGTACTCCGCTACAGTCCCGGTAGACACACCGGCGACATTGATGCCATCGTAAACGCCACGGTGAACGATGTCGAAAGTACCACGAGCTAAAATACCTTTGATTAAACGCTTGGAATGATCGATCTCCCATTCTTAACATTCTCTACTAGTAGATTTCGACGAAAGTGTAATGACGAAAGCTGCGGCGGCGGTGGCGGTGGTGGTGATGGGATCTTTAAAATCCGACTATTTCTTCTTGTTTCGTTCTGTAATCCACACTCTGTTTAGATTTCTTTCAAGTTGTTGTTCATGTTTTGTGATGACTTTTGTGAAAATACAAAGTAAGCTTATTTAAGGAGAGCCAAATTGGAGATTTTTGAGATCCGTAAGTATGTGTCTTCCATGTGGAGAGAGAAAATGTAAAGTTAAAAGTTACCTCCACTTTTTGTAACATGTTACATTTTAGTCCACGAGTTTGAGCTAAATACCAAATAAACCTCGCGCTCTCCTAGACAATTTGGACCGTAGATGAGGAAAATGAAGGGCTAGGATGCCCTGCCCTCTCTTCCGAAGCTGCCCTTTTGATCCTCTATCTGATACATATGATCATTTTATTTGCCTTTGTATTCATCCAATGATAAGTTAGAACTTTATAATAGATATGTGATATGTGATTACTTTACACTATTAATTAATATGTTTTAAACAGTAACTTTCATCACTTAGTTTAACTTAAATCGGTCATATTTAATATATATTTAAATTAGGAGGGTGTTTGGGGGGCATATTTTGAGTGCTTATTTGCTTATTTGCTTAATAAGCTCATCTATAAGTGTTTGGATAAGCTAATTTTGTGAAGTTTATTTGCTTATTTGTGTTTCTCTGTGAGGGGACTCAAAATAAGCCTAAAATTTCTAGCTTATTTGCTTATAAGCAATAAGCAATAAACAACTCAAATAAGCTCCTCCAAATACCCCATAGATATAAATGTATATTGTTTATGTTCTAATTTAATTGTTCATTATTTAAATATATATAGTTTTAAAAAAATATAATTATTATATTTTGGAATATATATTTAAACTAGATATAAATTTATATTATTCCTCTTCTAACTTAATTGTTCATTATTTAAATATATATAGTTTTAGAAAAATATAATTATTACATTGGTAACCAATAAAGATTTATATATACATACCACTAAATTGAGGTTGAAAGAACATATGATACATGTGTATATACATAAAGGTTAGATGTTAATGAGTTATGAGTGAGGTTCAAATGAGTACAACAACTTTCTGTGACAATTGAGAAACCAACAAGAACGCGCCACGTGTCACAAAACCCACTTTCCTCCACGTTTTTAAAAATTAAATATCTCCAAAATGGTAAATCCAAAATAATAAAAATTGTACCATAAAAATCAGCATTTTTTCTCTTCGATTAGAGATCTCAAATGGTATTCTTTCGACAACCTTTTTTTTTTCATTTCCGTTGGATTTTGTAAACGAATAACACATGTGTTATCAGCAGGTAACACAACCGGCAGGTAACACAACCAACATGTAACACATGTGATACCATCAAGTAACACATGTGTTACTAATATTGTACAATCATAAAAAAAAAAGTCGTCGAAAGTATATCATATGAGATGTTTAATCGAAGAGAAAAAATGTTGATTTTTGTAGTGCAATTTTTATAATTTTTCAATGAGCTATTCTTGAGATATTTAATTTTTAAAAATGTGGGGGAAGTGTGTTTTGTGACGCGTGGCGCATTCTTATTTGAACCTCACCCAATGAGTTATACTATATACTATATATACTTTATTATAATTGAGTGAGATTTAAATGAGTACATCAAATTTCTGTGAGAATCGAGGAACAAATAAGAACTCGTCACGTGTCACAAAACCCATTTTCTCCCACGTTTTTAAAAATTAAATATCTCCCAAATGGTAAGTCGAAAAATTATAAAAATTCACCATAAAAATTAGCGTTTTTTTTCTCTTCGATTGAAGATATCACAAGGTATACTTTCAACAACTTTTTTTCGTTTTCGTTGAGTTTTGTAAACAACTATCACATGTGTTACCAGCAGGTAACACATGTGTTACTAACGAGTACCACATGTGTTACTAATATTGTACGATCATAAAAAAAATCGTCGAAAGTATATCATGTGAGATGTATAATTGAAGAGAAAAAAATGCTGATTTTTGTGGTGCAATTTTTATAATTTTTCAATGAGCCATTTTTGAGATATTTATTTTTTTTAAAACGTGAGGAAAAATGAGTTTCGTGACACGTGGCGCATTTCTATTGGTTCTTCAATTGTCACAAAAAATTTCATTTTTATTTGAAGCTCACTCTATTATTATTATATGTCTCAAAATATAGAATGTATAGGTGATATTTCTGTCTCGTGTTTGATAAATCCACTATAACTATGCAGTATTAGTTTATACGGTTTAAGCTTTGATTGCACTAGTGTGCGGAATTTATAAAATTGTTTTGTGAAAATATTACCACCCTTTTTTATATGTTATTATAATTTCGCTCGTGCTTTTTATTTATTTTTGTCCGAACAACAACCATTATGTATTAAATAAATTATCACGCGTTGTATATACAAAACACGCAAATATATAAATCGTTTCATAATTGACATGTGAATTTAAAGCATGTTGATTTTATATAATTTTAGAATTTTTCCTTAAACTTATCAATTATTATTATACGGTCATCTATTTCATAAATCTTTTACTTTCTGTATATATTTGTGTGACTTGTTGATACGCCAAAATTGTACAGTTTAATGATTGTGGTTAATGGGTAGTCAAATCAAAAGTATTGTGTGTAGCTTAAATAACTCTACGTAAAATCGCCACCATGGTCTCCCGAGATCTTTTGCGGCTGCATCTTCTAAAATTTTGTTTTAACCACTTAAATGCTTCTATTTCGTAAATGCAAATTTGATAGGGGCTTACTTCCCACACCCTAAAATCCCCAAAAAACCCTCATCTTTTTTTCCCTTTGTCACATCACATTATCTTTTTCTTTTTATCATAAAAACCCCAAAATTTCCAAAAAAACCCCATCTTTTTATTACATATAAAATTTTATAAAAAAATATTTAAATAACTCATTTTTATTAAAAAAACTATAAAGAACATTTTAATAAAAAAAAAATCTTAGATCATATTTTTAATAAGTTTCTTAAACTTTGTTACTAAATTTTACTTTATAGGTTATTTTTTTATAAAATTTAATTTAAATTACATAATCTTTTTATAAAACTTATGTTTTGGATCTTTTATAAGTATTTGAATGAATTATTTGACGTGACTAAAGTAAAAGTAAAAATTATTTGACGTGACTAAAGTAAAGTATAAATTATTTGACGTGACTAAAGCAGTGTATTATTTGAAATTATGTATTCGTATATTTTTCCTATATAAACACTTCGAAAATTCATTTGAAATCACAAATCTTTCGAATCTTCTTTTCACTACATCATAACACTTCAAGTTTGAGAAATAACAAATGTCAAGTGATAATGCAAATGCTACATCGGCATTTTCTACAAGTCAGGTATAACATATATTTTTGGAACATAAGGCTGATTATGACAACATTTTTAGATCTGGACCGCTTGGTGTTTTGCAACGGTCCATCGATTTCTTTGAATCGTGCAATACACCGTACACCAAATGGATGATTATGTCAGATACAGGTACAATTATTGATTCATGTTACAATGTGATTGTTCATTTTATTAGTGAAAAAGAAGATGTAACATGGCTACCGCTTTGGTCTTGTCCGTCCGAGAACCCACAAAATGTTACATGGGTAATTGGACTTGTGCACGGTAACCATTTTGTTAAAGTTCATTTAGAAGGAAATTACCCATTACCTCGAATTCATCCGTTATGGCGCGGGTATAAACGTGATTGTGCTACTACATGGGAAACATTATACTTGAATAGAGTATAATAATAAAGTACGTAACATTCGTATGTATTATAATATATGTTTGTCAATATTTATTATTACTTTTGTTTGTCTCTAAAACGTTATAATCTAAAAATATTATTTTTATGTTTGTCAATATTTATTATTGCTTTTGTTATTATTATAATATATTACTTATTAAAATAAATACATAAAAAAAAAGCTGATAAAAAAAACACAAAAAGACAAAATAGATGATGTAAGGGGTTTTTTTGAGAATTTAAAGGGTGAGTAAAGAATTGACCATTTGATATACTTCAAATCTTTGAAGTATCTCGTAATAAAGCTTTTGGATCCGTTTGGTAAAATAGTTGTAAACTGTAGTTGTAAATTGGAAGTTGTGGACTGTAACTATAACTGTAAATTGTAGCTATAGGTTGAAACTGTAAACTGTAGCTTTGTTTATGTAAAACAATTTAGTAAGTAGTTGTAGCTGTAGTTTAAAAATATAAAATAATATAAAGATATTAATATAAAAATAAATGCTAAACATTGCTAAATAATTTTTACAAACAATATTTACCATATAAATAAAGTAATTTATCGATCGGATAAATTGTAATCAATTTTACAAGTAAAAAATTAGATCGTAATGTTATTTTAAATACGTGTATAGTATTACGATACAATGTGTTTTAGATTGATATAATGATATGTCACATTCAAATGAGATATTTCTTTTATTAATTGTAATTTTAAGTTTTATTTTTTAAGCGTATGCATAATGTTTGTTTTATTTGGTTTATCGAAAAATCTAATTTTTTATTACTGGTATATGATACTTACAAATCTATTTTTGAGTTTATATGTTAATAATACATAAATTATTACTTTACTGTTAGTTTTTTTTTATATACTATAAATGTTCGCACTTTTATATAAGTGGAGTATGTTTTTGATTAACTTGTAAAAAATAATTAGTTTTTTTGGAAAATGTGTTAAAATATGAGCAAAGCTTTTAATTGGAAAAATATGGTCATGCATGTGACAAAGGCATGGCGAATTAACGATAAGTACCGTCTAAAAAAATTGGTCGTATATGTGCTTTCATATCTAGGGGCCCTTTAATAAATACAAGTAACAAAAACTTCTAAAATTTCTCAACACTTGTTTTGGCAGCGTTTCAAATATGAACTTTTTAAGAAGCTTTTAAATTTTTACCGATGAGGGACGTAGGAATTGCCCTTAATTGTCCGGAAGGCGACGATTGTTCGTGGAGGTTTCCACAGAAAGACCCCTTGGTTCTGGCAAACGGATCACAATTACAGGTGATTGATGAGTGGTAGGTGGGTTAGGTGCACCTCTCGCCCAGTGGGAAGTATGGCAGCGTTTCAAATATGAACTTTTTAAGAAGCTTTTAAATTTTTAAAAGTTCAATATGTTTTAATCCAAACAAAACTGCAAGCTTTTCATTTTGAAATGAAAAGCTTAAAGCTCTCGAGAGTTCAGAAAAATTATTTTCAAAAGTTCTGAAAAGTTGGTCGACCCTTTATTGGTACTTTTCTAGAAACAAATTTTACAAGAATAAAAAATAATTGTTTAAGTTTTGTATTTTATAGAGTATGCTCTTCCTTTAATTACTTTATTGTTCTTAAATCTTGCAGAAGAATAAAAAATAATCCTGAAATGTTCCATTTAAAAGGAAGGTTTGGAAATTAAATTTTCAAGATTTTATATGATGTCATGATTCGATTCATAAGTGCAGCTATGTTCCTTTGGCAGCTGCTCCTATAGTTTCCTCAACCTACTGCTTCGTTTTGCTTTCTACAGTAATCATTATTATATTTGACTTTTAGGATATGTGTGGCACGCAAAATATAATATTCTAATGTTAGGAGCTCATATTTATGTAAAGCAAAAGTGTTCATTGTCAAACAAATTAAAAGGGTATTTTTGGAAAAATAATCTATTATAATCCTTTAAAATACCCTCACAACCTTCGACTCTAACTAATTATAGTTAAAAATACATGTACTTTTCTATCAATTCTACTTTGAGTGATGATTCATTTCATATATTAGAATTCTACGAAACGTGTGAAAGGGATGGGATAGATATGGATTTAGAAAGACATGACATTTTGTCACATATCTTAAATATTTTTTCTAACTTCGTATTTTTCATTGGATTCATCGTGCATACATATCTTATTTTTAGATTTATATCATACCTATCTATTTATCATTTTCTATTTTAATTTATAAATAACTAAAAGAGTACCCGCGCAATGCAGCGGACAATTTTTTCTTTAACGACATGTTAAATCGTGTTAATAGTGACGTTAGTAGCGACATTATACATAATTGTAGCAAATTAGCGACGAAATTTGCAACATGCTTTGTAATAATGCTCACGGAAAATGAATTTGACGACATTATTTGAGATTCTGTCAACATGACCGTCAGTCGTTACTTGTGTCACTATTAACGTAATAAAACACCACGTCGCTAAAAAAGTCTCTAAACACCTGATTTCTAATAGTGTTTTAGTTTGTTTGACGTGCATAACAAAAAACAATTTAGTATTGGAAAACCAAAGCAATTAGCAAGGTAAATGGTTAAAAAGATGAAAAAGTAGTTTTATGCCGCACGTTTTATGTTTCGCAATTTCGAGTTCCACAATCACCTTTTCAAGTTGCGAGTCAAGTGTTGTTTTAGGCATAATAAGTTACAATGTGTAAGTGTAATCGGTTACTCAATTCGACATAATAATATAGTATAGATAGTAATGATATCGATTATATATAAGTAATTGATAATAATAATGATTATAAAATGATAGAAATAATTCCTTTAAATGGCTGTATCATTTGCATTAGATGTAGTATTAGCTAACACGATATGTTGTAGTAATTTTGATTTTTTCTTATTTGAATAACATACATAGATATGTAATAAAGAAATTTGAAGTATCACTTTTGTAATATTTTAATTATGTCAAATTCTTTATATGTGAGTATAGAAGAGTGTATTATTTGTAACTCATATCCAAATGTTTAGCAATATTTATCATATATAAACAATGGTAATTGTCATTTAATATCCATCAATATGTTATATCAGTTACCTCTATCATTAAAAGAAATTAAATTATGAGGTTTACTATTTTGTAACCTAAATTAATTATGATGTATTAATTTTATAATTTATTGCATTAACTTTATGTGTTTAAAGATAAATTAAGATATTTAAAAGGGTAATATTGTAATTTGTAATGTCCCCCCTTTTTAAGTGATTAAGACATATACTCCAAACTCTTTATTATGTAGTATGAATATAGATAAAAATGGTTATAAAAGATGATAAAACATTGCTTGAAATGGTTGCAATAATGCATTACATGGATTAACTTAAGTATAGTGAATAAATTTCAAGTATCTCTTTTGTAAGATTTTAAAATTTTGTGTGAAACTCTTTATATATTATTATGGAAGATAACTTTAATTTTCAAATAATATTCAAAATTCGCTGATATTTATATTTTAATACTCATAAATGATATTTCAATATCCATCAATATGTTTCATCAATTATGTTAGTTATAGAAAAGGTTAAGTAACTATGGAGTTAAATATTTTTAACTTAAAAATTAATCATGATCTATTAAGTTTTATAATTAATTATTTAATAGTATTGATTTAAAGTGTTTAAAGACTAATTAATAGTATTTAAAAGGGTAGAATAGTCATTTGTATTATCCCTATTTTAAGGGATTAAGATTTGGGGTTTAAACTTTTTATAAAGTAGTATAGATAAATATAGGTCACGGGTAAATTTTTTATTTTTTGAATAAATACGCTAGAAATATACATTTTAATGGCGAACCAAGTTCACTCAATGTTGAAAGTTTAACGTGTATGCATCAAAAAGGTTGATATAAATATTAGTTTCCTCTTGATAAAAGTCATAGTTTGGGATCAACTTTGTAACTCCTTTGTCTTTTCAAGTTTAGTTTAACCCCCGCTGAGTTATCGCAAACATGGGCGGAGCCGAGATTAGAAGTTTTGGGGCCGTAATATGTTGCAAGATAAAAACGATAAACAAGACTAATATAATTACAATTTAACCTCTCAAACTTATACGAACGAAGTTTTGTCAAAATCCATCTCTCAAACATCATGTTGTTCATAAGTATCAATGCGTTTTGTCATGAATTAAAACGGTACAATAACTCAATTTTATATATGTAACATACAATTTTACTTCAAATAAACAGAAGTTAAGATATTAAAATCATAAAATGTATTTCACTATAGACTAGCTTTTTAATCAATTTACTTTAGAGATATTACGTATATTACACATACTAGGTTATAAACCCGTGATTACACGGCTTTCTAAGAGGCTTTTGTACTTTAAATATAAGTAATCTAATATGTAGCCATTAATTACTTAAGCATTAATAATGTTAAACATTAAATTGTGTAATTCTATAATTCTTGGGATAGATATATAAACATACGGTTATAATAATTAAATTAAAATGTGCATTTCGTAGAGTTATTTTTCGTTTATTTGAATGTTAAACCCGTGAATACATACGGAATTCGAATAAAAGTATTTTTCATAAACCCCCGTGAATACACATACATTTCGCATAAAATTATCTTTCGTTTATTTGAATGTTAAACAAGTGGATACATACGGATATCGAATAAAATTATTTTTCATAAAAACCCGTATATACACACAGATTGTTAAATGTGACTTTGTCGTTAAATGTAACTTTTAGTTGTATTAGTGTGAATAAATCACTTACACATTAAATTATTCTATCTAATGAGGGATTATTATTATTATGATATTATATGAATTGATTAATTAATTTAATAATTTAAAATTTAGAGTAATTTTATTAGAAATCTTCGAAACTACGCCGCTACCTCCTCAATGATTGGTAATTCAACTTTTCGAAAATCATATTTACTTATTTATTTTATTTAGATAGATATAAAAGGGATAACTCGTTTATTTAGATTATATATAAAGTATTTATTTATTTATTTATTCAAAAAGAGAAATCTTAGGGGAATAAATGTATTTGATTGGTTAATTGAACGTGTGATGAAATCAAAATATTTAATTGGTTAATTGGAAAGATTGAGTAATTATTTTTTTCATAGTTAATTGATAATATCGTTAATTATAATAATTAATCAAATAATTAGAAATCATCTAGTATTTTTTTGAGGAATACGTGTATCACATTAAGGGTCCTTTCCCATTTGTTTATTTGTTTTTTCAAATAGATTTTTTAGTTTTTAGGTGATAATATTAAATTAATTTTGACCGTAGGAGTTTTTATTTTTAAATGTGTTAATTTTTAAGAGAGATATTTTAGGTAAATGAGTATATTTAATTGGTTAATTGAAAAATGATTGAAATCTAGCCATTTGATTGGTTAATAGGTGTTAATTTTAAGCAAAATTGAGTGTAGGAAAGTTTTTTTTTATTAATATTTAGAAAACTTACAAGAAGACGTCACAAAGAGAAGACAAAAATAAATAAAAGCAAAATTATGAAAGAAGATGACAAATTGATAAAAAGTCCATTACAGTTTTCACATCAATAATTATTAAAGATAAAATACAAGATACACACGAGACATAAAGATTCAGAAAGAAATAAAAATAAAGACATAAAAATAAAACAAAATAAACCATTCTTACATGGAAATAAGATTTTTTTTTTTTTATTAAAGGGTTATGAAGCCGGCAAATATATTACTCCAAAAAATCATTTAAGAACAATGAATATGAGTAAATCCCACACCTCAGCCTGTTACATAGGTGGTGAAGACTACATAACAAGAACACAACCACTAAACAAAATTTGACGCAACAAACATCAAACAAAAAACCACACTACTCAATTCTTCCTATTACCCTTCCGATCATGAAGACTCATGTAATCAGCAATGTCGTTGTCTATGGGATCAAGAAATATGTAGGTTTTTCTTATATGTATGCGTAGGTAAAATAAAATAGGTGAATTGGGATGAGCCAAATGTAACAAAACTTGTGAACTATGTCAATGGGCTGAAAATATACAATGTTAATGGCCTGGCTGATCAGGGGAGGCTTGACAACCCCACCCCTATTGGCTCCGCCACCGATCACATATACTCCAGTAATATTTTGAATGAAAATGGTCACATGGTGTATTGGGGATCGTGTTGATTGAAATAAAAGAAGCTAACACTATATATATTTTGCTCCGAACGAAAAATAGTCATGTGAGACCATGTTACCGAGTGAACTCGGTTGATGACTCAAAATTTACTATTTTTACTAGCCGAGAGCGCAGTCTTAATAGTTCAGGATACCATTAGACTTGATTAGCCAAATTCAAAGTACTAAGCTACATTTTTACCCTTCTTTAATTCGTTTTGAGTGTCAAGTTATGCCATTTTACCAAAACAAACACATTTTCATTTTTTTAAACTTACATATCCTTTTGTGCATTTTTATCATTCATATTTATCTATTTGGATGTATCATTCTTCAATGTCTTCATCCGCAAAATACCTCAGTTTGTCAAACATCCTTGAACTTAGGGTTGTTTGAGATAATTTATTTAAGTTTTGATTTGTTTATTTCTAATTTACATTAGATAAGCAGAGTAAGGTTCAAATGAGTACAGTAACATTTAGTATGAATGAATGAATCAATAAGAATGCACCACATGTCACAAAACTCAATTTTTTTCGGGTTTTAGAAAAATAAATATCTCACAAACAGTAAGTCGAAAAATTATATAAATTGCACCATACAAATCACCATTTTTTCCCCCTTCGTTTAGACAATTAGACATCCCACAACGTATACTTTCGACGATTTTTTCATGTGATACCAATGAGTATCACATATGATATTAATATTGTACAACTTGTAAAACCCATAAAAAAGTCGTCGAAAGTATATTATGTGAGTTGTCTAATCGAAGAGAAACAAAATGCTGATTTTTATAGTACAATTTTTATACTTTTTCAATGAGTCATTCTTAAGATATTTAATTTTTAAAAACGTGAAAAAGTTAATTTTGTAACACTGTAACGTATTCTTATTAATTTTTCAATTATCACCTAAATTTCTCTTCTCATTTAAACCTCACTTCAGATAAGCAAATTCAAACATTTTTTAGAATTCTTTTTTACATGGTTATTTTAAAAGAAATAATTACTTTAAAACATGAGTAATGATAGTTAGACCTAATTAAATAGATTTAAAAGTAATACTAATTAATTTACTTGTTGCTAGAGTTTATGTCTCTTAATTTTATAGTTGTCATGCTCATAGTGTTGGGCCATTATTTTGTCTAACGCCATCATTTAATTAAAAAAAAATATGTGAGACATCCGCTTATTGTACTTGATAATTCAAATTAGACTAAAATTGATGGAAGTATTAATTGCATAATTTTGCGTTAATTATATGTTATTAGAAAGAAGAAGAAGAATGTTAGGTGCTCCTACGCCGATCTACAACTAATGTAGAGGTGGGCATGGTAGGTCTTCAATTCAGGCTGCCCCCACGAATTAATATATATCGTCGTCGCGCTTGTGTAATTGATCGACCTTAATATAATATTCACTAATAAAACTATTTTGTAAATGGCAAATGCATCTGGGATTTTGACACCAACTATGAAACGTGTTGGTCGGTCCGGCGAGTTTTATTTTCCTAATTTAGTTTCCGAAAGGGTCCGGTGCTCCAACATTACTCAATCGCCCAGGTTAGTTAATTTCCATTATTCCTTTTTGTCAGTCTTTTTATAACATCTTTTGTTTTAATATATTCAAAAGAACAGGGTTAATAGCAAGGGGTGCAGACTAGTTGGGTGCGGCTCAGCTGTACCAAATTCTCAGTTTTCTAACGATGACCTTGCTAAGATTATCGATACTAGTGATGAATGGATATCTAGTCGAACCGGAATCCGTAATCGCCGAATTCTAACAGGTTATGTTATTCATCTTATGAATGAATTCTGTTACTGCACACTTTAATTTGTGTCAAACAAATAAAACAAAACAGTTGGCTGCTATTCTAACTAATGCCATTTCCAACTCTGTGTAATTCTAAATCCAGAAGGAAACACAGTTTCTAAACTGCTTTCAAGCACCTTATTAATTATTGTTAGTTTTTTCACTAGTTATCACGTCCGCATAACCTTATCCTTATTCAAGATGTATATAGAAAGATGATCATATCTACGTTCATCCTTATCATTTGTCAAAAGTTATCAAGATTCTCCGTCTCTTGACACTTGCACTATGACGACCACTTGATTGGAGACAAGAAAGTTTGCAAACACAAAAGAAATTTCATGATTTTGATTTGTGGGACATTAAAGATGACACAATTGTTATTCTTAAAACAGGACGAGCTAAAAGAGGAGCTTGAATTCATTTTTTCTATTTATAAAGAAAAATGTTGAATTGTATAAAATAATTGAGTGGAGTAATGTATTTGATTGAGATAATGGAAGAGAAAAGTGTGTGTGAATTGAAGTTTAGTTGTGTGTTTATTTATAGTGTGTTTAAGTTTGGATAAAAGAGTTAAAAAATTAAAAAAAAAATACTTTTTTTACCCTCCTTTCGTCACCAAACTGACGAGGGCAAACCGTCGAAGCAATCGACGAAGCCGTGCCAATAGCGTCAGTTGGCCGGCGTTCGTCGGTTGCCAACCGAAAAAATCCGATGAGAGCAGTCTTACAAAATTCAAATTACAAAACTTATAAGTTATAACCCACAATCGAACTCCGTACCCTGCAATTCGCCATATGTAAATTTACGTAAATATTAGGAGGGATACGATGCATGAGACGAGTTCAACTATTATGTCATGATATCAGGCACTATATGATGTTCATAATGTTTTTAATAAAACTACATGGACAAAAAGTGTAATGTACTCTAAAAGCGACTAACATCTTGAATTTCAAGTACTATCTTCACCGGGAGGTAAATTGTGAAAACACTATTATATATTATATGAATAGTAAAAATAGTTGTATAGTAAAAATTATTATTTTTTTATTTACTTATTTACCATTGTAATAACAAATTTACATATTTTTTAAATAATGCATTCTTTAAATGGTTAGTGCGAGTTTAATAAAAAATTACTCCGTACTTGCACACTATCTTTTTTATTAAGATTTACTTTTAGTATCGCTGAAAACTAACACCCCGAGTTTAAGTTAAATTGTTCGATATACATGAATAATATATTCTCAAGATGTGTTTAATTTAATGTAAGTGTCATTTTGTTTGATCATTATTTACAATTTTTTAAATAAAACGACAAACTGGTTGATCCCAAGTTACACGATTACCTTTGTATAAATGAGATACTAAGACAAAAACAATAATTCTAATGTCACTATACGAATTAACAAAATATAAATTAATAATAATATAGTTTGATCGTGAAAATACATAGTATGGAGCACAAAACTTTTCTACATTTTATAAAGTCACTATTTTTCAATAACATCTCATCTTTACCTACTAAAGTCATTTAACACGCGCGTATAATATATTTATCTAAAAAGATTTAAAAATTCCGTTCCGCCGCAACGCGCGGGTTAAAACAGCTTATTAAATTCATATACCAAGAATTGACGGTATCATAACTTATCAAGAGATTTAAATTACAGGCAACGAAAGCTTGACGGGTCTGGCTGTGGAGGCAGCTAAAAAAGCGCTTGCAATGGCAAATGTTGAAGCTGATGATGTTGATCTCATCTTGTTCTGTTCATCCACACCTGACGATCTGTTTGGCGGTGGACCACAGGTATATATAGTTTAAGTTAGTTTATACTCAATTTTGTTATTTGTTAAGTTCTTTCTTGGTTGAGTTTCTTTAATTTAACATTCTTCTCAGGTTCAAAAAACACTTGGATGCACAAGAAACCCACCGGCGTATGACATCAGAGCTGCTTGCAGTGGGTTTCTATTAGGCCTAGTCTCAGCTTCTTGTCATATTCAGGGTAAAAAGATCGTCCTCTTTTAATAATGATGAAAACATTTAAAGTACGTATATGATTAACCCGATCCTATACGTTGCAGGAGGCGGTTTCAAGAACGTCCTTGTGATTGGAGCTGACTGTGTGTCCCGTTATGTTGATTGGACAGATAGAAAGACATGTATTCTCTTTGGCGATGCTGCAGGCGCTATCTTGGTCCAGGTTTAACCTTTAATATATTGCTCTTTGTGTATTTATGTATATGCAACTGATTGCTTACTAATTAAATAAAATACCATCACTCTATTAATGCAGGCATGTGATGGTGATGAGGATGGTTTAATTAGTTTTGACATGCACACTGATGGAGATGGAAACAGGTTAACCCTCTGTCCCTCTCCACCGCCACCTTTGTGTCAATATTGGAAGTGTTAACATGATCAAAACTTTATAGATATATTCCTCTGTACAGGTACTTGAATGCCGGTATAAGACAAACTGAAACAAATTTTGCAGTGGGTGCTGATAGTTCAGCCTTGGGATTTTCTCCTACAAACACATCTATTTCACATATCCAAATGAATGGACAAGAGATTTTTCGTTTTGTTGATAAAGCTGTGCCACAGACCATGAGATCGTCGTTAGCAAAAGTTGATCTTAGCCTGTCTGATATCGATTGGTTACTTGTCCATCAGGTGTGGTATCTACTCTACTCTAATGTTTCACGTTGAACGTGTCTCTATTGGTTTATGAGCATTGATGTGTGCAGGCTAACAAGAGGATCATTGATCGTGTAGCAGCAAATCTGGAATTCCCGAAAGATAAAGTGATATCTAATGTAGAAAATTATGGTAACACTAGTGCTGCTTCTATCCCATTGGCATTTGATGAAGCTGTCCGAAGTGGAAAAGTGAAGGAAGGTCAGATCATCATGACTGCAGGCTTTGGTGCTGGTCTTACATGGGGTTCAGCCATTGTTAGATGGGGCTAACTGGACTCGTGCTTGTTATATGTATTGAAAACTTAATAAATCAAAGTTAAACTATAATGGTAAATGTGTATGTATTCAATTACTAGATACCTTGAGTGTATGATTTTTCATTCATATTACATCCATGAAGAGGAAATATAGAGATGAGGAATAGGAATTTTGTGATGTCTACGTCTCCTTTTACTTATAGTTATGGACTGGGTTACTACGATGTAATACTTGGGCCTTAAAAAATTAAGAGGTCGGACGGGGGTAAAACTTTTGGGCCATTTAAGGACTGCCCGGTCATCATCCTAAATATTCGGGTGTTCAAAAATTCCGTATTCAAGAAACCCGAAAATATGATCCGAAAAGAACCCAGACTCGGATATTAAATTTAAGATATTTCGAGTCTTTGAATATTTCTTACTTTTTTGTTTTTGCTTTTTTTTTTAGTAGTGAACTTTTCCGTCGTAGAAGATAGGTTGTTTGCTAATACACTCGTTACTTGAAGAATTCTTTGATTGTTTTGGTTGTTCGTTTGTAGTTAACAACCACTTCCATTGCGAATTTCGATCTAAAAACTTCAAAGTAACAAAATAACAATTTTTACATATTCTGAATATACGAAATTTCGGATTCCGATTTTGGATAACAAAATCAAGTATTTGACCCTGCTTATTTAGGTACTTTTTTGGATTCAAATCCAGGTTCGATGCTTGTTTCATTGCATTTAAGATAAATGCAACTTCTATATATGTTCTTGGGAGTTTTAACAACACTAATAGCAATTCAATGGATCACACAAATTGTTATTCATAATGTGTGTCAATCGTTAATCTCATTATGATACTCATTTGCCAAATGCCACAAATGACAATGACTTAAACGGGACACGAAACCTAACTATAAATTATCCAAATGTAGAGGAAATAAGAAATCTTTATAAAAAATCTTTTCGTATATTTCTTCTTTAAAAAACCCTACTCCAACCTTTTCCTCTATTAATTTTTTTTTCTTTCTAAATATAGAGGAACCGTTTGGAGTGTATTTTTCACCATCTATCGCTATATTTCTTAATATAGAGATAGAGATAGAAGATGATTTTTAGAGGACCATTGGAGATGGCCTAATTGAGAAAAATGAATTTTACACTCCTTTTCAAAACAGAGGAATTACTATATACTAGTACCAAATATTGACAAGTTTTGAATACAAGTTTGTTTATTTGATCTTAATCGCTTAGCTCACGGTTCACAAACAGATAATCAATATGTTGGTGTTCGTTTATTAAGAAAACTAGATTGTGTGTGTTCGTTTATATATGCGCGTTTGTTAATTTGTTAACTGAACATATTGAACACCAAAGAACATACACGTACACTCATATTATATAACTTGAAGGATGGAAGATTGGAAGTTCGGAAATAAATATATACATCATAGTTTTTCAGTTGGTACTACCACAAATCACTAATAATGTACAATCCTTTCGACGAAATGCTAGCAATCCTAGGATGACTAAAACGAGGTGATGGCAGATCTACTAAAAAAATCTTGGTGCTGGTTGCTTCAATAATATAATATATTTTTATAAAAATACGTAATAATTACTTAATTCTTAAAAAAGTTAGATCTGTGGGCTTTAGTATATACCCATTTGACAAGGGAGGTGAACAATTGATCATTTGACGACAACAGAGAGTAGAGATTGATTGGTGTCGGATTTAATTGCCTTCTGGAATTACAATCATTGGATCTGCATATGTATTTATGTAATTCTTGTTTTAAAAAAAGAAATCAAAAATAAAATAAAATAATAATATGGGATTGATCAGTGGAACATGAAAATGCATGTGCTTGTTTGTCACTTGGCCAGGGTAGTCTTGAGGCAGAATTGAGAATCAAATCATATGTCCAATGGTAGTATATATAGGTGATCAGAGATACATTGTAAAACGAATGTTCTTATTTTAATTGTTAATTATAATTATAATAATTATATTATATTATATGCAAGATTTATCTTTTTTATACTGAATGTGAGATCAATTGATGGATCATCAAAGGATCATTTATCCTTTATTACTAGCAAACAAAAGTTTCATTTCATGTATATAGATACATGAGTTGGTTCATATAAATAAATGTTCACGTAAAACAAATAAAACATTTTAACCGTTGCACAAATTGTCACATGTCACTGACATATTTGGTTTATTTTAATACCTGTCATGATATATACGGTGAAAGGTTCTATATGATAATCACAAAAATGTCGAGAGTAGAGAGAACTACTAGATTGCATCTTAATTCAAATGTGACGAAGTTCCACTTGTTTGTTCATTTCGGGTATGTTTGAAAAGAAATTATAACGATTGAAAACTATTACAATTATAATCTCAATCAAATCATCTATAACCTCGCGTAATCACCCAAATTAAAATCCCCTCTGTCAAACATACTTGAAAGTATAATTTGTAGTTTTCAACTTTTTGTTTACCTTTAACATGCAAATTAAATAATATTTAGATATAATGTCTTTTATTTACATATATACATATATAAGTCATGCATATAACTTAAAACCTTTGCAGTTGAAGTATCATATCTTAGAATTTGAGTGTGCATGTGACATTAATATAACCTAAAAACTAACATGCATTATTTTGTATGGGTTTTGTGGAAAGGAGAGAGATTCTGGTCTAGAAAAAGCACACTTGCCTAATCTTTTGTACCATTCTTTCAAGATCAATCACAAAACCAGACTGCAATATTTTTGCCCAGACGCAACGTTACTTTTTTTTTTTTTAAAAAAAAGCAAGAAACTTTATTACTATCAAACAAAAATGACACAAAGTTACAATTATTTACACTCTCCTATACTACACACACATATATATATACATATATACATACACACACACACACACACACATATATATATATATATATATATATATATATATATATATATACTTTTGCGTCACTTTTGACTCAAATATGGAACACTATTTTAGTGTAACTAGCCACCAATTACAATATATCCACAAGCTAAGCAACTGGTATAATCAAAGTCCAAGCATGTCCCTTGAATCCGAACAAATACAACAGTACCTAAATCCAGTCACCCAAATCACTTTTTGTACATTAGCTACTCTCATCCACCTTACTCCCAAATAACTCTTTCCAACCATTGCAAAGACCTATCTTTCAATCTTGGTTTCATCCAATCAAAGCTCCTAAGTTGAACCTCTTGAAATAAACCTGCTCCTCTTAACGTTTTTCCCCCCAAACACTTTTGCATTCCTATTTTTCCATATAAGATACGCATTAATCCAAACCACACGCTCTCATAATTCCTTGGCTAATCTATTACTATTACCATCCTCCACCGAATCAAACAACTCATCAATGTCAAGAACATTCACTCGGCCCTTACTCCACCAATTAAACACTTTGGACCACACTATCATGACCTCATTACATAATAATAAACAGTGATCCACTGATTCAATACAATTTTCACAAAATGGACATAAACAATGAATTTAAGTCAATATCTCTTTTGTCCAATTTCACCCGAACAAGCAGCCTCTTCTTCTTTGCTCTTCATGCGAAAATACCCACCTTATTAGGAACCAATTTGTTGCGTTTTGTCTCTTGACGCGCTCGCCCGTTCGTAAGTGTGATGCCATCAATTCTCTTTGTTACCTTGTTGACGACGTATTCTTGTTCACAATCCGCTAGCCATTGACACATATCCTTACATTCCGGAGTTAAATGAACCAATACAAGCATACTAACTAGCTCTTCCAATTCCCTATGTGCTCTATCCCTTGGTTCCCTTACCCAATCCCATTCCCAATTTCAAGAATCCCCGACTCACTTCCCCCTCTCCAACACGGTCACCACCTTGTTTCTTTCCAAGTTAAAAAGTCTATTAAATTTATCTTTTAAAACAGTATTATCCACCCATCTATCCTCCCAAAAGGATGTTAAAGCTCCATCCCCAATTTTCCGTGTGAAATATGTATAAAATCCTCCCCCTTTAGTATCAATCTCACCCTCCACCCAAATAATACCACCCCACGTATGTCCGACACCCCCCAATATGTTACCCACATTTCTTCCCAAAATCCCATCCCTCCCATATATGCTCTTTATAACCTTAACCCATAAAGCTCTATTTTCATTTTTGAAGCGCCACCACCACTTACCCATCAAAGCTCAATTTTTGGCTTTTAATGATCCAATATTAAGACTCCACCAACATAAGAGGTGATAACCTCATCCAATTTAACCCACCCCATTTTTGACCCTTTTCACATCCCACTCTAAGAGAAATTACGTCTCACACACTCAAGGGATTTTAACACACAAGACAGAGCACGAAAGATCAAAAAATAATACAATGCCAAGCTTTCAAGAACCGATTTGATTAGAGTTAACCACTCACCGAATGACATAGTTCGAGCCTTCCAAGTTTCACGAACCTCTCAATTATAGGCTTACAATCCCCCTCCATCATCATACTCCTCCCTATTGGCAAATCAAATAGAATTAAAAATTGAACTTAATGATATAATTTTCTGATGAAATTGTTAGTTAATCTATAGTAATTTTGTATTTGAAAGATTCGAAGTATCTTTTACAAGGAATAAAGTGATTTTAAAAACGAGATAATTTTATTTTAAGCAGTTCTCACGCGAATTTGGTTCTCACGGATCCGCACCCTATACACATATATATACATATATATTTCTTCACGGGTCTACTCACTGAAGGTTCTCCAAGACAATTACAGATCAGTTATTTATATTGAGTAAGTATGGCAAAATCAGTTGAAGCTGTAAGTTAACTGCAAGTACATAAAACTCTTGTTATCTTGAAACATTTGATAAATTACATGTAGTTGTAGCTCTAAAGTATTAAAGTAATAATGTAGAAGTATAAACTAAGAGATAATAAGGGGGGAAAATAAATCATTTTGGAATCTACCTATATAATTAATAGAGGATAACTTTTTTTTTACATGGCACCTTTATTATTTTGACAACTAATCAAAAAAATTCTAGGTGTCATTACCATAGCTTCCTAAAAATTTCTACATGTCATTCAAATTGAAAAAAGGTTTAAATGCACCTATCTTTTAGCTAATAAAATTCCCAATTTAAAGATTATTAACTAGCAATCGTAAATTCCTAACTGCATACATTACAAACTCTATTTTCAAATTTATTTCACTTCACACTCTCCTATTCATTGTTTGGTCCAAAATAAGTTATCACTAGTTAACTAATTATTAAGCGGTTTATGTAATATGAGATTGGGAAAGTTGTAAAAATCAATTATTGAGAAAATGCTATGGTAAATCACATGTTTTTTTTTTTTTTTTTTCAATTTTAACAGGTTTTGGTTTCTTATGTATTTTTAATGTCATTGAACATCAATTCGAAATATATAAAAATAATCATTTTACATGTTTACTAGAACCATATAGTATCCAGATTATGTTATCATTAAATTTCTTAAGCATTCATAAATACAGAATAAATATGTATTTAAGGAGGTATGTACCTATTATTCAATAAAAACGATATAAATCGATAGTCATTTCTTTTCTTTGTAATAATGCACTAAAAAACTATGTTTTCATTTAGATTCTCACCGTACATTGCACGGGTGGCGGTTATTATTTCAGGTTGTCATACTATAAGTTATCTTGACTAGGACACTATATTTAAATTTTAATAAGAAAAAACTTTAGATAACTTTTGATATACCCATTGACAAAAATAATAATTTTAACTACACCGTTTCATATATCATCTAAAACACTAATATATATAAACATTTAGCCGTCCATCGGACGGGTATAAAAACTAATTTTTAATATAATTTTATTTTTAGTAGTTATTTCCGCTAGCTTTTCATATAATATATTAGTTTCTAAAATGAAATTAAAATCTTTCATGTTCGAACATAGCCTTGTGTTAAAGAGACAAAATTCGAAGCTACTATAATAAAAAAATCTTTCATATTCGAACAAAGCCTTATGTTAAAGAGGCAAAATTCGAAGTACTATAATAAAAAAAAGAAAAAATAAACCTTGAAAGAAAACTGTTGACGAATACAATGAAAGTAGCTAAAGAGGGAAATAAAAAAATGGACGAAGGAGGAAAGTTATTTCTAGTCATACATTATGGTCAACTCAAAAGTCAACGCGGTGGCAAAATTGTAAATAACTCAAAAAAATTTCAGAATATTAATATTCATTTGGAAAGAATGTTCATCAAAATTACAACTTAATATTTTTAAACATTCTTTTACGATGAATGTTAACTCATATACATTATTATACACTGATAAATGTTAAGTTATCTCGTTCAACAATGTATAAAAACATATATAAGTTAATATTCATCATAAATTATTGTTTATGAATATCAATTGTAATTTTGATCAACATTCATTCCAAATGAATGTTAATGTTCTAATTTTTTTTTTGTAAAATTCGATGGTTAATGACGACTATAATTAAATTAATTACTTGTTTATAAGTTTTGTATGTTGAAATTCGTTTAATTTTATTGTACTCATTGGTGAATCAAAATTTTCACAAAAATCCAAAAGTTATACTCAAAATTCTTAATATAAGTTAATATTTGATGAATTTGAAATTTATAATGTTTTGATTGATTTACATGCTTTAATTTTGAATTTTAAACAAAAATTAATGAAATTGATATTGAATATGAGTTGAAGAAGATACAAGGAATTAAGTGGGTGAGGTTTGCTTCACTCCTTCCTTCCTTCCCTTAAATTTAGAACTTCCCTCCTGATCCTTCCCATATTATATATATATATATATATATATATATATATATATATATATATATAATAATAATATGTCAACGTCTTGAAAATAAGAAATTTCAGCAAATTAACTTTTATTTAATTAATTTAGTGCAATTAATTATATATGTTTACTATTGACCAATTTGGTTAGCTTCTAAAATTTGACTACCACGTACGAAAACTTATCCAAGATGGATGGCTGATACATTTTCTACATTATTTTTAGTTTAAGCTTTTGTATTGTTATAAATTCAACAATAATCAGCCTAGTCATCAATATAAAATATAATTAGCATGCTAAATACAGCCTAATTAATAATAGTTTGTATTGTATTTTATTAGATCAAGTTAAACTTGTAACATATATGATGCTACATGCTTAATTATTGACAACTAATTAAGTAACTGATTTAGCAAAACATTATTATTTAATATTAACATTGCTATACATATATAATATATTTATTTAGTTTAGTTTCACTTGCAAATCCGATCAACTATCATGACATAAGAAACTATATTAGGTTTAATTAGTGGTATACAGTGAGTATGGGTTTCAATCTTGGAACTAATAACACTATATTTATAATTTGGTTACAAGTGTCTGAAATAAACTAGTAGTAAAATCGACGTGGAATTGGAAATTTTAATTGTACTTCAATAATGCAATTATTTATTTATATACACAATAATGCAATTTTTAATTCAATCATACATGTGATCGCTCCATCAGGTTTCTTATAATTTCTTATAAAAATGTCCACGTATCCACTCACCATTATTAATTATTAATTACTAGTTTTTTAAGTCGTGCGATACACAGCTATATTATATTACAAAAATGTCAATGTAAAAGCCGTTTAAAAACAAATGTATACATGATGCATGAAGCAATACATCGTAGTAGTCGAATTTGCTTAAGTATGACATCTAATCTATTACGAGTAAAGTAACAATATTTTCAATATATGAATTGAAGTTTAACATGAAAACTAAGGAAATCTTAAATGTTGATATGATGATGAAATACATCATTCGAAAATTGTTTGTTCCGATCTCAAAATATAGTTATAGGTCTCAACCTTTTAGTGAAGTTTTTCCTCTTAGGTAAAATGTGAGAGTTTGAAAGGAGATACGTAAACTCAAAGTACATTGAGGTAAGTTATAGTTATTCTAATTTATCCGAAAACGATGATTCCAGTAGAGAATACCCCAAAGGCAGCGATGAACTTGAAGACAAACATGGTGTTAGAAATTCATATTGTAAACACCAAACTCGGAAGGGGCTAATCGTCTCAATCATGACGCCTAACGTGATAGTCGAAGCTCATCTTAAATATATATTTTAAACTTCTAAGTGCGGACGCAAGGTCGGTATCGGTCAACCTTTGGCACAAAAGATTTAAACTCTCTCAACTGAAAAATCGTCACACTCTGTCAACTCGTACATATAGAGAGTGTGAAAACTTAATTCGATTTACTTAGTTTTGAACCTTGAAATTTATTAATTAGCTTGGACAAAAAATGGTTAATTAATGTACGAGGATGAGAATGATGTTCATAACACATTAGTTATAGTCATTATTGCAATATGAACCAAAAGACATAGTTATTAATATTCGCGACTAATGAAAGCATACATACAGACACCAAACTCCAGTAACACGTATATATAAATACTACTGCGTATAAGTTATACATGAATCAAAAGATGATGGTATTAATTTAAGCTATAAGACATACCTAGAATATTTGCTCACTAATTAGGAGGATGAGAAAAAAAAATAATAATGCATATCTGCATACCTGTCATCAAGTGTTACGATAATAGATGATTACTCCATATATATGAAAAAAGTATCATGTCTATATTTTAGAAAGTTAAGTCTTATTATTATTATTATATTTTAGTAAGAATATAACATGTAAATATTACGAAGTATTATTGTTAGTTATATTATATTATTATATTATGATATTATATATTATACTGTTATTAATTATATTATATTATTATATTATGTTTATTTTATTTTATAGCTATATTTTATTAATGAATATTTCTAATAAGTTATGCCATGTAGGATTTTTTAATAAGCTATAGTGAAGACACATTGAATTTTCGCCTATTTGTCAAATAGATAGGGCGTCCAAGTAGGAAGTATGATATCCTCAATTAGTTATATAGATAGATTAATTAATTAATAATAAATAGCTAGAGGAAACATGTCACATATATTTATTCCTCAAGCACTACAAGAAAAAAAGTCTATTGCAACAACAAAAGTCGTCTCAAAAGGGTCAAATGTCGTTGAAAAATACTTTTTGCAATTACCTGTCATTGCAAAGGGTCGTCTCAATGTCCACGTCCTGATAAACCTTTTGGGACGACATATTGGGACGACAACCCGGGCCCATTCTTTAATTTCCGTACATCTTAAGTAATTCAATAATAAATACCTTTAGCAACGACAAGTGTTGTTGCAAAAAAGTATTATTACCAAATGAAAAAATGAAAATTAAATACCTGTAGCAACGACGTATGTCGTTGCAAAAAGTATTATTATAAAAATAAAAAAAACGTAATTTAAATACCTATAGCTATGATACTTGTTGTCGCAGAAAGTGTCAAATATTAAAATATATGTTGACATTTGCGACTACGTATGTCGTCCCAAAAGATTTATGTCGTTGCAAAAAGTCTCTGTAATTTGGACAGGTTTTTGCATTTTTCGATTTTTACCCAGGCGCGTGCCTGCTTCATTTCTGCAGATTTCCTGCAGTGTTACAACATATATTTTGCAGTTTTCGCATCCAAAACACACCAATTTAAACATCCAGATAAATCATCACTTGTTCAAACAAATACATAAAAGATTTTAACGTTCAAGTTTCAACAAGTTTAAAACTAAATAGTTTTAACAAACATTGTTTTGATAAGCTAATAAACGACTAACATTTGAAGACGAATTTACTCGTCATCCAAATCCAAATCCAAAAATCCTCATCCAAATCCTCACCCAAATTCTCATCCTCATCCTCATCCTCATCCTCACATTCTTCTTCCTCATCCTCGCCTTCTTCTTGCTCATCCTCGTCTTCTTCTTCCTCATCCTCATTCTCGCCTTCTTCAATAGTGGGTTGGTACGACTTAAACTTGGGAACGAGAATTTTCGCCTTTTTTAAGACCAAGCGGAGAGAAGTCATGAACTTAGTTTGAGACCCGATTTGTCGTTGTTGAGACTTCATTTGTTTTTGTTAAGCCTTCAACATTTGCTCTAGTTGTTTTTGTGAACTCATTTGTGGTCCTTGTGATTGGACACTTGAACTTGACCCAACACTTGTGACCTTTTACCCTGTCCCAAATAATGCCCACGACTCTCCCCGAAGACTTTCTTCAATATAGCCTTTTCACTCATTGGAATGGAACACTCCTTTGTTATTAATAATCTTGTAAATTTTATTTACTAACCAATAATAGGTCATCGAAATTTCTTATTTAGTAACCAATAATATTTCTTATTTATTAATAATCGTGAAATATCATGTAAACAATTTTTTTGAGTGTCACGATAATGTAAAAAAAATATGACTGATAAACCGACATATCTTATGATAATGAAAAGCCTCTAGTAACCCATGTTTGATCAACATCTAACCTAGACTATTAACGTTTCTTTTTCCAATATCAAATAAGTACCCAATGTGTTTTTAACTTATGTATTTCTATAAACTCGACGATATACTTGCAATCACAATTGCCAACACGGATCACTTTTTGGTTTCTTCACCTTGCCAATGATGTATAACAACACTCGCCAAAAAACGTTCATACTTTATTCAGTAGTTACCAAGTTTGTTTTACAGCTTTTGCATATACTCGCCAATTAATATACTCGCAAACACATTCGCAACATATATAAGGCTTTTGACATAAATAGTGTAAACGCCTTAGGGTTTCATGAACTTAAACGGTCTTTGAGGTCGACATAATTGGCGATGAAGGGCAATTGTAAGTCCTCTCGTTCGCGGATCTGATTTGAATCGATTCGTTATTCGTGCGGAATCCGAAATAACGAATCAAGAACGTGAAATATATATGATTGTAGATCGACTACGAACAATCAAATGTAAATAATGTTTTTGTTTATTGATTAATCACGATTACAGAAGGCAAACGTTTAAGCACCAAACTCTCTCTTTCTCAAACCCTAATTCGACTCTGTCTATGTCACTCACTCATGTCGACCAGCAAACTGTTATATATATATGTAGGACATGCGACACTATGATAGTGTCGCTAATTAAATGTCGCGAGATTATAAGTAAGTGTCGCTAAATATATATACAACCATGTAAAGATTTTGAATGAATAGAAAGACACGTGTTTTATCTGACTCGTTTGTTCGGATGTAATCAACGTTACGATGATGTATAGCAACAAGTAAACCATGTTTCATCAGCATCTCACCATCAACATTTCTTTTTCCAATATCAGCTAACTACTCGATGTTACCCATTCTATTTTCAAATTATAATATGTGTGACATTCGTTTTATTTTCGTGATAACAAATCACATTCTCATAATGAAGGTTCATTAAAGAAACCGATTTATTTTACGATAATGCAAATCATCGAGTATACTCTATTTCAACTTCTATATCTTATTGAAGCTCATCAATATACTCGTAAACACCTTAGCCAAAATAAATTCATTAGTTTTTTTTAAAATGACATATTATTAACTTAGTCATTTCGCAACTAACACAAATCGTATAACATGTAATATATTAGAGTTAACTTTTACAATCTAATTAATATGTAATTAAGCTTAATTTTAAATTTATACTTTAAATTATATTTATTTCACAAGCTAATTAATTTTTAATATCTTATAATTTATTTAAATTAATATTATATAATTTATTTAAATTAATATTATCTAACTTATTTGTAAATAAGTATGATCTTAATTAAAATAATATAGATAAATCACGTTTAGCAACGACATTGTCGTCGCTAAAAGTGACCCGTGAAATAGCCAAAACAAAAAAGTCAAAATAGAAATGAAACATTTAGCAACGACACTGTCGTCGCAAAAAGTAGCCAGGGAAATATTTTTCATCTTGGAGCCAAAACAAAAAAGTCAAAAATAAAATTAAAACTTTTAGCAACAACACTGTCATCTCAAAAAGTAGTCCGGAAAATATTTTCTTTTTGGAGCCAAACAAGAAATCAAAAAGAAATTACAAATATCTTTAGGGACCACACGTGTCGTTCCTGAAAGTAAAGTCAACAAAGTATTTGAGTCAAAATCTAAAACAGTGAAAATTTTGTCGTTTAGCGACTTTCAGGGACGATATTTTGTTGTTGCTAAAATGTTTCGTTGCAATAGACTTTTTTCTTATGGTGAAGGACACTAATAATAGTTATCTTTTAACATAAATTTTTCTAACTTTTACTCTAAGTTGTTAGTAAGTATTATTTAATGAGATATAGATTCATCTTTAAAATACAAGTATGTATTAATTAATCAACATTTTTCTTCTCTACTCAATTTACCAACAATTAGGTAGAGTAACTACTTGTATAAATTTCACAATAGTGACCAATTAAATGTTTAAAAAAAAGTTAGCAATACAATTAATTAATTCAATGTTTTCATTTATATTATGATTATTGTTATTTTTATTTTTACCTTTTTATCGTATGCAATTTTATGTTGAAAGTATTAAATTTAATTGGTAATAATAATATAAATGATATGTACAAGAGAAAAATGATACTTAATTTTTGTTAACAAAATATGTACAACTCATTGCACGAATTCATCAAATTAGCGTATAAATATTAATGATTTTTCTAACGACAGTACTTATGGCTATGATTAAGATATTCAGATACGCATTATTTTGTTATACTATGAAATTAACCACCTCATTAACTTTTTAATAACCACCCCACTAACCTTAATGTACTATCATTTATATACAAAATATTTTCTTAAACATAACCTTAAGGGCTATTATTAGATAAATCCAAATATTAAATAAGTAACAAGTTAACAAAGAATATTTAAAAAAAAGAATTGAGTTATACTCCCTCCGTCCCAATTTATTTGTCCACCTTTCTATTTTGATATGTCCCAAAATAATTGTTCTCTTTTAAATCAACCAATCAAAATGCTTGAAAATGGTAAAGATGAAATTCTATTGGTGGTTAACAGTAATAAATGTACTTTTTTTAAATTGTGTGTTTCCTGTCTGGTGACAATAATTTTGAGACGGAGGGAGTAGTTCTTTGTTATACTGAAAAGTTAACAAATGCATGGGTCGTAGTAGATATTACAAAGTCTTTTATGACAAAAGATATGATAATATTTTTAAAATAAAATTTTCACTAAATGATTAAGCATGTCTTGAAAATAAATCATAAATTATTGTTATAATTAATTGTAAACTGGTATATTGGGTAGACAATAAAAATTTAAGTTAATTAATGTATCCTTGTAGTTTCAAGATGAACTTGTAGCTCATTAAAGGCATGTGCTCTCGGGGCACAAGTTAAAAAAATATTTTAACATATGCAGTAAAAATGTACAATAAATAATTGTATTGTATTATAAAGTTGAATTTTGTTGATGTTTTAAGTAATATGATAGTGTAATTTTGATAAAATTAATTAGTCGAAGGTAAAACCTTATAGTTATACCTATATTTGGAGCATGAGCTAAATTTTTTTCTTTTTTTTTTCTTTCTCAAAACGTACTATTTGACAAAGTATTTGAAAGTTGGTATAAATTTCTGATGCGATATTGAGTGCTTAACCCCTTATTAATACGAGTACAAAACTTACATTTCAAGCAACTTATAAATAAAATATACTTTACTCGTCTCATAAAAATTGTCATTTAACATTTTTTATTTGAATTAAGATATGTTGAGTAAATGTAAGTTTTATCCTTATACTCAAGGTAAGTTTGACTGAATTTATTTAAGAAAACTAAATGATAGAGAGTAATAAATGATTATAAAATAAAAAATTTAATTATTTTTAATAGTTATTTTTTGTAAGTAAATAATTATTTTAGAACATTTATAAATAGAAAAGTGAATATTTATTTTGGAACGTAGAGAGTAATTTACTCTGGAACTTTCATATTACATGATATATAAAGTCGTAATCGATGAATTTTGTTGAGAAAATTGAGTCGACAAGGATTTCTTGTATGAATTAAAACGAACCTAGCTAGTCATGAAAAGGCAGAGGTCTATTATTGTTGAAAAAACAAAAAAAATTGTGGCTAGCGCCCTGTTGTACATAACCACGTGTATCCAACAATTTCCACCTCAGCACCAATAATATTCAACCCTTCCGAAATTTCCGTTATAAATAGCCTAAAGTTGCCAGCAATTTTCTCCAATCCATGTTGGTTCTCTCTTAAGCATTTTTTGACCAACATGACTTCTACCTCAGATCTTGAAAACAACTCAATCACCCTTCCTTATTCATACGCCCCATTGTCCGACGGTGAACAATCCACCAGAAATGAGGACCCCACCTCTAAAAGAGCGGCCATCTTTGTGGTGTCTGCCTTCTTGGCTGTTGCCTTTCTAGTTGTCTTGATTGGTGGAAACGGGAATAATGTACTTCCCAAGGAAACCGTGAACACCAATGCCGTCCCTTCTACGGTGGCCACGCGGTTGTCACGTGGGGTGGATAAAGGTGTGTCGGAGAAATCTTTCCATCCGAAGTCATTGTTGTTGGGTGGTGATGAAGCAGATAATTCATATCCATGGAGCTCCAACATGTTAGATTGGCAAAGAACTGCTTTTCATTTCCAACCACAGAACAACTGGATGAACGGTAACTAAACTTTTCCAACAGATAAAAAGTATATGCCTTTTTTTATTTTTGTTGAATAAAATTATATTTCACATGATGAATGTGGTCATCAACATCATTAGTTATGGCATTTTTTATTTTTTATTAATATTTAAAGGGAAAAAAACTGAATCTTGGAAATGATTTATTTTTATATTAATTGTCTAATAAATATTCATTTGTTTTTGTTGATTTGGGTTGGCGTTGCTCGTGATATATCGTGATTCTCTCTGCAGATCCTAATGGTAAGTCCAACTGTAATTTGTTTATTTTATTGCATCAGAAAAACATATTGCTCGTCTTTCCAGACAATAATATTTAACCTCATGCATTCAAATTTATTTAAAAGACATGTTTTTATGTAATAAAAATAAATAAAAGACGGAAATTGTCATTTAACAACTAAAACAGTTTAATTACTGGTAATTCCAACTAACTAATATCAGTATGGCCCACTAACGTTTTGCTGATTCATCATATATGCATCCTTTCTATCTATGTATCATACAACCAACCCCACGACTCTTGTTGGCCAATCTAATTTAATAATTATTAAATAAGGTATTTGTTGACAACTAGTAATCTAAATCCAAATTTGTTAAAATAGTTAAGCATTTTCATCCATTAAATAAATAAAAAATAAATACCCAAGACAAAATATATTATCATACTGGAAAATGTTGTCACTTTAAGGCAGCACAAATCTAGCAAGTAATTAATTACCCATCTTGAACTTCATGTTGATTTTAAAATATATATTATATAATCAAAATTAAAACAGAAAAAAGAAGAAAGAGAATATACTTTCCAAGGGATTCACTTTAAAGTAACGTTTTTTAAAGGACCCATACCTTTAAAAACACCGGTTTGGATGGCCATATATATATCACCGACCAAACATAGTATATATGTAAAAATCTTGATATACCGGCAAAATAAATGTATTTTTTTAATCAATTACAACAAAATGTTAAGTTGAAGGAATATTTTGACTATACTTGGTTTGTCTTTGATAACTTTTTACTGATTTATTATCACCAAAAATATATTGCAGCTCCTGTTTTTTACAAAGGATGGTATCACTTGTTTTACCAATATCACCCAGACGCTCCAGTGTGGGGCAAAATTGTTTGGGGTCATGCCGTCTCAAAGGACCTCATTAATTGGCGCCACCTCCCCATCGCCATGGAAACCGATGAGTGGTATGATGAACAGGGAGTCTGGACAGGTTCAGCCACCATCCTTCCCAACGGTGAACTCGTGGTCCTTTACACCGGATCCACCAACGAGTCAGTCCAAGTCCAAAATCTAGCCTATCCAGCTGACCCATCTGACCCACTCTTAATCAATTGGGTCAAATACCCTGGAAACCCGGTCCTAGTCCCACCACCAGGGATCGATAATAAGGACTTCCGTGACCCCACAACCGCATGGAAGACCCCTGAGGGCAAATGGCGTATCACAATTGGGTCTAAGCTCAACAAAACTGGTATCTCGCTGGTTTACGACACTGAAGATTTTAAAACCTTTGAGCTTTTAGATGGATTGCTCCATGCTGTCCCGGGTACAGGTATGTGGGAATGTGTGGACTTCTACCCGATATCAAAACAGGACGAAAATGGTCTTGATACATCAGTAGATGGTCCAGGGGTCAAGCATATAGTCAAAGCTAGCATGGATGATGATCGAAATGATTATTATGCCATCGGTACTTATGATGCTAATAAGGGAAAATGGACACCGGATAATCCTACATTAGATGTCGGAATTGGGTTGAGATACGATTATGGAATATATTACGCCTCCAAAACATTTTATGACCAAAACAAACGAAGAAGAGTTTTGTGGAGTTGGATTAAAGAGACTGATACAGAAACCTCCGACATTAAGAAGGGTTGGGCTTCCCTCATGGTAATTAGTTGCAAATAAATCCCATATATAATTCTTTAATTTAATTGATTCTAGTTATGAAACATACGACGGGGGCTTATTATATTAATTGCTACTTTGAATTTCACAGGGTGTTCCTAGAACAATCGTGTTGGATAAAAAAACTCAAAGTAATATAATTCAATGGCCGGTTGAAGAGATTAATGGATTGCGATCAAATGTAACAGTTTATAAGAATGTAGTAGTAGAAGCCGGCTCACTCATACCACTCAATCTACCTGCAGCATCTCAGGTATACTACTTATTGCACACTTCTGTTCCCAAAAGAGTTTTATCACTGTATCTGTTTTTACAGTGTTAGCTAGCTGCTAGTTTACTAACTACAAGTTTTTTTAATTAAAATTTTACAGTTAGATATTGTGGCTGAGTTTGAACTTGATGAGGCCACTGTGTTGCGATTGAATGGTGCTGATGTTGCATACGGTTGTGCTAAAAATGGTGGAGCTGCTCAAAGAGGCGCATTAGGGCCATTCGGCTTTTCTGTCCTTGCACACGAGGGTCTCATTGAGCACACCCCTGTCTATTTCTATGTTGCTAAAGGCGTCGATGGAGATCTTAAAACATTCTTTTGTGCAGATCAATCAAGGTTTGTATTATATTCAATTTCTTCTTATTTTTAATAGTAATAAAAAAAAAATTTGTCAACTTTGAAAGGTTAAATGTAATGTTCTTTTATTTTGTTACTTGTAGGTCATCCACTGCTGGTGATGTTGATAAATCAATCTATGGAAACATTGTCCCAGTACTCAAAGGTGAAAAACTGTCTATGAGAATTTTGGTAGATCATTCGATAGTTGAAAGCTTTGCACAAGAAGGGCGAACATGTATCACTTCGCGAGTTTATCCAACAAAGGCGATCTACAATAATGCTCAACTGTTCTTGTTCAACAATGCTACGGCTGCAAAAGTAACCGCTTCTGTGAATGTATGGCAAATGAAATCCGCCCACATTTAAGTATGATCAGAGCTGTGCGTTTATTAGCGTTAATATTCTTGTTTAAAGCCATTCTTAAGATTTGGAAAAGGAAATCCTTAACTTCTTTTTTGTATGTTATTATCGATTTCTTCATTCTTGTACATGAAAATCAAGAAATTCAGAGAAAGGAGTTACCTTGTAAATTTCATTGAGTAAATGAAATCTTTTATTTTTCAGATGATTTAATTCACCAGTTTATTGTTCTTACAGGTTACAATATTGTCATTTTTATAGGCGATCATTAGTTTTGGCTTGGGAGTTATTGCCAAAAATCACATGGATTGATAGTCGATTGTAATTAGTACTTTGATACAGTTATAAACATACAGCCCGGCCCTTACTTACATAGTTATCATTCAATATAACCATTCGATTCGATTTGATGATTATAATGATAATAAAAATCCACCAAGGGCTATTAGCAAAATCTAAGAAAGATTTAGATACGCAACATATTGACAAAACTAATCAATCCAAATTAAAAAAAGGTCCGACATATTTACACATTCGGTTGGGTACCTCTTCTTAATTGATAGTTGATATATAGTGAAGCCACAACCACAAATTTCTTTGCTTCGTTTTATCTTCCAGCAATTGTGGTTAATTAAGTTGCATTGGGACACATCTTCTTTCTTAATTATATTGATGTGTGACAAAAACACTTATCAATCTAAAACCACATAATATTAATTTCTTAATCCAAAACCTAACTTATAAACTTGCACAAGGAGTGATTATAATACGCCAACCGGCGCATCATTGTTGTATCATCGTATACGTACGTTAGGTTTTTCAGTTGACAATAAATCGCGACAATTCGTTCAGAGACGTACGTACACCTGCCTAAGTGTCGTACTTAATGCGTAGTTATATATTGTACTATTGATGGAGATCAACAGCCAAACCTATAGCCTAAATACAAAGTTTACAAGCCACATAAATGTTTATCCACATAATGATGGTTACGGAGATCTAACTAGCTATAACCATATTTTGTGGTTATGAGGCCGGCCATTACATGTGACACGATCAAAGTTTCTAATTGTTCCTTTTTTCTTGTGTGACAAGTATATAATCCAAATTTAAGTTAATGTGTTTATTTAATAATATTTGAAAGAATAAACAAAAGATTATTGAAAAGTTTAAAACGCAAAATTTGATTTAACTTCAAATTAAATGAGAGCGCTAAAATACATTTATCATTATGATTTAAGTTAAATTAGAAGTTGTATATATAATTACCAAGAAGAAGTAGGTAATTGGGAATTGAAGCGAATTGACGACACAAATTAGACACTGCACATGTTATAGATTGCAAACATTTTCACACCTCATAAAAACTGGCCCATTGCCACTCATATAATAGTCATGTACAACAAAACTTCTAGAGTTCCACATCAGCATTCATGACTTAACACAAACTTCCCTATAAATAGGAAATCAAACATTTCTCAAATCAACATATCCTTCCTAGCTTCTCCTTGATTCACTATAACCATTTTAAAAGATGCCTTCTTCTTCAGATCTTGAAAATCCAATCACCCTTCCCTACTCATACGCCCCATTGCCTGACGGCGAACAACCGGCCCGAGATGAGCTCACTTTCTGCTGGCCCAAAAAGATAGCTTTCTTGCTAGTGTCTGTGTTCTTGGCTGTTGTGTTACTAGTGGCCTTGATACCTGAAACCGGGAGACCTGCTTTTCTCAAAAACTTGAACTCAAATGACGTGGCTTCAATGGATTATGAGAAGGCGGAAATGGTAACACCGTTGTCACGTGGTGTAGAGGAAGGTGTGTCGGAAAAAACATTCCATCCGTCATTGTTGTTGGGTAGTGATGAAGCAGATAATTCATATCCATGGAGCTCCAACATGTTGGATTGGCAAAGAACTGCTTTTCACTTTCACCCAAAGAAAAACTGGATGAATGGTACGTAACGCTAAAATTAAACCAGTTATTGCACTTATATTACTTGGTAAATGAGTGTCAAAGTATCATTTACTGACAGACATATATAACTCGTTTAGTTGATAAAAAAAATGTGCATAAAAAGTATACGTTACAGTTTTTTGACAGTTCGAAAAAAAAAAAAAAAAAAACTAATGCACCTTTTTTACCCACTCTGTTTCCTGTAGGTAAAACATTTGAACATCTTTAGTGTACAAAATTTTTACTTTGTGACACGTTTAATTTGATGTTTATTATACTCCGTATCTAATACTGTATTTTTTATGTTGCCTTGGATTGCCATCGCTTGCTCCTGATGGTGATATATTCAGATCCAAATGGTAAGTCGGGTGTCACTTTATTTTGTTTCAAACAAGTCAACTGTATGTGTAATTATATTTTCAAATTTGTTGTGCCATCTATGTATAATTGTATATATCCATTTATTTTTATATTAAAATCATATCATATTTCAGGTCCAGTTTTCTACAAAGGATGGTATCACTTGTTTTACCAATATCATCCAGACGCTCCTGTATGGGGTAAAATTGTTTGGGGTCATGCCGTCTCAAAGGACCTCATTAATTGGCACCACCTCCCTATCGCCATGGAAACCGATCGATGGTACGATGAACAGGGTGTCTGGACAGGTTCAGCCACCATCCTTCCCAATGGTGAACTTGTAGTCCTTTACACCGGATCCACCAATGAATCAGTCCAAGTCCAAAACCTAGCCTATCCCGCTGACCCATCTGATCCACTCCTAATCAACTGGATCAAATACCCTGGAAACCCAGTCCTTGTCCCACCACCTGGTATTGATACCAAGGACTTTCGTGACCCCACAACTGCATGGAAGACTCCTGAGGGAAAATGGCGGATCACGATCGGTTCTAAGATCAACAAAACTGGTATCTCATTGGTTTACGACACTGAAGATTTTAAAACGTTTGAGCTTTTAGATGGTGTGCTTCATGCGGTCCCAGACACAGGTATGTGGGAATGCGTGGACTTTTACCCAATATCCAAACGTGGTGAAAATGGTCTCGATACATCTGTTGACGGGCCCGAGGTCAAACATGTAGTCAAGGCTAGCATGGATGATGACAGAAATGACTATTATGCCATTGGTAGTTATGATGCGTATAACGGAAATTGGACCCCCGATAATCCTAAATTAGATGTCGGGATTGGGTTAAGATATGATTACGGAATTTATTACGCTTCCAAAACATTTTATGACAAAAACAAACAAAGAAGAGTTCTGTGGAGTTGGATCAAGGAGACCGACACAGAAACCTCTGACATTAGAAAGGGTTGGGCTTCTCTCATGGTATGTTACAAAACCTGAACAATGTTTAACAATTAATTGATATTCTAGTTTTAAAAAATATGCATATGGAATAATTAAATGACCACATATTTTACAGGGCATTCCTCGAACAATTGTGTTGGATAAAAAAACGCAAAGCAATATAATTCAATGGCCGGTTGAAGAGATCAACAGATTGCGAATGAACCTAACAGTTTTCAAGGATGTTGTACTTGAAGCTGGCTCACTCATGCCACTCGACCTACCTGCAGCATCTCAGGCAATTACAATGTTTTCAGATGCCCAAAATATATCATTTTGTCATTTGTGTCACTTGGTTGTTTATTACGAGATTTTCGGTTGAATTTTACAGTTAGATATAGTGGCTGAGTTTGAGCTTGACAAAGAGACGGTACAACGATTGAATGAGGCTGATGATGCATACGATTGTGCTAAAAGTGGTGGAGCTGCAAAACGAGGTGCATTAGGCCCATTCGGCTTTTCTGTACTTGCACATGAGGTCCTCATTGAACACACCCCTGTTTATTTCTATGTTGCCAAAGGTGTCGATGGAAATCTTAAAACCTTCTTTTGTTCTGATCAATCAAGGTTTAGGATCCATCTTTTTTTCTTCTTGCTTAGGATGTTATGAGCTAATAATAACTGACATATAATCTTCGACATTAGATGCTAAATTTTATTTCCTTGTTTGTATGTTATTTTACAAATAGGTCATCTACTGCTATTGATGTCGATAAGTCGATCTATGGAAGCATGGTTCCAGTACTCAAAGGTGAAAAGCTATCGATGAGAATTTTGGTTGATCATTCGATAGTTGAAAGTTTTGCACAAGAGGGACGAGCATGTATCACTTCAAGAGTTTATCCAACAAAAGCAATCTACGATGATGCTCAGTTGTTCATGTTCAACAATGCTACAGCAGCAAAAGTTACAGCTTCAGTCAATATATGGCAAATGAACTCTGCTCACATTTGATTAAGTTTGTATTGGATCGATCTATGCGTTCTATTAAAGTCATTTCAAGAGTGGGATTAACCGAAATCCCCCAATTTTTCTGATTCCCTAATTTTTGTGCAAGATAAAACTCAAAAACTTTAGAGGAATCACCTTGTAAATTTCATTTCATTTGAATAGCAAATGAAGTTGTTTATTAATGCACTCTTATGTTGTTAGACTTATTATTATTATTAAACACGTTACTAAGAGTCAAAGTCATTTAATAGTCAGGGTATGAGTCGTCTCGATTTTGAATTTTTAACTCAACTTGTAAGAGTCGACTCGTGACTTGTAAGAGTCTGACAACTATGCTAATATCGTATAATATTTTAAGAATATCGTTCTGAAAACGTCATATTTAATAGGGCAATGATATTTACAACATCATTTTTTATAAATTCACCATAAGGGTGCATTAACAAGTTGTACATCACAAGCTATTATTTTATACTTATGATGATTTATCAAAAATGATAGTAAAAATATTACCACCCGATTTAATAAGTTGGAAGTTGGAATCCCAAACCTAGTAGAAAATTATTATTTTCTAATGGCCCATGCTGCACTTAATAGGCCCGTTATGTATCCTTCAGTCCAACGTTATCTAACAAGCCTTAATTGGTTTTGGAATAGGCCAAATGGTATGTAAATTTATTGAACTACTAAAAAATGCTATTGTATGCGATAAACTTTTAAAAGTTCTATTATATGTATCCAACTTACTAACTATTACTATTATTACTATTGTATGTATTCATTAACACTAATTACTTTTTTGACATGTCAACCTCCAAGTGGGATAAATAATGTAGTGAACTATGGTAAAATGTATAAAACTTAAATTTATATCCCCTAACTCATTGCATTTTTACGAATCGTCATCTTCAACGCCATCAAAGTCATCGTCATCTTATCGATCTTCGTTCAACAATTGACCATGGTTTTGGATTAAAATGATGTAAATTGGTTGTGGTGTTCTCGTCGAAAAAAATGAGATTGCCAGAAAAAATGGAGTCGCCGGAAAAAATGGTGTAGATGGTGGTGCGCCGGATATGGTAATGTTTTGGAGATGGTGGTGAGATGGGGATGATAGGTTGGTGCTTAGAGAGAAGTAAATTGGTTGTGGTGGTGTCGCCGGAAAAAATAGTGAAGAAGATGGTGACACTGGAGATGGTGGTGAGGTAGAGATGATAGAGATTGGTGCTTTGGGGTGTGTAAATTGGTTGTGGTTGTGTCACCGATAAAATGGTGGTGATATTTTAGAGATGGTGGTGAAGTGCAGATAATAGAGGTTAGTAGCTAGAGAGGTGTAAATTGGTTGTGGTGGTGTCGCTGAAAAAAATATGTCGCCGAAAAAATTGTTGAGATGGTGGTGATGTGGGAGTGGTAATATTTTAGAGATGGTGGTTAGGGAGATGATAGGGGTTGGTGGTTACGGATGTGTAAATTGGTTGCGGTTGTGTCGCATGAAAAAATAATGTCGCCGAAAAATTGAAGATGATAAAGTTGATGAAGATGATGACGTGGAAAATTGTATTGAACTTTAGAGTGACGTGGCGCTGACTTGGCAATGTCACGTCTAATACTCATGTATGGTAATTATGACCAGTCAAACGTCATTAGTGTTAATGATTACATACAATAGCAATTATTAGTAAGTTCGATGCATACAATAATATTTTTAAAAGTTGAATGCTTACAAAAGCATTTTTGAAAAAAATTGATAAATTTTGAGACCATGGCCCTATAAAATATCGAATGTAGAAATAAGAAGAAGAAAGAAAAAATGAAAGTGTATATATATATATATATATATATATATATATATATATATATATATATATATATATATATATATATAGGGTAAATTACAAAAAACATACATGTGGTTGTTCATTTTATAAAAAACATCCTCCAACTTCAATAATAGCAGAGGGAAATGTCGATTAAAGACCATTGCACTATGACATCCCTCCGTCCAACTTTGTTACGTTTCCGTTGTTAAGTCTATACATGTACCACACACGTGAGGGTATTTTTATCCTTTTCTTTTTCCCACCCATTTAACCAACCTTTCTTTTTGCATTTTATACCCATTTAAAATTAACTTACTGTTAAATGAGTCGATTAAATGAGTATAAAATGCAAAGGGAAATGTCGATTAAATAGGTGGGAAAAAGAAAATGACAAAAATACCCTCACGTGCGTGGTACATGTATAGACTTAACGACGGAAACGTAACAAAGTTGAACGGAGGGATGTCATTTGGACAAAAGTGACAATCTTGGATATGGTCTCTGTTATTAATGAAGTTTGAGGATGTTTTTTTTTTGAGAAAATGAACAATCACATTTATGTTTTTTGTAATTTATATATATGTATGTATATTTGTAATTATGTATTAACAACCAGTTTTAGTAACCACTTTATGATTTTCGAGAATGATATACCTGTTAATATGTTACTATTTTCTTGTGTTCCAACTTGAGACACCAAGAAAATTAAAATTAACATGCCACATTTTTTTTTATGTTTTTCCAATTAGAAATTTAGCTTACACAAAATCATAATAATATTTATTTATTTCTTCTATTTTCTCTTCAATATATAGTGATTATAATAACTATTTTGTCTGTTTTGCCCTTAACTAATGATTGTTATTAGGGCCTTTAGGGGTGAATATTCGTACCCGAATTTTCGATCTCGTTTTCATACCATACCGGTACCAGTATCAACCGGCTTCAAACGGTCCGGTATTCAGCACTCACTTTAGAGCCAAAAATAAAACCGGTATTTTCGGTTCGATACCGGTATTTTTCCACTTTTCCCGCTTTAGTACCATGTCCAAAATATACATGTTTTTCTTTTTATAGGTCACTAGGTTCTTTCTATATTTTAAAAAGATTTATTGAAATATCATTTCTATGATCATATGATATGTCTATGAACAAAAAATGATAATTTTTGGGTGATTAAGAAGTATAAAATTAGAGTTACATTCTCACGTATAAATACAATTGTAATTTTATAAAAACCAGCTAGTACTCTTTGTCACACATACAATCACGTTTGTTAAATTGAATTCCAAACATATTGCTTGTTAATATAAAGCTAAGGATCGTGACTTATGTCGTTACCAAATCACTTAACACGGTACAAAGTAACGTTGTTGTATATATATATTTTTCTTCGTCATATATCCATCTATGTCACTTAATGATGGATTTTTTTTATTTGAGATAATTCTTATTTATCTTTTTTGAATTTTATCGAGTACAAAATACGTAGATAGGTTTACTTATTATTCTATTATATTTGTGGTACTAAAGCGCTATAGTACCAATTTTACCGCACCGGTACCGGCACCATACTAATACCATCCCGTTTCAAACAGTACGTTATTCGGTACTCACTATAGTACCAAAAGATAACTGGTATTAACCAGTTCGGTACGATTTGATACCAGTTCGGAAAAAGAGTAATCTTCTAATTTGCAATTAAATGCAAAGAGGATCACAATGTTACAAGAAACTCCACTTATAATAAAAAATAAATACCTTTATACATCCCGGTCAGTTGCAATGATTTTGACTTCAAGGAAATTTGGTTTACATGAAATTTTTATTAACCAAACCTTTAATTTTTTACGCACTTAGACCACTCTTAACAGTGAACACAAACTGACGCGTAAATTTCTGCCAAATCAGCGTCACGTTAGCACTTTTTAAAACTGACACTACACTGCTAACAGCAACATCAATTCACTTTTCTCCGGACCCTATACATTATTTACTTTAATTATTTAAACAACAAAATTAAATAAAACACTTTTATTAAAATTAAAAACATTACTAATTCAAAATAAAACATTACAACTAGGGGTGTTCAATATTTGGTTTAAAACCATTTAATCTGAATACCGAAGCGAATTTGAATACGGTTTTCGATTTTTTATTTTTCAAATTCGGTTAAACCGAAAACCAAATTCAAAACTGAATTCGATTTAATTAATATATTATTATTTATATACTAATATATATATGTGTGTGTGTGTGTGTTTGTGTGTGATTTTTCAAATTCAATTGAAGACTTGAAGAGTTTAACATTTTAAAAACTTAAATATTTTAGGTATCATATGTTTATGAAAAATATATGTTTTGTTTGAATATTAAAATTCACATACATTGTCAGTTTTATACTTTATAAACTCGAATGTGGCTAACACATTACAATTATTAATAGTTAGATTTATATAATTTTTTCGTATAATCGTGCATATTTCTTAGTTTTGTATGCTGAAAGGTGTTTTTGAAAAAGATGTTAAGTTTTTTGATTTTACCGAAACCGAACTGAATTCGAATTTGGTTTTCGGTTCGGTTTTCGGTTTTCGGTTTTGCTCCCAAAATTTTCAAAACCGAATACACCGAGAAAACCATAAACCGAACCGAAGAACACCCCTAATTACAATAACTAAAAAGAAAATTACATTTATTGAAAATAAAATACGACTAATTAAGCCTAGCGATCGGATTGAAAGTTTGAGTGACGGCATAAAAATCTTCCTTATCGGAATCGGATGATATTTGAATATAGTGAATGTAGTAGTATAATTGTTGAAAATATGAAACTTGAAGAAATAAGATGAAAGTTGTGTGTTTATTTGAGTGAATGTGTACGTGTATTTATAGTATGTTTGGGTTATGAAAATAATTAATTTTTTTTCACACGGTAATATGACCGTTTTTTTAAAAAAATTATTTTTTAATGAAAAAACGGAAAAAAAATAAATAATGAATCTGGACCCACCCGCTTTCGTAGGTTCCCGTCGAAAAACTGAAGTGAAAAACCGACGTGTTCAACCGACGGGGCCTGTGCCAACGACATTGATTACGTCGGCTAAAACTGACGCCACGGACTGACGTCCGTTGGCACCGTTCTTACCGTGTTTGGGTTGACCATTTTAAGGGTCACATAAGATCACAAGATGTGCAGCGTCATTGTGGATGTAACGCACGTCGGTATTAATTTTTTTCACATATCATTAATTATCAATATGTATTTGTTATTGTTTATAAAAGAAATAAAAAAGAAACTAAAACTGTTGGGATCTACGCATCGTAACATGACGTGGTGAAATTTCTCACTGTAAGGTCTAATCCAATACTTTGAAAACCGGTTCAACTGCTTCTGTCCGACCGATTGAACCGGAAAAATCAACATTACCGGTTCATTTAAACCGATTTTGAGTCATTTTTGAAAACTGGTCAAACTGTCCGGTTCAACTGGGAACCGGACCGGATTTGCATCGGTTCGCACCCTTTTTTTTGTTTTCTTTTTATGATTTTTTTTTGTTTTTTTATTCTTTCTTATGGTTTATTTATTTATTTATTATAATAGACTAGCAATAATAAACACCATAAATTAATTCGAACTGGCGGTCCAACCGGAACCGTACACCCTTCCTGTTCAACTAAAAAACTAGGTTTTAAAACATTGGTCTAATCTCACCACACCATGTTATACTGACGTGACACCCATAACACTACTATCACGCCCGCGACAATTGTGCGTGGTCTAAATAAAAACTTAAAAGAGCAGGACCCATACAAAGCTTTTGTGTTAGAAGTTTTAATCGGGTGTATCAAATATGCAGCATTCTTGATCAATAAGAATTTAGTATTAAAAAGGCCATGTTGCAGGACATCTAATTGTTTATTTAACAGAACACTGCGAATAAGATATTGATTTAAACTTTTAGATTGAAGAAAGTAAGTATTTGACTTTTGAGTTAAGAGAATGCTACACACAGTTAAAATTTACAAATTTAATCGATTTACTTTATTTAAAAAGTAAAAAATCAATCCACATACATATAAAAAAAATTGTCGGTTGATGACGTGGTAAGCCAAAAGTAAAAAAGCTAAACAAGAAGCAAGTTGATGGTGCCCACAAACGTACGTACTCAATGTTTAATACATTTATTATTAATTAATTAACATTTGAAATTTAAAAAACATAATTTAACTCGCACTCCCAAGTCCACACGCTACTAATAATTATTAGTGTACTCATATATAAAAATATTAATATTAATTAATGAATTGTTAATTGCATCGATCACAGTGAACGGGGACACTAAGTATATAGGACCGTTTTCCATCATCGATCTCCATACCAATTCGATTTCATTCTTAAGAGTAACAACTAAAACACCTTTTCTTCATTTTTTTTCTCTCCCTAGCTGATCGATAATGTAAACTCACAAAAATTTTAGAAGAGCAAAACAATATTAATATTAATATTAAATAATATATTCTTTAGTAAACAGACAGTTTGTCTCATGGCTTCTTCTTGTTCTTCAACCTTTTTGTTTTGTCTTATTTTAAGCTGCATTTTGGTGTTAACTTTAGCTGAAGATCCAACAGTTTCGTACGACTTTGAAGTTTCTTATATTACTGCTTCACCTCTTGGAGTCCCCCAACAGGTACCATTTACTCCATCTTTTACTCTTGAAAATAGGATGAAGTTGACTTCATTTATTGATATATGCATTTGAAATTGTAGGTTATTGCTATTAGTGGGATTTTTCCAGGCCCTACTATAAATTCTACTACAAACAACAATGTTGTTGTCAATGTCAGAAATAAATTAGATCAAGATTTACTCTTTACTTGGTAAGATTTACTCCATTTTACAGTAAAAAATTCTCTCTGTTTCATAACTCATTTCAAATAACTAGAAACACTGCAGGGCTGGTATACAGCAAAAGAGGAGTTCTTGGCAAGATGGTGTACTTGGCACCAATTGTCCAATCCCCCCAAACTGGAATTGGACTTATAACTTTCAAGTTAAAGACCAAATAGGCAGCTATTTTTACTTCCCATCTCTTAATTTTCAAAGAGCTTCGGGTGGTTTTGGCAGCATTATTGTTAACCCCAGGTCCATAATTGCGATCCCATTTGACACCCCGGCTGGTGATATCACAATCTTGATTGGTGATTGGTACATAAGGAACCACACTGTAAGTCTTGAAATAAAGTATCCATTATGAAGTTACTTTTTCCTATATTCATGCAATTTTTATATATTCCCCTTCTATATATGTTGTTTTGTAGGCTTTAAGAAAGACGCTTGATGCTGGGCGTGAACTTGGAATGCCTGACGGCGTTCTTATTAATGGGAAAGGACCTTATAGATATAATGATACCCTTGTTCCTGATGGCATTGATCATGAAACTATTAATGTCAAACCAGGTAGGTAAGCATTAATTATTCATTATGATATCATCTTTTAATTACAAAAAATCTGAATGGTTTTATATATTTGGCAGGAAAAACTTATCGCGTTCGTGTCAGCAATGTTGGAGTATCAACTAGTTTGAATTTCCGAATTCAGAACCATAACTTACTTTTAGCCGAATCAGAAGGCTCATACACCGTGCAACAAAATTATACTAGTTTAGACATACATGTTGGACAATCATACTCGTTTTTAATCAACATGGATCAGAATGCAAGTACCGATTACTACATTGTAGCTAGTGCCCGGTTTGTTAACACGTCTACTTGGCAACGAGTTACAGGTGTTGGCATCTTGCATTATTCAAATTCTAAAGGGAAGGCATCTGGTCCCCTTCCTGATCCTCCTCAAGATCAATATGATAATACTTTTTCAATGAACCAAGCAAGATCCATAAGGTAATTTCAATTTCAATTAACATTGGTTAAATAATCTGTGTTAGACAATCTCTTCAGAAAGTACTTAATATAATTTGTTTGGGTTGAACTTTTGCAGATGGAATGTGTCCGCTAGTGGGGCGCGTCCAAATCCACAAGGCTCGTTTAAATATGGCTCTATCAATGTAACAGAAGTTTATACACTACAAAACAAGCCATGGGTGACGATTAATGGGAAACACAAGGCAACTCTTAATGGGATATCATTTGTTAATCCCACCACACCAATCAGGCTGGCTGATGAATTCAAAGTGAAGGGAGCATATAAGCTCGATTTTCCTAGTCAACCGCTAACAGGACCTTCTCGAATGGAAACATCAGTTATAAATGGAACGTATAAGGGATTTATGGAAGTCATATTACAAAACAACGAGACTAAGATGCATAGCTATCACATGGATGGATATGCATTTTTTGTAGTCGGGTAGGAAAAGTTTGTTCTAACATTGATGATTAGGATTTTAGGTTACTAGCTTGTGTATAACATGTGTAACACTTTTGTTTCTTTGATCTCAGAATGGGTTACGGTGAATGGACAAGTGATAGCAGAGGGACATATAATAAGTGGGACGGCATTGCTCGTAGCACTACACAGGTATTTTGGTGAATGCTAATTGCCTTTTATGTGCATTCATATTAATTGTCATTTTTATTAAATGTGTCTTTGTATTTTGTAGGTTTATCCTGGGGCATGGACATCAATATTGATATCCCTTGATAACGTCGGAGTTTGGAATCTACGAACAGAAAATCTCGACTCGTGGTATCTTGGTCAAGAAACTTATATTAGAATTGTTAATCCTGAGAAAAATAATGAAACAGAGTTGCCTATGCCCAATAATGCTCTTTTCTGTGGGGCCCTTAGTCATTTGCAGAAGTATGTATAGTCACTTGATCAGTCATTATATTATATCATCTTTCCATTCGTTATCTAATTTGATCTGATGATGAATGTCGGTTGTAATGATCCTTTCAGGCCACAGGATACTTCTTCAGCAATATTATGTAAGTTCGCTAGTCATGGATCAATAATGGTGTTATCAACTGTTCTAGTGACAATGTTGAGTGTTTTCATGATATGAAACGTGCAAGTCTGGACATTCGACATGATTGCTTAGTCTTTTAAGGTAAAGTTTGATTTAATACTTTGCCAAGAAATTGATTTTTATAGCTGTTTAGACATTTCATCAATATTTCATGACATTCGTAATCTATTTATGTAATGATGGTGATTTTGGATTTTTCTAATCGATCTGAAGTTTGAAAGGTTTCAACTGGAGTTATATGTTGTTGATTAACTTCTGTTGTAGGATGTGAAAATACTGTTTAGGCTTTTGATAGCTGTCATACATGACCAACACCATTTGTGTCTGTGCCCTGTGGAACAACCTGGGATTTATATGTATTCTCCCTTGGGCACAGATTGCACCCTTTGGGACTGATATCCAATTTCTCCCACTTTATATACTTCTTTTTTAAGTTTTCGTATTAATGGTTCTGTTAATGTAAATCGTGTATAATTGACAATTCTGTTCCATAACTTGTTATCGTAGGTTGAAACTAGAAACCTCTAGTACTTTTAATATAATCTTGAAAATATTGGTCATAAATTGTGAAAATTGACCAAATGTTTTGGAAAGGCCTAATTTGAGTGCCTGAAATCTACTCTAATGACCAAATTAGATAAAAGTTTTTGAAGTTGTGATCGCATTGACATCCGCTTCTTGTTATAAGGATAAAAATATGTCAAAAGTGAATCACTTTCGATTAATTTTCAAAGTTTTAGAAGTTATTTCCCAGAACTCGATTGATCGCAAGCTAAACAGTTTGTCTATCTATTACAAATCTTCTTCCATCCATGTTATAAATATGCCTAATATCAAGAAATCAAGTATTTGTATTAATGTTTTTTAACGGGCTCTCAGGCATATCTATATATATATATACTATTATATATAATACATTTGAGCAAAAATTTTAAATGGGAGATATAGTAAATGACAAATTTACCATTCTATTATCTAATTCAACATTCAAACACCTAAAGTTAATTAAATATAATTAATTAAAAAAGTTAATATATTATTAATACTATCATTGTTAAACTTTAAAAGTAATAAACATAAACATTAAATTCTAATTCATTTAAAAAATTTCTATATTTATCTATACTAATATATAATACGTTTGTAATTTTTTTTTTGAGGAAATTTACTAATATAGCCTTACATATATATTAAATTCTCATTTATTCTATTATCATTGAAACTTAAACTAATAAACGTGTGACATAACTTTTTAACCGTAAGGAGTTACGGGACGTGTCAATTATGAACGGAAAGGTCAGAACGTGACGCACATGTTAGCAAACTTCCATAAGCGGTTTGTTCACCGTTTGTAGTCAAGTTTCATCTCTAAAGCCTCCAAAATCAATTTTCTCCCAATTTTTGATGTTTTTATAGTGTTGTAAAAAGATAGAAACAAACTTTAATGGTGTTTTTTTATGATATTAAAGATAGAAACAAACTTTAATGGTGTTTTTATAGTGTTGCAATAACATTTCTTATATTATATATATATATGCATGTGTTTGTCATGGTTATCCAATCAACAAGTAATTATAAACGTAAAGTTAAGCTAAAACATGCGAATCTAGCGTTTTTAGGTCTAATTTTACGTTTTTTCTTTTATGTAATTAATTACACTATACAAGGCTCGTGATGCCACTGTTAGAACATTAGCATATTAAACAAGTAATAATCACGAGTGAACGCAGCGGAAAATAGGATCATGTATGGCATACAATTAATTAACATAAACACAACGAAACTAACTTGCGTACATTTTCTTGTTGTGGATTAAACGAAGAACAACTTCAATAAACGAATAAACTATAGAGGTTTTAAAAGAAAAAACCCTCTATAGTTTCACACACAACACGTTATCGATCACCGCCCGAATGCTAGTTCGCAAACCAATTAAATTCTTTAACTCTTGCTTAGCACACTTAAAAAACAAAACCTTGTGGGGTTTTGGTTTGTTCGGCCGCACAAAACAAGAAGAGAAAGAGATGGTTCCAAAGTTTAGATCTTAGGTTTATATATATATATATATATATATATATATATATATATATATATATATATATATATTATATTTCAAGAGTTTTATTTAGAATATAATACATATTTCTTTTATAATAATTAATAATAATCCTTTTATCATTAATTAATTATAAACCCTTTAAGTAATTAGAAATAACAATTTAATCCTAATAACTTTCATCTTGAACCTTATAGTTTAATAATATTTATTAAATGATCACAAATTAATTAAATAACTCAATTAGTTATTATAATTAACTTAACTTGGTTATATAAGTGGTATCTACGTGTTAACGTGTGTGACCCCATAGGCTCACGTATAATACAGACATATATTTTTTTGTGATATGGACATATCTCAACAGCTCCCACTTGGACATGTCTCAAATAAACATAATAACATTGGTAAGCGTCTAGCAACACGCCAATGCTCCCAGACATACCTGAGTGTAGTTTCGTAAAGTCTCAGTTAAATGATTTCAGTATTTCCTATCCCTTTGTTTCCGATACCGTATTACATAAGGATATGGATCAATGTCATTCCATAATTTAATGATTTTGTTTCTCGTTTCTATAATTGATCAAGATTACCAAATTCATCGAGACATATCTAGATCTCCTTTGGGTGTAGCCATACAAACATCTAATCAATCCAACGAGGGGCCTAGTGGCATCATTTTTCAAATCTAGTTGAAGGAACAAATTCTATATTGACTGCACGTCTCATTCATGTATTTCACCACACTTCTGAAAATAGTCCTTATTACTACCTTATTCAGGATAGTGTTAAACTATAACAAAAAATGTGATCCGCACATGCAAGACATGCTTGCATCTCAAGTCTAAGGATTAGAAAACTAAATCACTTACGAATTTCACTTAATGACGCCGATCCATAAAGCGATAATTTGTTAGTTGGGGTAGTCCGATATGCAAACTTGTGAATACCATGTGAGTTTGGCGGAGACATCCTTTAATATTCCAAGAATATTACTAATCACTCAGATTTATCTTAATTTAACTATATTCCCATACAGTTAATTGACAATGGACAATTTAGAATAATATAAATTATTCATGAATTTAAACATGCAAATATATGATACAATTAATATTAAATGAAAACAAACATACCAAGTACTTTAATTCATTAATTAAATAATAATTGTTTAATATCCCTTATCCAAATACTAAACACAGATTTACATGAGACTACTAGCGATACAAAGTCCAATGCCCTCAGCATGTTGAGTAAGCTTTCCTTTTGGCAAAGCCTTCGTAAACGGATCAGCTAGATTGTCATCTGTGTGAACTTTGAGTAGATTGATTTCACCAATTTCTATTTGTTCTCGAACATAGTGATATCTTTGTGGATAGTGTCTGGCGCCTTTCTGAACTCCAGGTTCGTTGGCTATAATGATTGCTCCAGAATTGTCACAATACATTTCCATAGGTTCTTTATTTGTGGGAACAACATCTAGCCCATAAATAAACTTCCTAATTCAAACAGCTTCCATCGCAACTTCTGAAGCAGCTATGTACTCAGCTTCTGTTGCAGACATTGCAGTAGTTGTTTGCCTTTTACTTTTCCAATCTACTGCGCCTCCATTCAAAATGAAGACGTATCATGTCTGAGATTTTGTGTCATCTCTATCGATTTGATATCCAGCGTCGCAGTAACTAGTAACTATAAGCTCCGCATCAAGATTTCCACCATAAACAAGAAACATATCTCTCGTAGCTCTTAGATACTTGAGAATATTTTTCACAGCAGTCCAGTGACTTTCACCTGGATTCTGTTGAAATCGGCTTGCAATGTTCTGAGCGAACGCCACATTAGGTCTAGTGCATCTTACCGCATACATAATAGAACCTACAACCGAAGCATAAGGAACCCTCTGCATACGCCCCACCTCTTCAAGTGTTGAAGCACCTTGTTTACTATTCAAGTCAAGTCTTTCTTGCATTGGAATATTACCACGCTTGCAATTTTTCATTTTAAATCTTTTTAAGACTTTATCAATATAAGCACTTTGACTTGGTCCAATTAACCGCCTAGATCTATCTTGGTAGATCTTGATTCCAAGAATAAATGCCGCTTCCCCTAAATCTTTCACAGCAAAACACTTTCCAAGATAGGATTTTACATCTTGTAACATTGGAATGTGATTCCCCATGATCAATATGTCATCAACATATAAGATAAGGAAAGTAACATTACTCCCACTAGCCTTTTGATATACACATGGCTCATCAAGATTTTGAGTGAAATCAAATTTCTTGATTTTCTCATCAAATCTTTTATTCCAGCTTCTTGATGCTTGCTTTAATCCATAAATAGATCTTTGAATCTTGCATACTTTCCTGGGATGATTAGGATCAACAAAACCATCAGGTTGCACCATATAAACATCTTCATATAGGTAACCATTTAAGAAGGTAGTCTTTACATCCATTTGCCAAATCTCATAGTCATAAAACGCTGCTATAGCTATAAGAATCCTAATAGCTCTAATATCTGCTACATGAGAGAAGGTTTCATCATAGTCAACTCCATAGATTTAAGTATAACCGTTCGCTACAAGACGAGCTTTATAGGTATGTACTTTTCCATCCATATCGGTCTTGTTCTTGAAGAGCCATTTACTCCCAACGGTCTTAGCATTAGGAGGAAGATCAACCAAGCACCAAACTTGATTATCTTTCATGGATTGCATCTCCGCATTCATAGCTTCAAGCCATTTATTAGATTCAGGATCTGATAATGCAGCTTTATAGTTAAGAGGTTCATTAAGATCCCCTACCATATGCTCCTCAACTTCTACATTTAGACATAATCGATCAGGAGCACGATGTGTCCTTTCGGACCTACGAATGGGAATAGCATGAACTTGAGGTTCGAGACTTTCTGCCTCAACATGATGATTTCTGGTGTTTCAGAAGGTGATGTATCATCTTCTTGAATTTCTTCAAGTTCTACTGCCCTCCCACTGGCTTCTTGAGCAATGAGATTCTTTTCAAAGAACTCGGCATATCTGGCAACTTTGATACTGTTTTTAGATGGGAAGTAGAAATAGTAACCCATTGTTTCCTTTGGGTATCCTACAAAGATACACTTAACAGATCTTTGTTCGAGTTTGTCAGGCGTGTCGCGCTTCACAAGTGCCTCACAACTCCAGACCTTTAAGTAAGACAAATTAGGAATTTTTCCATACCATAGTTCATGTGGTGTCTTATCAACCTTCTTGGTTGGAACCATATTGAGTATGCGTACAGCAGACTCTAGAGCATAATCTCAAAAGGATAATGGCGGAGTTGCAAGATTCATCATTGATCGAACCATGTTTAGCAGAGTTTGATTCCTTCTCTCAGACACACCATTGTGTTGTGGTGTGTATGGAGGAGTAAGCTGTTGGATAATACCACATGCTTTTAGATAATCTTTAAACTCTTGACTTGTATATTCTCCTCCTCGATCTGAGCGAAGAATCTTTATAGTCTTCCCGAGTTGATTTTCTACTTCATTCTTAAATATCTTAAATGTTTCAAAGACTTCATGTTTATGTATAAGCAAGTAAACATAACCATAACGACTGAAATCATCAGTAAATGTTATGAAGTAGCTAGCTCCTTGTCTTGACACATGTCTAAATGGACCACAAACATCAGTATGGATTAATCCAAGTAGATCAGTAGCCCTTTCCGTTTGATGCAAAAAAGGTTTTCTTGTCATCTTACCAGATATGCAAGATACGCATTTATCAAATGACTCATCATCAGTTGATTTTAAAAGCCTATCATGTTGCTATTTTTCAATGCGTTTCTTACTTATGTGAGCAAGACGACAATGCCAAAGATAAGTAGAGTCCAAGTTATGCTTGACTCTTTTATTGCTAACTGTGTATATAGAATTAACATTTGATTTGAGATTAAGTATATCAATTTCATAAATACCATTACATAGAATAGCATTAAAATAATTAACATTATTCTTTGAAACTGAAATTCCATAATCCGTAAAACAATGAACAAAACCATTGTCAACAAAACGTGAAAATGAAACAACACCTCTAGTTATAGTAGGTGCATAATGACAATTGTCTAAAACAATAACTAAACCCGAAGGTAAAACTAAGCCAAAACTTGCAATAGCTTCTACAGCTGCACGCAGTCCATTTCCCACGTACAGATATAAAGCTCCATGTTTCAGCTTCTTTTCTCCTCTAAGTCCCTGAAGTACTGGCAGAACCAGCTTGCTTCTTCTTCTTGTTCATCAACTTAGCAAGGTAGACAGGACAATTCCTTCTCCAGTGACCCACCTCTTTGCAGTGGTGGCAAGTCGAATCCTTTGCCGAGTGCTCTTTCTTAGCCGGTGGGGGGTTCTTAGGTTTGGGGGCATAAGCAACTTGCTTACCCTTGCCATTACCTTTAACCTTGCGCTTATTAGCTTGCGGTTTCTTGTTGGGTGTTTTTTGAATTCTACCACCTTGAATCGCAAGGACTTGTGGTATAGGAGCCTTCTTTTGTACGCCTTTTTCATACTCAATAAGCATAGCATGTAATTCAGCTATTGTCTTTCCCATGTTATGCATATTGTAGTTGCGCACAAATCCATCAAAATCCTTCGAGAAGGAATTGAGAATCAAGGCAATTGAAATAGCTTGGGGTAAAACATAGTTGAGGCGTTCCAACTGATCCAGATAGCTCTTCATCCGTAGAACATATGAGCTAACGGACTGCCCTTCTTCCTGTTTACAAGCATGAAATGTCTGAATAAGTTTAAATAGTTCAATTCCAGCTTGTTTTTCAAACATGGATTTCAGCTCATTAATCATGTCGTATGGACCATAGATTTCAAAATGTCTTTGAAGTTCGGGAGACATGCTGCCGAGCATAAGACATGCAACTTCATTGTGACGATCATATTGAGCATTCCATGCTGCCAATTCCTCATTGGTAGTATCAGCAGGAGTAGGGATCATAGGCTGTTCCAAAACATTGAGTTTCTTTTCAACTCGAAGGACAATCCTTAGTTGATGAAACCAATCATTAAAGTTTGGTCCAGAAAGTTTTTCTCTTTCGAGCATCGACCTAAAAGCCGAATTGTTCAAGTTTTGTGCAAGATTTGTCATCTACAAAAACAGACAAAAGTTCAAAATTTTAGTATTTTTGATAATACTCCTTTCACGAAAATTAATTACTCATAGTTTAAATATATAAACAATTAATTTTCTTAAGGCTAAGATCCTAATTGACATATCACCATCACATCAGTTGATCTGCTAGCAATGGTATATTCAAAAAGGTAAGTGACTAGCAATAATTGCAATACAAGTGCAACTCCTAGATCATTATGGGACTTACTAATGACACTAAAGAACAAGCAAGTAGTGTTATGTAAGCATGTATCATCCCATCCATGCCTCGGGCTTAAGGATCTCACCAGCTTAACTCGATTTAAGTCGTCCAATAAAGAACTGTAAATATTCCAACAGCGTCTCATGATGAGTGGTTATTTACCTTGAGTTGCAATTTACTTACGTCTCACGTAGAGTAAAAGGCAATTGCAAGTGTCCTTACCATTGGGTGGCATAAAACTTAATTTCAAAGGTTATGATTATTTGACATTTAACGTGTAAATCAAATATGTACGAAGAAGCATGCATACAACTTCGTTTTATAGTATTTAATAAAACACTTTACTCAATTAAGTCATTTTATTCTCGTGTGTCAAGATGTCTCTTTTAATATACATTGCACGTGTATATAAAATAAAGACATTACACTTTTACCAAAACTCATTACAAACTAGTACATCTTGCAAGTCTCGACGTGGGAAGCCGAAGCATTATCGGATGTAAGCCGAACCCAATTTTGACACATAAGACTTCGCAAGAAAATAGTTTATAATAAATCTAGTTTCATAAGTTTTAGTCATTTATTTAATTTTCATAAGAAAAACTTTTGCTTCAACATGGTTTATAACAAATAGCAAAAAAAACAACAACTAAAACACATAACAATTATCATATCAAGTAACACTTAATTTAACGTAATCATGTAAACTACAAGCCGATGACTACCTAAGTAAAGGCTAACTAGGGACAATCTTTATATATACCTAAATAAGGCTCCCACTTGCGTGGAATAAATTCAAGGCAAGTTATACCACGTACATCGAGAAACTCGTTTTCGTAAGTCTTATACAAGTATTTATCACATAACACATAAAACTGTTTAACATGTTTCAGTCAAATTCAGGCCCCGATCAGACAAGGAAGGAGTCTTCCCCAACCTTGGCAATAAACTACAAAGTTGTAGCCTACTGTGTCGTGGATCTACCATAAAAATTTGAGGTCCTAACTCTTTGTTACGAAATTTTTAGTGAACTGGTGTCATGCAATCAACAACTTAAAAATTATAACAAATATACATATTACAATTTATTAATCATCGGATTTACACGTATCTAATTAACACTTAATTAAGAAAGATATATCACATATCAAATATCTATATCCTTAAAAAAATATGCATGTGTTCGTCATGGTTATCCAATCAACAAGTAATTATAAACGTAAAGTTAAACTAAAACATGCGAATCTAACGTTTTTAGGTCCAGTTTTACGTTTTTTCTTTTATGTAATAAATTACACTATACAAGACTCGTGATGCCACTGTTAGAACATTAGCATATTAAACAAGTAATAATCACGAGTGAACGCAGCAGAAAATAGGATCATGTATGACATACAATTAATTACCATAAACACAACGAAACTAACTTGCGTACCTTTTCTTGTTGTGGATTAAACGAGGAACAACTTCAATAAACGAATAAACTATAGAGGTTTTAAAAGAACAAACCCTCTATGGTTTCACACACAACACGTTATCGATCACCGCCCGACTGCTAGTTCGCAAACCAATTAAATTCTTTAACTCTTGCTTAGCACATTTAAAAAACAAAACCTTGTGGGGTTTTGGTTTGTTCGGCCGCACAAAACAAGAAGAGAAAGAGAGGTGTTCCAAAGTTTAGATCTTAGGTTTATATATATATATATATATATATATATATATATATTCAAGAGTTTTATTTAGAATATAATACATATTTCTTTTATAATAATTAATAATAACTCTTTTATCATTAATTAATTATAAACCCTTTAAGTAATTAGAAATAACAATTTAATCCTAATAACTTTCATCTTGAACCTTATAGTTTAATAACATTTATTAAATGATCATTAATTAATTAAATAACTCAATTAGTTATTATAATTAACTTAACTTGGTTATATAAGTGGTATCTACGTGTTAACGCGTGTGATCCCATAAGCTCACGTATAATCCACACATATATTTATTCGTGATATGGACATATCCCAACAGTTTTTGTGCCTGTGATGTCACACATTGTCGTACAAATTGATGCTGCAATATCAAAAGTTAACATTCAACAAGCTAAATGAGTCTGTTACTTTTTGTTTTAATCTGTCATTTAATATTGACTGTTCTGTTTTTTGCATCATCAACACAAATAGCTTGATCTCTGTAAGGAAATCGGCTATCAAACCTAACATGCTTATTGATATGCGATCGCTAGAACGCTCAAAAACAACGGAATTAACACACATAATAAATCTAGCTGCAAAAATAAAATTAAAAATGGACACAACATGCATTAACATGGTTCACTCTATCATGCAATATGATCAAACTCTCACTAGTGAAATTTTTAAATAACATCACATTAAAGTTGACCAATGCACACTGTGATGCAAAATTTTTAAATCACTCCACAGCAACGATAGTGGCCGGAGTTCATCAATCGACGTCTACTACTAATTTCTCAGGCATTTGGAACATGAATAAAGATATATTAAAAGTCAATATAAATCTTCCTACTAATATATTCAACAAAAATTTGCAATGGTGAAAACACTAACGTTTTGGAATGATGTTTAAATTGGTTAGTACTACGACTACATTGAAATAAAGAAGACTATCCTAGATTATATGCTTTGGAAACAAGGAAAAATGCCACGTACCATCAATTAAGCTAGATTTATTATGCGTGTTAATTCCGTTGTTTTTCCTTGAATAACGGGAAAAATGCATTGCAAATTTGTAAAACGGATGATGGAAAGGTGGGCCTGTTTTGGTCTTGGTATCGTCATCCAAGGGGTAGACAAGAATTGACATATAATGTTTCCTGAGTATATGGAGACTAGAGTTGACCAGAAATATATATCTTCTAAATGGGCTGCACGAATAGGTCTTTGTTTCACCCTAAACTCTTTGGGTAGTGCAAATTTAATTAACCAAAACCATATTTTTGTTGAATGTGGGGATCGATGTAAAGGAGGTGTGGGGCCGCATATTTTAATACTCCGTACAAGAAATTCTCGATCAAGCTTCACAAGTAGGTGTATCTATCAGACCGTGGTAGTTTCTTGAAAATTTCTGAAGAGGAGAGTAGGATGTTGGAGAGTCCCTTCTCAGAAAAAGAGATTTGGGGAGCGGTTATGGGTTGTGGTAGCTCTAAAGCTCATGTCCGGACGGCTTTAACTTTAGGTTCATAAAAAAATATTGGTCGTTGATGAAAGGGGATGTGTTGAGAGCTATAACGTGGTTTTGGGAGAATGAGATTATTAGCAAGGGGTGCATGCTTCATTTGTGGCACTTATTCCCAAGATTAGTAATCCGGTGGAACTTGGGAACTATAGACCGATAAGTTTAATTGACTGTTTTTATAAGATTGTAGCAAAGGTTTTAGCAGAGAGATTGAAAAAGGTGATTGGATCGATTATTGGGGAGGTTCAAAGTACTTTCATTGAAGGACGGTCGATAATGGACAGGGTATTTATAGCTAATGAGCTTATGGATTATTTGAAGAGAAAGAAAAGGAAAGGATTAGTGTTCAAGGTGAATTTAGAGAAAGCTTATGATAGTGTGAGATGAGACTATTTATGGTCAATTATGAGGCAAATGGGTTTCGGCGTGAAGTGGATTGGGTAGATTAGAGCGTGTGTTTCATCGGCTACCACTTCGATCTTGGTTAATGGGTCGTCGACGGATGAAATAAGCATATCGTGTGGTTTAAGTCAAGCTGACCTGTTGTCGCCTTTTCTATTTTTGATTGTGGCAGAGGTCCTTAATGTAGCTATGATATAAGCGTTGAACAAAGGTATCTATAGAGGTATTAAGGTTGGTGATGTTAAGGATGAGAATAGTCATGTTGAGATATCACACCTTCAATTCGCAGATGACACTATATTTTTTTGAGAGTGGGATGAAGATAACGTGGCCGCTTTGCTCACTTTTTTTTAAATTTTTTGAAATGGTGTCGGGTTTAAAGGTAAATTTGAAAAAAGACAAGATTATGGGTGTTGGAGGAAATGATGATACGGTTCGAATATAGGTAGATTCAATTGGATGCGGTATAGAAGGAATTACGTTTAAATACCTTGGTCTCCCGATTGGTTGTAATATGAATAGAGTTGCTTTGTGGAACATACTTTTGGATAAATTCAAAGGTCGATCATCGGATTGGAAGGCTAGAATGATTTCTTTCGGTGGCCGGTTGACTTTGATCAAATCGGTGCAAGGAAGTCTTCCGTTATACTTCTGTTCTCTTTTTCGGACTCCGGTATGTGCTCTTACTTCTCTTGAAAATATTCGTTAATTTTTTGGGGTGAGGGGATGGGAGGGTAAAAATAAATTATCTGGGATTAGTTGGAATTGTGTTCTTTCAAATGGAATGTGAGGGGTCTAAATGTTGGGAGCCTTTTTTCTTCAAATTGGGGGTTACTTGGCAAGTGGTGGTGATGCTTTAAAGTTGAAGAAAAGGCATTTTGGGTTAGAGTTACAAGTGCATTGTATGGTACGGGTGGGGGGTTGGGATTGGTTCAAAGCGGTGGTGTCAAAATGGGTAGGGTTTGGAGAAATATAATTAAAACGGAAAAAGATATTAATTAGGTGGGAGTGGAGTTTTCTAATTCTTTTGGTAAAGAGGTAGGTAATGAGATGAATATTCTTCTGTGGAAAGAGAATTGGTTGGGGAGTAAAGAGGTGATTAGTATCCTATGTTGTTTTGTTTAGAAATGAACAAAGAGTCGAAAGTGGGTGATAGAATTGAGTGGGACGGAGATAATTGGAGGTAGAATTGTGATTGAGTAAGAGAGCCGAGGGATAGAACAAAAGGAGATCTAGAAAGCCTTACGGGTATATTGAGTGGCTATCATTTCTTGAAGGATGGAAGAGATAGATGGAAGTGGATGCTTAGTAAAGATGAGAAATTTTCAAATAGAGAGTTAAGGGTGTTGGTTGACAATAAGAAGCTAGTAGAGGGCGTTCCAAGAAAGGTTAATACTTTCATGTGGATACTTAGGAATAATAGATTATCGGTTCACATGGTTCTTGATGAAATGGGAATCGACTTACATAGTGTGTTGTGCATTGTGGGATTGTGGGATGATGAGGTTGAAACGGTAGAGCGTTATTTTTTGAAGTGAAAGTATGCAAATGAGTTGTGGAAGAAGATTTTTGAGTGGTGGAGTTTGAGTTGGGTGGATGTTGATAGTGTTGAAGATCTTATTAAGCATAAAGTTAAGATTTCATTCTTTAGTTCAGAGAAAAAAGCTTAGGAATGTACTATTTGTACAACTCTGTTTATAATGTGGAAAAATCGTAACGATAAGATTTTTAGAAATTTAATGGTTTCTACTACAAATCTGCTGCTCAAGATTAAAACATGTTCGTACGATTGTTTTGTTTTGTGGTAATTTAAAGTCTATCTTTTCCAAAAAAAAAATATTATGAATAAAAAAAAACTCTATGGATTTCTTGGAGACCTAGAAATGAAGTTATACTTGCTCCTTTTCATTCATTTGCAGGTTTTGCATATATTTTAAACTAACTTTAATTAAATCACTAGTTGTGTGATCCAAGTCTGGTTATAAGTGTTCTCTTTGTTGTGGCTTATTGCTAGAGTATACTAAATAAAAATGCATCATTCAAATAAAAAAAATGCAATGACACTAATTAAATGATCCCTGTATATTCACACACCGGAAAGGAAAAAAAGAAAAGAAAAAAGAAGGAACTTTCGAAATTCATTGTAAACATAGTCAGTTCAAATCTTTGGGTCTTCATTAACTTCTAAACAAGATGTTTTGAATCACCAAAAAGATAATGTCACCATGCCTTAACATGTTGGAATAAATGTAGGTGAAAAATCTATGCAATCTAATGGGGTGATCTTTTTCATGCCTTTTTTGGTCATCTTTTTCAGGAACTTACTTTGTGGTGGGGGAGAAGAGAAGAGCTTTTTAAAAATATTTTGACAGCTACAGTCTTGATAAAAGCTGTTTACATTGAATCAAAGTCATTCCTTGATTAACCCTAAGCGATAGTTGATGTTTTTTTGTAAGTACTTACAAAAAAAGTTAATGCTAGTTAATAGTATGTAACTTGATGCATAGCCGTGTGCCATCATGAAGGTATAGCCGTATAGATAGATATATACATATATATGTCTAGAGAGAGAGAGAGAGAGAGATTGAAGCATGCATAAAGCAGTAGGGTGATACTGGAAAGACTTGGGACATAAAAATTTGAAGGTACAAGGTAGGTAGATAAGCTCCAATTGCAGATAAAGCTAATTAAGTAGGGATTAGAGTAATCCATCCATCCAGCAGACAACATTTGTAGCTATGCAGAAAGAAAAGATAGTTGGTAGGTTGCTAATAAGGCGAGACGCCCACATTTGCAGTTGCAGAAGCAAAGAAACCAGCATCTTTCATGAAACCACCATCTGTGTGTTCCTACATGCATGCATTCAAAACTCTTTTTTTAAACAACTTAACATATCTCTATTTTTTAAATATTACTCCGTATTATTATAATAATTGTGTTTTTCAAGAGCCATGGGATCTTGTAATGGAGATATGATATGAACAGTGTACCTGTTGGCGCATGCTGCTCTTGTTTACAGCACTCGTCTGATCAGGCATCAGTCCAAAGTGAATGTGTGGAAAGTGGGCCCACTGTTGAATCAAAATCAAAAATCATTTATATATCACATTTAACTATGTGAATATATCAGCTTTTCTGTGTGCATTATTTAACCTTTTTGTATTCACGTCTCATGCTCTAGTTAATTAATCATGGAAATTACTAGCTATGATGGGTAAAAAAACAAAATTGAAAGTCTTGCTATGTATTGCATTACATCCATATATATATATTTTTTGAACGACAATGATTTTATAAAAACATGCTATTAAGAAAAGTAGCAGCGAAAATTCAATACTACACAAAACTACATGAAGTTTTTAGAATTGCATTACGTTCGTAAACTTTCAAATGAAAACAATGCATATATAAATAATATTAGATTTATTCTTGAAGAAAAACATGATACTGAGTTTGAAATAGTAAGGTAAAAACCCTAATATATATTAATTAAAGAAGAAGAGGTATTACATTCTTAGCAGCAGCACTGAAGGCTTCTCTATGACTAATATCAGGATTCCCAGCTTTGATCCTTTGGATCTCTTCCCTGCATTTTGACTCCATCCATTAAATTCAAAATTTCAGTTTATTTCTTTTTTAAGCAATTTTTTACATAGAATTTAAATGGTTATAGAAAAAAGGAGATGATGAAAGCTGACTTGATAAATCGATTGTAAGCGGAGGGGACTCTTTGTCTCTTCTCTGGAGCTGACATTTGCAAAAACAAACCCATCAATTTTTACTTTTTACTGTATTTTCTCCTACTATCCCTCTTTCTTTGTCTTTATTTACTCAATTTTATAAATCTATAAATATTAATTTAAAGAAATAAAAGGAATGAGAGAGTATCTATACTGTCACCTCACCCATCCTTTCTTATTTTTCTACAAACTATCAATGTCAAATCTCTTCAAATTGTGTGCATTTCCTCATTTACTTCCCTATAATAACTACACATTTGTAGGCAAAACATAAATAAACTAATTTCTTTTGAAATAAACTTTTGTTTTCACCTTAGAATACATGTTTAATTACTTACATTATCTATAGAAACTAATTATTTCTTCTGTTATAAAGAAAGAAAGAGATAGACGTTTAATTATCATGTCAAAGTATATTTTGTGGAGGATTGTTATGGTTACAAACATTTTATACAAAAAAAAAAAAGCTTATTTACTAGGTAAATGATTTTTACGTAGAGGGAAAAAGTGATTTATATATTGTACTTTATGTGCATAAATAATAAATAATTGTTTTTGTGTAAAAATCAATTCAAGTACTCCGCATATGTAAATGCAGTGTGGGGAAGAAAAAGAAAGTCGCAAATTAAAGAATGAGAGAAAGAGGAAGAGAGAGAGATCTTAAAAGTGGCTTTTGATATTAATTAAACATGAGAATTGAAGCATGGATGTATAACAAAACTAAACCTTTCATTGGTCCCTCTAAACATCAATAAGTAATCAAACTCATTTAAAACCTAAAAAAAAAAAGACATCCAAACGAAAGAAACAATTAATTGTCTTAACTAGTAATTAATTAACTGTTTAAATGCTAAATAGCAATCATATTCAAGGAGTTCTAATTCTAATACAACATGTTCTTTGAGAGCGTAGTATCTTTGACAATTTTCTACGATTCAACTCAAGGTTTGCTTTTACACAAAGACGACACATATATGTATGAGGGTTTCCTTTTTTTTTTTTATTGTGAAATAAGCATATGGTGTAAAAAAGGTTGAATTTTCTCCCCTTCTGGTTATGTGGCAAGTTTTTAATCAAACACTTACAACAAATCCAGGGTATAAGAAGCATAAGAGAAAGAAAAAAAAACATAGAAAACAGCCAAAATATGATTTTTCTACTAAATTTTGCAAGGACATATATACATGTTCTTAGTCTATGATCAACGGTATAAAGAAGAAAACGAAGTTGACTTACGTCTATTAGTCACAGGAGGCTTAGGAAGCTCTCTAAATCCTCCCCGAGCAGTCAGTGAAAAATCATTTGCATAATTCTGATTGATAAGAAAGTTGGAACCCCCATTTGAAATTTGATCATCCTATTAAAAACAATAATAATCATCAAGATTCAAAGATAACTTATACCCACTTACAAAAATACAATCTTTAAGAAAAATATACAATAAATAATTACCAGAAGAGTATGAGTTGACGGAGAGAAGAAATTTGAGTGAGCAAAATGAAACTGATTGACTGATGGTGGGAGCATCAAGCCAGGCATGTTCATCGGAAGGAGGTTCGTGCAGTGACCACACCGGACTGTCACTGTCTTGAACAAACTCGTGCAAGGAACACTCACCTAATACGAAAAAAGTTTATATTAAACAATTAGTTACAAAAACCCTAATTTAAAAGAACCCTAAAAAAAGAAAGAATATATATTTACGGCGAGAACGGTGTCGCAGTGGGTGCAGTGAACATAGCAGAGTTGATCGGAACATGATGGAGGAGGAGGCAGGTGGTGGTGGTGGTGGAGGAGTTGAGGTAGGGTGGGAGAGGTGGTGGAAGAAGAGATGGACATGTTTTTTTGGTTAAGTTTGTTTGGGAATTTATGTGGGGGTGATATGATTGATTGATTGATGGAGAGTTGATTGATTGATTTGAGTTATGAATTGACAGATTAACAACTGCCTTGGATCTGCTTTTGGTTTGGGGGCTTATGGAGTTATAATTTGAGCGAGAGCAGATAAGAGGTAAAGATGGGTGGGGTGGAGGTGCAGTAGAGAGAGAATTGAATTGAAATACTAATACTAATACTAATAATAATAATAATAACGTCGCTCCAACAGTCAAATTGCCCTTTATTTTGGGTGCTTGCTTGATGCTAAAATTATAACGGGTCGGGTATGTATCCATGCATGCTTTGCATGTTATACATAATGCCAAAAGTATAGACTAGTATTAAATATTAATACCCGGCCTATTAGTAAATATTAATATCTATGCATGCCATATATAATACCTAGCTATAATTAATTATCCTTGTACGGTTTAGTTTGTTTAACCAAATAATACAAATATCATTAGCCATTTCTACTTATTTGGTTGTCCTCTTCCATTACATTACTTGGGATAACTAAGTTTGAGTGTTGTATAGTAGCTAGTGCTAGGACAACATATATTAACTTGACCTACTTATACACACTTCCTGTAGGGCCTTCATAACATTCTAATTCTAAGGTATTTTATTGAGACAAGTAACAAGTTAAAAATGTGTTTTATTTCATATTTAATCATTAAGAAATTTGTGTCGATTTATCTACTATTGATGGGATTACCTACAATCTAGGTCTAAATAAAAGCACATAGATGACGGACTCAAAGAGAATCATGGAGAGTACGGGCCAAATGAGGATCACGTACCGATCATGCTTAAAACAACAAACTAATATGATACTTTCATATTTTAACTAAAATTCGTGGTTGAGGATATTAATAAGTCACTACTTTAAACTTGTAAGAGGTTAAAAAAAAAAATTCAATCAATGTGAGACAGGGTGTTAGAAATTCTCACTTAAATTTTTGCAGATCTCGTCAATCATAAACATAATCAAAATTCATTCCCTATGATATGCTTGATCCTCATGTCCATCACACCTCAAGAAGCTGTGACTCTAATACCATACTTCTGGAGAAGATGAGTCATGTATCTATCACACATCACGTGACTATGACTCTATTGTCAGTTGTAATGCCCCAAGTCTAAATCAATGGACTAACTAACTACATTCAGATTTCAACGATAAATTATGATGAAATCTATTGGTAACTCACAACTTTAATTAGAATTATAAGAGGAGCCACTATGGGCTTGCCGTCAATCGGCATCTTTTAAAGGCTCATAGCGGCCCCCTCGTGAGAATTCTCTGCTCCTGCGAACCGAACCGAGCATCCAAAATTGAAAGAAACTTTCTGTGAATTCTTGAATCATTTCGTATCATCTTTTGTTTTAAAAACGGAATTCCAGTAACATAATCAAGTCGTCACCTTGTTTCTGTAAGTAATTTGTGTTATAATTGTATTTTTATGAAAATTAGTTAATTCACGAATTGATATGAAAATTAAGCTTAAACGATGTTATATAATGTTATTTGATGCATATAAACTGTTAGAAAGCTTAATTGAATGTTAGAAAGTCGAATTTTGAGATTTTGGTGAAAGAGTGTTCGGATATTCACGGTAACAGAATTCGGTTCGCAAGAAGGAATAGGAGATGAAGTCAGTTCGCAGGTCCTGGTTGCGAAGCGAATTGACCCCTGCGAACTGAGTTCTTCCCATGCGAACTGAGTTTGCTGCGAAGCGACCTGAGAATCCCTGCGAACCGAGTTTTGCGAACCGAGTTATGGTTCTGCGAACTGAGCTGCGAAGCGAACCGAGTTAGGGTTCTGCGAACTGAGCTGGTTTGCAAACCGAGAATCCCTGCGAACCGAAATGTGCCTTGCGAACTGAGATTTTTAAAATTTTATTTTTGCAAATTTTGAAATTGCGTAAGTGTTTTCAGGGTAGCGACTGAGTGACAAATTTCACTAACTCATTATTTGTTGTATTCTCAGATCAGCAGAAGACTCAGTAAAATTAGACTTCTGAGTTGTTGGACTGAGACTGACAGGTGAGTGGATCTGGAACTCACATGTTTGATTCAGTTGTAACGATTTGGTTGCAACGAGTAAATGTAGATATAATTGATAGACTGTTTAGTCTGATATGCTGATATGCTGATATGCTGATTATGAATCTACGTGCAATGTGGCCTCTGGGCATTGATTGCTAGTAAGGAGGTCAACAGATTGTTGGACTTGATGATTTACAGGATTACAGATATGGGGTGTCGTACATGTGTTGTACTAAACCCATATTGTGTAGTGGTAATATCAAGTTATCGGTATATTCTGTAGTGGCCACTACAGATTGTGATAAGCGTTTCTTGAGGGCCACCGCGGCAGTAGGGTTCCTCAAAAACCACCGATCCTCTTTGATATTGATGATATGTGTTTACGATTATTTGATGTAAACAGATTGTTAAGCTAAGTTGAACTGTTAGATTCATGTTCACTCACTTAGCTTCGTGCTAATTCCCCACCTAATCCCTGCAGGTCATGATCTTACGGGCGGGTAGGCAGATTTTGATTAGGGAATGTTTGATCGGCTGGCAACTCTGATATATTTTGATAAATATTGAAAGTTAAATTTTGTAACCCCCGTCTTGTACGATGTTATGAACATTATATGTATTTACCTTTTGTAAATATTGATAATATAATATATTTTGACCTACGCTTCCGAATTAAAGAGTATTTTATAATATACTAAAAGAGTGGCGTTACAGATGGTGAGGTAAAAGTGGTGAAAAGTGACGGTGAAGAAAAAGTTTATGTGATGATGACATGTCTAAAGTTATGAGTAGTGATTCTGTAAATTATAGTGGGCGCTCTAAGAGGCCCAAACTTCTGTTTTGTTATCGTTCGTCCTGTGTCTTTATTATCCCATTGACATGTTGACTCACATGTTGACGGTGTACTAGAAAACTCCTCCCAAACACAGGGTTTGGTGCATGTTGTATCGAGTAATTAACTTATCATTGTTAGCTAGGCCAAAGCGTGAGAGAATCTTTTGATTGAAAGAATTGTTTATTGATCGATAGGCAAGATGGAAGTGTCTCCAGCATTGTCACAAAACAAAATAATATGAAAAATGTACGTACCTGGCATGAACAACAAGAGTTCCATAATAAAAATGGAAAGAAAAGAAAAAAAGGTTTAGGGAATGCACATTGTCAATAAGATGACTAAGGCTAATCTAAAAAAGACAAGAATAATAAGTCAATATATATGTTTGTCCCCTTTTATCAATCCAAATCATGTATCGCACGAGCTCACTTTCACTCTAGCTAATCCTTGAAGCAATACCTTTGCGATGACGTTAAACTCATTTCTTTTACTTAATTAGGTTTGTAATAGGTTACCAAGTAAACGATTCATTGGCTAGATTGGATTTGTTATCCAAATTAAATTTTCTAGCCATGTTTTAGCTTAGTAGTGTGCTCATAAAATTTCTTACCGGCCGTTTAATTTTTTTTTTTAAATAAATGAAAGTGGGTAATTAATTGACTTCTACATTAATGCATGTTAGTAGGAAAAGAAAAGTCATGTTACGTTCCAGATGATTTCGCAAAAGAAATGAATTAAAGCATGATTTAACCTTTCAGAGTATAGCAGTGGATTTGATATTGCACAAGTTTGATTATATTTTCCGATTTACAAAATGCTTGGTTTATTAGAAGAGGACAGTGATATCCAAGGGACGACATATGTACGTTAATACATGTGTATGTATGTGTGTATGCACATATCACAAGTCTAGTAGTCGAGATTTGTGGGGGAGAGCGAGCCAGAAAGGGACGTTTGCATGGGATCTCATATATCATTAGTCATCTGTTGCTTTCTTCTGAATTTATGTTTATTAATTAGCTACTTACCCATTTAATTCTTTTCTCTACATAATTTTATCTCTACTCCAATTCAAATCTATACAATCGATTTTCAATGTTTTGTAGTGATTTTGCAAATTATATATGCCCCCGGACATTAAGCCCACTATTGATCCCGGCCCACCCTCCCGTCTCCGCCTCTTTAGGGTTCTCACACTCATCATTATCTTTTCTTTTTCTCATACTTAACTTTTGTGAAAGCATATATTATTTATTAATTAATTAATTAATATGAAAAAGCCCTTTCTTTTTCTCTTTAGAGTTTAATATTTGTACTTATGTGATGTGTTTTGAATTTGTCAAAACTGCAAACTTAATACTAAAAAAATACGATTACTTTTTGAGTAAAAACAATATATCATAAATAGTAATATTATTCACAGAATATAGGTAGAAATATCAGAAATTACATTAAACATTTCTAAAAATGAAGGGACGGAAATGAAAATTGGTAAATAATTGTGTCGACCCTAGAAGACATGAACAAAAAAGGTGTACCTTTAAATGACATGACCATTCAAACTATCACCCTCTTACACACTCAGAGAGAAGATCCAAACTCAGTTTAAACATTTTGCAGTTGACAGTGGTCTACTCTCTATTATATGAATCAATGAATTCAACAGTCTACTAAATAAACCTTTTTTTACCACCTTAAATTTTGTCATCTTTTGAATTCAACGTATATCACTGGTTGCCCATTCCTCTGCTTCTCTATCGTCTCATTAAGACAACCTTGGGTTTCATACCTCTAATATCTTTTAGTTGACCAAACAATTTATGAGGTACCACTTAATTACATGTATATTGAAGCAATATATATGAAAGACTTTAATTTTTGTTTTAATTTGTTCCAAAACTGAATGTATTTTACTATGTTAGGAAGGATTTGAATCTCGAGAACTTTAAAACAAAATTATCGATCCGTGGCACATAGAAATGGGAATGAGTAGAAAAATCCCGCGACCAGCAAGTAAATGGAGTACGTGTACGCGTCAACAGGTGAAGGGTCTCCACTATCCGTTGCAGTAAACTCGACGAGAAACCGCTAAACTCATTTGATTTACTCGTTGGTATATCTGTATAATTTATGAAGTGCTATTATTTAATATGAGAAATATATGTAAAAATTAATCGTTTAGGTCATCTTCATGTTCATATAGCAAAAATGCATAATATATACCCAAAGCTTTCCTTCAAGATTATGATGCCCACACCTACCTAATTATTTCTTTAACATTCTTGAATTTCAAACTTTTTCTCGTATATGGACTGATAATCATATCATCAATTTCAACGGGTCTCTAGCTTTGTTAATCAAATTAAGTTAGGAGATCAATGGAAATTAAGCATCCTTAATTAATTTGTTTATCTTCTAAATGTTTAACCATAATAGTGATCCTTAAGTCGACTTGGGAATTACGAGTAGTTACACATTATGTGATTTTAGGATCATAAATTTGGTGTGCACTGTTAGAAGGTGTTTGAGATTGCTTAAATAAGTGTTTATTTGTTTATTTTGATAGCAGATAAGCAAATTCAAACAACTTTATAAAAATTGATTATCTATTTATTTATTAAAAAAATAAGTACTTAAAAATAAGTAAAGAGTCACCTACTTATTATTTAAGCGTATAAGTGCGTGAGAATAAGGAAGTTGAAACACCCCTTTAGTGTATTGCGTGTAGCATAACACTTGAAACTTTCTTTCATGATATGATAATGCAATGATTAATTCTATCCTAATGATAACTTGAAGATTTCTCTGATTGGATGAAGCTCATCAGATATATACAGCATGTATATTGTAAGTATAGAAATTTAAATAAGATCTAAAATGTATTGCATAAAGTTACATATATAGTGCAGTCATTGATGAGGATTCACATGCCTGTGGGGTATACATTTTACTGTGTAATTCCTATACAATATTAATTGTGTTTGCTGTTGAATGAAAAAAGTGTGTTGGGGCTTTATAGACCATGAAAATATATGGCAGATAAATTCAATTTATAACACATACTGGTTAGGTCATCGATCCATCTAAGAACTAGAGACAACCATGGATGGGTGACTTGATAGAAAGTCAAATTTCTGTAACAGACATCATTAATGGATGCTCCTAAAGTACATTCCTAATATTTCCTTTTGTTTTGATGCGAACTTACATTTACATACATATATAATAAATAATTAATTATTATATTATATTATATTTTCTGATCACTATTTAATCATATACAAACAAATGCCTGTACGTACTTTCTTTCAACCCTAGGACACATAATATAGCAACAAGAAGATACGCAATTGTGGGGCTTTCCTGTACGACTCATATATACGAATTACCTCTTTCATCTTTATTTACCCATTCAAACACTACGTACACACAAAGACTCACGCCTAATAGTGTGAATCTTTTGATTTAATTCGAATTTAAACATTGTTTAGAGACCAGAAAGCTGACATAGAAATACCCATTGGCTAAAATTAAAGATAGGTAGGTCAGTATTTGATCGATCCTTCATAGCACCAGCCATTGCTAAGACCTGTTTTGTAAAAGTTTGCAGAATTTTGTAGTTGCCCGTCTCATGTTTTACTTTCATATTTTTATTGGTTACATTTTTCCAGATATGGAAACAAGGGATTCAGTAGAGTTTGAATTAGAACAATTTTTTTTTATTTATTCGGTCAACCAAATTGAAATTGAAATGTCTATATTAAATTATAATTGAGATAGAAATGGCCTCATGCATCAGCAATGACATGCATGCAGCCATACTTGGATGTAATGTATGTACTATACCTTTGCTGTTTTGATTTTTGAAAGCTCATTGAATAAAGCCTGCTACCCTACATTTATTTTTTCTTTTTTTATTCTATCATTAATTAATTAAATTAATTTCGATTATCCCCCGAGAAAAATGATAAGTTAATTATTTGTAACAGGGCTTTTTATATTTTCCTCTGCATTATATACTCCTATGTTTAGGCCCATTTTTACATTGACTATATATGATGATTAATTAACAATATGAATATTAGTATGATTAACATTGTAGACATTCATTATATTGCATATAGTATATATACTTTGGATCTAGATAACAAATTACGGAGTACGTACTACTTTAAAATAAAATAAAAAAGTAAAAATAAATAAATAAATTACATAAGTTAACGTTAAAAAGGGCTGCCAGCAGAGCGGAGCAGTAGTAGTAGCACAGAATTAATTGAAAAGTAGTACAAAGTATAGGGGGGTAGGACAGAATAAGGTCAAAACTTGGAGGGTCATAGAGCTTCAATCTCCATTTTACATTTTTCTGGCTCATCATCCTTCGGAAAGCAGGACCAACCCCTTGCTACATCCTCCCTTGCTACACAATTTCTTTTACAAACCAACAACTTACAGTTGAAATGCCCTGAATTTCAATGATGCATAAGGATATACTAAACTAAAAGAGTATAATAATAATAATACTCTCGGTCAAACTTTCCTATTCATTTTTAGTAGTGAACAACTAATTTGAAACCCGAAAAGAAAACATGGACAATTATATTGAGTCGGAGGGAGTAATAATAATACATTCTTGGTACGTTGATATATATTATATATTGTGTCAGAAAAAAATATTATTTTAATATTAAATATTATTATTAATATTATTATTATTATTATTATTATTATTTTATGATAATGATATATGATACGTTGATATCGTATATAAGTTTTAAGTTTAAGTTAACTGCAATCAACGTATTGACCAGCAAATAGAAAGCCCGTGTATAAAAAAGGCTGGTTTATATAGCCCATCAGGTATAATTACAATTGGGCTTAATGAATGATCCATACTCATTAAGTAGAAATCCAGTTGCTTAAGCCATTTGGAAGTTTATACATCTACTAACTTACAATTTAATTTAATATGTATACCAAGATAATGATTAAGATCTTGTATTTTAAATTAATATGAGAGGTCATTAACTAATTACATAATCTTATACACATTTTCAAGCATATTTAATCTCAAAAAAAAAAAAAAAATATAGATAAACTAACTAATCTATCATTAATCAGCTGACGACAGATTTCTTTTAACAAAAATTGTTTTATGACACATTGGAGGTTTGGAAGGACAAGACTAAAACATGTCTGTTTGCCTATTTGAGTACCAGCAAATCCCCCCTTTCTCAAAACCTTTACGAGACAAATACCTGCGATGTTTTCAGCACAAACTGTCCCTTTACTTTTTATAATTTTCAAAACACCCCCTTTCATCTTTTTATTATTTTATTCCGATTCTGACCATGCTCCCTTTTACGTTTACGTCCTTTGATCTTTTGTGTCTAATTGTCTTTTGATGTTCTATGTCACCTAGGATGTTTTGTTTAATATGAAACACTCGTGCATCAACAATTTAATTTTAATTGATACATGAGATAACAGTTTAAAATATAAATTAAGGAGGTCGGGTACAAGTGGCAAGGCTCCGGAAATGAAGATCTTTGTACGGTGGAATGAAGGCAGCAATTAATTAATTATAATTGTCGTGTTGCTCTCTAAATCAGTTGTAGCCAAAACTACGTTATTTTTTCTTCATACAATATTTCTTTAGTTTCTCCTTTACTGTTACAGACGATACTACTACTACTCTTACTTATTATAAGTAGCACGTACTCCGTATTAAATGTTGTAATAACCGCGATTTTTAAAGCTAATTGCTATTTTCTTTCTATTATATTAAGGGTTTATGGACTAGATCGCCAAGATACTTACTTTTTTGTCCCGAGATCACCATTGTACCCATTTTATTATCATTGTCAGCAACTTACTTTCAAATTTTGTATTAATGTCACCTTAATCGTTTTACTAACCTGAAGATGATGACATGTCAATGACACGTCAGATAATATAATCCACGTAATTACTTTTTTTACACGTGTCTGCCACATCAGTAATAAACACTTTAAATAGATTGATGGATTACAACGGGATCTTCTTCATTTCACTCTTTTTCCCAATCGTAAACCCTAGATTCAAAAATGGTTTCGATTTCAACAGGATCTTCTTCATCAATACGATCTAGCATGAGGGGTTTATGTTATTGTGAAAATCCCTTACCATTGAAGAACCGTTCATCGTGGACTAGCACGAACTCCGCTAGACGTTTCTTGGTGTGCCCAAATTCGACGGTAAAGCTTCAATTTTTCTGAAATTAAACGATTTACACCATGTTTAAGCTTCAATTCTTATGATTTTGTAAGTTTTTCATTAGTATCCATGGAAGAAATGCAAGGCGTTTCATTGGTTGGATGATGAATTGTAGAATGAGTGGTACAAAAGAAACCTTCTTGAGTTATATGCTAGTTTGAATCGAGATCAAAGAGAATCGTTCATCCAGACAATGAAGTTTAGGGAAATGTGTTCCAAATTGGAAGCTGAATTCGAGCTGTATAAGAGGGAAATGGTTGTTGCTACTGCCATGTTAGAACAAGAGGTGAAGAAGAACAAGGAGAAGTATGTGTTTTACATGAAATTGGTGTTTTTGCTTGTGTATGTAATTGTAGTGCGGTTGTTGTTTTGAGATGTATTGAATGTAGTTGTTGAAGTAGTCAATGTACGCAACATGTATGGTTTGAAAGTTTAAGATTTATACAACTTGGTTTATTGATCCAGACAAGATTCATAAAAAATGTAAATTGAAATGACCAAAATATACTTTTGACCATTCCAATACCTGCTTTTTAGAACCAAACAAAACATGCATAATAGTATATATATAAAGACACCAAGTGGTCCCATTACATACATTGAAAATCATACCAGTACATACATTTTCCAGTAAACTAAAACATTATGCATACCAGTACATAAATTTCATCTAGAATTAAAACATTACAGCTAGCTTAATGGCCACACAAAAGACATAAAATACTACTTATGGAGCAGATCCACCAACATCTTCATCAACCAACTCAAATAGTCTTTCTGCACTCAAACCTGTTCCAAACTTTTTTGTTTTGACACCTCTCCACTGCATAGCAATTCTTCAAATTTCCTTCTTTTATTTTTATTCTTCTCCATCATCTGATCAAAGTAAATCTCTGCCTCAGTCATAGGTTCATCCAGTAGTTTATTCATGGGGTTTTCATGGTCAAGATTTAGATCAGTTGCAGGTTCATCGATTGGGTGAGTTGAAGCTTCTTCAACAATATTTTCCTGTAAATTCATGTAGTTAGATTAGAATTGGATTAGATCATGATATACATTATGTACCATTTTCAAGGTTTTAGATAATTTTACCTGACTGAAAAACTTTTGACCGCCTCTCCTAATTTTATAATTTGCCACCATAGCTTGACCCCCTTTTTACACCACTTGGACCTTTAGGTACAGATCTACTCAATTGATTCACATCTTCACCACCACCTGCAGCACCTCTACCCACTGTAACACCTCTTCCCCTAGTAGCACCACTTCTACCTCTTCCCCTGGCAGCACCACTAACTGGAGTTACCCTTCTTCCTCTACCGCTAGCAGCACCACTGACTGGAGTTACCCCTCTTCCTCTACCCCTAGCAGGCCTTGGTGGTGGATCCCTTTGTGGATTTTTACATATTGTTTTGATATGCCCCTTTTTCCAGCAATTTTTACAAGTCATCATTCTTCCAATTCTTGACACTTGGTAATCATTCTCTGTGGGATGCCTGATTCTCTTCTTTTTAGGCCTTCCTGGCATCCTTCTTTGTAATGGTTGTAGGGTTTCAGGTAATTTGCTTCTAGACCAACTACTTGTTTCAGGTACAGGCTATATGGGATGCATGTAAGTGTTCACCCAACACCCTCTTGTGTACCACTGACTCACCCCTTCATCTAGATCTCTTTTACAGTACAAGTATGCTGCCACAGTATGCACACGTGGAATATCACTAAGATTTTATAGCCTAGAGTCACAGGTTCTGTTACTTAAGTTGACACAATAAGCGCCAGTTCCACATCTAACTTCAAACTCTTGGAAATGAGATGCATATACAGTACAATCCCTAGAGATATATAAACAATTAGTTACTATAATTATACATAAACAATTTAGTATAGATTGTTGTTAATTTACCTTTGTTGCTCCTTCATCTGCTCTAAATACTTCCCGATTGAGGGACATATTTCATCACTTATACCCCTTGCTTTCAAGCTCATGTCATAAATCCTTTACATCAGGTAAATCCTTATATCCTCCAGCATAGTAATTATAGGCTTGAATCTAGCCTCCAGAATTGCCTTGTGATAACTTTCTAAAATTCCATTTTCATAAGCTGCACATCCCCTATCCATTTCAAAAAATGCTCTACACCAACTATTTGGGTTCCTTTCAATCAACCAATTGTAAGTCTCCACATCCATAGACTTTATTTCTTCCATCTTAGCTTCATACCTGTTGACAACAATTGATGAGGCAACAAACCAAAACAAGCTCCTGTAATGAACTCCAGACCACCTTTGTTTGAAATTTGCATAGATGTGACGAGTACATTGTCTGTGTTCTGCATTGGGTAGCCATGTACCTACAGCCTCCTTTAGTCCCTACATCACAATTACTTAAAATAATGTAAAATAAGCAAAGATAGAAGAAATAATGATATTAAATTTCAAATTGTTCATACCTTGTGACCATTAGAAATGATAGTCAAATAAGCACCATTGTACAAGTGGAGATCCTCACTTAAAGCTGCCAAAAACCAACATCAATTGTCTTTATTTTCCATATTTACTACTGCCCAAGCGATGAGGTACATCTGGTTATTTGCATCCCTTCCCATAGCAGTGAGAATTTCACCTTTCACTATTGATTTTAGAAAGCATCCATCTAAACCTATTACCCTTCTACAATTCTCATTCCACCCATCCTTTAAACCTTTGAAATAGATGTACATTCTCAAGAAATACCCATTGTCATCCACTTCTAACTTAACATTGGAACTAGGGTTACTAGTCATCAAAGCTTCTACATAATCTCTAAGTCTTGCATAGTGTTCCCTTAACCCTCCTTCATGATTATAGAGTGCTCTGTACTTAGCCCTTTTACATTGACCTAAACTGACATTAATAAGAAATTGCTTCTTGATTTCAGTCCTCATTGCTCTATATGTCAATTTAGGATTCTGAATTATATCCTTAGCGTAGTGTTTTGCAATCCATTTATAACTAACTAAAGGTTGCAGATCAAAGTTCCTAACACATTTGTGTGTTGGAATCAATGATTTAATCTGGAATGAATGCTCAGTCTGCATCCATTAGGCCCAAAGCCTAAAAGTACAACCCTTTTTGTAACCTTCCACAAAGAACTTCTTGTTCATCATCTTACCTTTCCCTTTAACTGGAGTAGCCTTTTTCTTACCTTTGACTGGAGTAGTTTTTTTCTTACCTTTCATTGGAGTTGTAACTGCTTTTTTCACTTTAATTGATGTTTTAACTTTCTTCCCCCTCATACTTACTTGAGCACTGCTCTCTGCCTCACCACTTGCAGCTAACAACATTGCTGCCTTCTTCTTTTTTCTATTACCACTTGCACATCGCCCTTCCTCTACACATCTACCACACATAACTAGCAACAACTTCAATCATTCTTTGCATACCATAACTGATACCTATGAGCCACACCATAATTTATGATGCATTGTTTTAGTTGATCAGAGCTTTCAAACCTCATACCAAAAATATGTTTCATTTCTTACAATGGTTGATATGGGTTGTGAATAGGATATGACACACCAGCTTTAATCTTGTACTGATCATCAATTTCTTCCTCTAAAACTTCCACTTCATCTACCATCCCATTAGTCCTATGAGGGTCAACTGGATCATACACTCTACTCTCATCAAATGTACTTATGAAATTACCCTCACACAACTTTGTTAAAAATGGGTCCTCAATGCTTTTAGGAATGTTCACATCATCCTCACCACAATTATACAAATCTACAAATGGTCTCACGTCATCTTCTACCTCTAAGTTAGTGTCATCGTCTAAGCCATCCTCCACAATTGGCTCAGATAGCCAACCAATAACATTATACCCATGATCTACATATAGGTCCAATTTACAACCATTTCTATTCCCAATTTCCATAAATTCTAGCAAATTACCATCATTTTTAATCTCTCTCAGACCACTCTCCATTGATACACCAGGTACACAGTAATATAAACCTTTCAAACGAAGAGTAACGCACCTTTCTAGCACTCTAAACACTAGACACACAAGTTGGTGTAATCAGCAGAAAGTATATTATCATGTTCACCACCTTCATATCTTAGTGGATTCAGCTGCAAACTACTTTCGTAGTAGAAAGTTATGTCAACCTTCTTCCATATTTTGCAATTAGGGTTCGGAATTAAGGGTTCCATTAGCATAAATTTGACATAACACAAACGTATTTCACAATGTAACTAACAATTTTACTTCAGTAACGTTATTAAAAAAACATGGTTTCAAAAAATTAGGGTTTTCGCATGAACTAACTATTTAGCATAAAACGGTTGAAATGTATCTCAAATCACGTACCTTGCAAGGATTCAACAAGTATTTCGCATGAACTAACTAAATTCGCAATCACTTTGCATCTAGTTTAGTCGCGATCAATTGACAGAGAGAGTGAGTGAAATAATATCTAATGTAAATAAATGAGAAACAAATAATACATGTGTATTTAGAAAATCCAGATGTCATTAAAAAAAATTGAAAAATGGTGACTAATACAAAAGTGACCGTCTTAGCCGGTTGTCGGTTAACAAATGGTGACATTAATACAAAATTTGAATGTAAGTTATTGACAATGGTAATAAAATGGATACAATGGTGATCTCAGGATAAAAAAGTAAGTATCTTAGCGATCCAGTCCATAAACCCTTATATTAAACATCATATTTCTTCTATTTGAGATCAAATGTACGCCATGAAATAACACGGATCGATGATTGTATGTATATAATATAAGTAGTTGCGAATTACGAAGTCATGTTGTTGGGTTCGAGTTAAAATTAAAAATAAATTATTATAATAAAAGTTGTATTGTAATAATAAATGATAATGATAATACAAATAATAAAAGATACCAAATAATATATATATATCTTTAAATTATATATAGAAAACCCTATAATGATGTCATCAATTAAAATTTTTAATTAATTAGTCCCTTAATTTTACTAAAATTTTAAAATAAAATTTCTAAAATATCTCAAAATTACTTTTTTTTTGTTTTGATACCTAAGTTCGGATAGATACAATAATAATTAAATTATAGATATATTTGAATTCAATATAATCGTACAATTCAAAAGTCCAATTGTAATTTACATTTAAATTAATGTTATCAACTAATTAAAATATGATTTTAAGTTTGGATTCTCGATCTCATTCCTCCTTCAGAGATATATATATATATATATATATATATATATATATATCGAATGTGTATTTTATTTTCGTAATTACACGAATAATATTTATAATAATATACTGTCGTTTCGTAAGAGTTAAAAAAGATATGCAATGAAGTCGCAAACTAAATTATTTTAGGTAGTATGTATATGTAAAGCATATCGTTGGTTTCATATTAATGTTAGTTTTAATATACTAATTTGTGTGGGTAACGTAACCGATTTGATATTGCATATTATTGTAGGATTGTTTTTCTCTACCCGGTAACAGAATTCATGATAGAGAAATTGATTAGCTGAAAATCGAAAAAAATAATGGAAGAACAATAAAAGATGAAACCGTATGAACTTTTAATTGTGACTAAATAATTATTATAATTATAATCATTATATATAGATAGTTGGAATTAGAATTTGTATATGGTAAGGATTCTAATTATAGCGTTTGAATTAGATATTGTATATGGTAATGTTTTATTTTAGTGATTATTTTTTAAAGTAGTTTAAGAGTTGAGGCGGGATTTATAATGAAACTAATTTTGGGAATGACGATGTTAAAATGATTATTTAGTTACTTCGGATGTATGTCAAGCATGTTTCGAACAATTTAAAAGTCAACGTAAAGTGAATTAAGATGTTTACAGCCTCTCGAAAAAAATACTATATATATCATTTTATATTAAAGAAATTGTTTTCTAGGGTACTTAAGATTAGTTTTTGATGAAAATTCATGAAAGTGAATGTAAAAGTGTAAACTATTATCCCAACAATGTTTATTAGGTACCTAGATAAATATCTATCCTTGATAAATACATACATACATATATATATATTCAGATTAAAACAATGGGTAAAATACACAAAACCTAATTGAAATTCTTTAACCCAAATCAAAACTTAATAAAACTTAAATACGTATTTTAGTTAAATACCAATCCAAGATAAATGTATAGTCCTTTTTTATAATTAATTATATGGATATTTTTAAAATAATTCATGAGTTATGATGTAAGCAAATCTTAAAATTTAGTCGATTGAACAAAATTGAGTAATTCTATTGGTCGATTAGAATTTTGATGACATTACACCTCACTTCATATATTATATTTATTGACAATAATAATAATAATAATAACAATTGATAATAATGATAATAATAATAATAATAATTAATAATAATAATATAAACGATTAAATAAAATTAGTTGTGGATGAGTATTAGGATTATTTTATTTGTATGAAACATTATAACAATAATATAATAAATTATAGATAGATTTGAATTCAGTATAATCCTACAATTCAAAAGTCCAATCGTAAATTACATATAGATCAATGTTATCAACTAATTAAAATATGATTTTAAGTTTGAGTTCCCGATCTAATTCCTCCTTCAGAGATGGAGTAGATCTATTTAATTCTTAAATATTATTTAGAATAGAATATACTAATTAATATTATTCTTTCGAAGATCGATCCAGTTCCTCCTTTAAGGATGGAGTAGATCTATTTACTTTTTGAATATTATTTAAAACAGAATATACTAATTAATATTATTCTTTCGACGATCCATATCAATCCTTACAAAAATCGATATATAATATAAATTGAATTTGAATCACCATATAATATAGAATTGCTTATTATTTATGTTTACCATCTTCTTTCACCTTTTCGTTTAGGGAAAATGGCCCAAAAAGGTAACGTAAAGTCTAAAATTTCTCAATCAAGAGAATATCACTTTCTTCATCGCCCAAAAAGGACTCTTATTTTTAGTTTTTGCCAGAAAATGATTGTTTTCGTCAAAAATCTTAAATTAAGGGAATATCGCTTGATCAATTTTTTTTATTTGCAAACTTAAGGCCGGATAAAGGTTATACACATCATTTATAAACACTTTATACTACAAATTAAAGTTTAAAATATTTGGGGTCATGAGCACGACCACTTAGGGTTCCAAAATTGAAGTGACAAATTCGTATATAAAAGATGGTGAATCGTGAGATTGAAGGTTGCTTGTGTGTTGATAATGCAAGAATGTGAAGCTCTTGGACACATAGGAACCCTAACAAATCGTTTTAAGAGTCAATTTTGTATATAAAAATTTTTGATCGGGTAATATTCTCCTTAATTTAATATTTACAAAATAATTATTTTCAGGCAAAAGTTAAAATTAGCGGTTCTTTTTAGACAATGAAAAAAGTAATATTTTCTTGATTGAGAAATTTTGGACTTTACATTTCCTTTCTGGGCTATTTGACCTTTTGTTTAAAACTTCAACCAACAATCAAAGTTCTCCACTAACGGTATATTCTTAAGGAGAAGATTAAACATCATCTAAAAAAACCCTTAATTATATGATTGATTTTGTAGATGTTTCTTTTTAAGTAATTTTTGTTTTGTTATTCTTTAATACATGTGTAAATTATGTACTTATATCATGTTATTTAGAGCTACATGTGTAATTATGTCATTTATTTTCTTTGTATATACATACTTTTTTATGTTTTTTAGTATATATTGTGAATTGTGAATGTGAATGTGAATTGATCGAAGGATTTGGGGTGAAGATTGCCTATCGAAAATACACATAATGTGAAATTACAGTACAAAATTAAATAACGGTACAAATTATATAAAACATTATATTTAATTAGTTATCATACACATTATATGATTATTTTGTTTTATTCGTAAGTAGAGTTGACAATTTAAACCCAGAATCATGAAAAACGAGTTATTCTAGGCGATTTTAGAAAACAGCAATGCTCTTTCAAAATATTGATCAACAGAACAAGGTTACAAACTAAAAGGTTCGACGAAGATGTTATTAACATAGTTGTAAAACTCGGCCAACTCGGCCGAGTACTCGTGACTAGGGGGTGGTCCGAGGCGAGTCGGTCTAACTCGGACTGAAAATTCGGTCAACTTTGGTCAACACAAAAAACTCATAAAAACTCAAAAAAATTCGGTAAAACTCGGGATTACTCGGTTAAACTCGGGCAAAGTCAAACTTAGTCAACTTTTAAATTTTTTTTAAAATTAGAGTTTTTGATTCATTTAAATGTTTGGTTCAATTTATTTTCTTCAGGTCTCAGCCTTTAATGGTTTTTCACCATTAATCTTCACTCTATAATCTATATTAAAACATATAATTTTAAATTTTATCATTTAAATGTAAAAAAAAAAAAAGTCAATCCAAGTACTCCCCGCTTAGGTCAAGTACTCGCTACAAGGTCTGGACCGAGTACTCTCCGCTTAGCGAATTAAATAACCTTGGTTATTAATGCAAAGATCAGTTTAGGTAGTCACACGTGTAACATAACTTATATTACAAAAATGCACTTAATGTTGTATGATAAAACAATAACATTCCAGTTTAATTGAAGACAATATCATTTGATGGTCTTTTATAATTGTTAGCTTCTATAATTATTTTATATTTTTGATTTGCTTATGTAAAATGAAATTCTCTTATATAATTTTATATGTCGTTTGACTTATCTTAAATGCCACGGGTTAACAAATTACCGCCCACACACTCGAATTCGCATACAAAAAGTAAAAATAATATGACACCAATTATATGTTGAATCTACATACTACTTTAAATAATCGAATTTCAAACTTCATTGCATATTTTTTAACTTATATAAATCATAGATTTTTATCATATACATTATTTATATACTTATAAAAAGCAAATACGAATTCAACGGTCCATGTATATACACAAGTTTGAAATCTAGTTTTTTAATAAAAGAATAGTTTTTTTACTTGCTTAATTTACCTAAAAAGTAAGGAAAAAACATATCAATTGTATTTCCTCTGTTTGTTTTGTTATCTGGGGTATATGTATTTACCTAGTCTATTGTATGAAGCTTAATTTGTTAAAATTGCGTTATATGTAAGAGACATGTAATTCTTAGAAATTACAACGAAAACAAACAACAAAAATAATTAGTTTATGACTCTGATATCAATCGTTGGTAAAAATCAATTCAAACAACGTTTGTGTAATCAGGTTACACCTAAAAACAATAAACGGATAATAATAAATCAAGCAAACAAGATAAACAAACAATAATAGGATTTAACGTGGTTATGTCCGATTTCTGATTTGAAGAGCGACATAGTCCATGAAGCCAAACCAGAGAGTTTCTTTCATTAAATTCGAGGCTAAAGGTTACAAATACATCAGGGTTATATTATAGGATTAACCTAACTTATGAAACAATAAACAACAAATCTGTTCAACTAGACTTCGCGATGCAACCACTACTGGTTGCATGACGACTGATGCCCGTCGTGTGGCGACCACCATTCGTCGCCGCACAATCTCCTATCTGTTAGTACATGTTATTTTCTTCTTTAATACTTCACGATATTAATAATGATTAATATCAACCTTAAATTTATAATATTCAAAATCAATGATCCCTTTTACATTTACATAAGAAATAAGAGGAATGAAGAAAACGTTTGGAAAACATTAGCTGCCAGTGCCATTAACCGAGTGCCGCGTGTGAAGTTTTGAAAAGACAATCCACTTTTCCACGGCTCATCTTATTTGCAAGATCTGGTCCTTTACCTCAAGATTTATATCATCATTTTTTAAGAGTTGAGATTCTTTTTATCGGGCGGAATTACATATATCCCCTATTTAAACCACCTAAATATCAAATATATCCAACTCATCTTAATAATTACATAGATACTCAAAATTATTAAATTAATTATATTTACAATTCTAAAATCATTAGTTATTTATCACTGACTTTGTAAATGACTATTATACCCTCATTGTTCCTCCTCTTTCGTAAGATCTCACATGTTCCCAGAACTCACTTAACAACTTCAAATTCATATTTTCACATTGTTGAATTCGACGATCTGATTCATTTTCTTAACTCAAATAAAATATTGCTACTACCATCTTGACTATAATTCATATTCTGATTACTTTTCTTTTATTAGGTTTATCTTTTATTTATTTTCACAATTAAAGTTTATTGTTCATCAAACTTGAACTTAATATCTTATATATAATTCGTATGATTATGATTAACTCATCGAGTAGAAATATTTAATAGCGAAATGAATTGCCCACCTCCTTTTGACGTGAATCAAATGAAAAATTCTTTTGAAGATTCTGACGTCAAAATACCAGGGGTATTTTTGATTTTATTAATTTATTTTTATTTTTGTAATTGTTCGAAGAATGACAAAGAAATTATTAACGAAACTACAAAAATCAAAGGTGTTGATATGTGTGAATCCTACATTGTTCGATTGTTACAGAGAGTTTGAGATTTTTAAAAGAGAGGAAAAAGAAGAATAGACAAAGGGTATAATAGTCTTAAAGAGGTTTATTGATAGTCGTTTGTAATTTTAGAGTTTTAATTATATTTAATTTAGTGACTTTGGATGTATATGTAATTATTAAGATGAGTTGGATATATGTGATATTTAAGTGGTTTATGAAGGGGTTATACGTAATTATCTTTTTTTATTAGGTCCGGATTTATATATTCTCCATCACTACTTTTACTTACGAATTTAGATGCTTTTGTACGTACCGCAGCCATTTAAATAGTTAGGCTGAGTTTCGTAGTTGAGGATAAGAGATCATCCAAAACTTTATCGCTATTTATATAATTTATATCTTATTAATATAGGGTTTGAGATCAAAGAAGCATAAGGTTTTAGGAAGGCAAGGAGAGGCACAAGATCTGGACCATTCATTTTCAAGATCAATGATGCAGATTATGTCATGTCACGGGGGACTAGTTTGTAATTGTTTTTGAACGGAGGAACTAACTTGCAATTTTAAACAAAGTTAACATGAAATGGGTCATTTAGGCAACCTCTCTTTCTCTCTTCACAAAAACACACACAAAATCTCTCAATTCACACACTAACACACACAAACATTCACACACTAACACACTACCACCACCACCACCGTCCACCACCATCCAACACCGTCCACCACCTCCGCACCATTCACCACCGCCGCTTAACCGCCACCACTAGGGGTGTTCATAATAATCCGAAACCGGAAAACCGAACCGCAAACCGGGTGAACCGTACCGAATTTTAGATTAACCGAACCGATTTTTTTTTTGTTTTCCGGTTTCGGTTAACCGAACCGGCATTTTTTTCGGTTTTCGGTTTCGGTTTCGGTTCACACTTTGGCGATAACCGGTTAACCGAAAAACCGAAAAATTTAAATAATTATTTTTAATATTTATATTTCTAAATATAAATATATACTCAATTATTTGACATGGATGTTGATAAAACTATAAAAAAACTAGTATATATATATTTATATATACTTATTATAAATCAACATTATTAACTATATTTAGTTATATTTCTCTAATAGTTATTGTAGTCTACATGTTCAACAAAAATAATTGATCGGTTGTTCCTAAAAATGACTTCCTACCTACAATTCTACCATCACGTTTAGACTCACTCTTGTAACTTCAAAGTTCTACTTCAAAGTTAAACCTACCAAAACATTAGAAATATCTACTTGGAAGTAGGAACTTAACTTTTACTTCTATATTAACTCACTACTCACCGTATAGTTCTTGTATTATCAAATTCTTACTCTACACACTACACAAGTACGCATTACGCAAACACAATGAATTTGGTTGATGAAGATAACAATATGAATGACATTCGTTTGTGTGTGAACAAAATCCGTACTCTTGTGAAGTATGTGATGTCTACTCCCGCAAGGCTACAAAAGTTCAAATCTTGTGTTGAAGAGGAAAATATAGAAACTAATAGCCTCATACGCCACGACCTTGTTACAAGTTTGACCTCTACTTTCTTGATGCTTGAAAGCGCTTTGAAGTTTAAGAAAGCGTTCTCTAACATGCTTTTAAAAGATTATAGATTCGAGATGGAAGCTAGAAAATGTGAGGGTGGCATGATTACTGAATCAGATTGGGCCAAAGTGGAAGCTCTAGTTGGTACATGGAAACCGCGGTCTCATATTTTTGATGACATTTTCTCAAATATGGGACCTAGCAACAAGAATATCTAAACTATTTATATCATTGTTAGTAATTTAGTATCTGCTAGATTACGGATTACTGTATTTGTTCTCTTTGATTTGAGTTTGATGTTTCTTGCATTCACTATGGATATGATCGATTTTATGATTATGATTATTGTTATTGAATATTGATTAGTAATGTTGTGACTAATTTGGTGTTGAATATGTATATCTATAAATATTTAATTATTTATGTGTATTTACAAATTTACATTTTCGTTTGGGCCTATTGTTTAGCCCATTTATAAATTACTACCGAAATTTACACAACATCCATTATATTATATAAAATTATAAATACAATATGACAGTAACTTTACAAACTTAGGTTTTCAGTTTTCACGTAGTCATAATTTAGATTTCCTTTTTTACTCCTTCAACTATTCAAGGCTTCAAGCTCCATTGTCTATTGTCTAATTCAAACTTTAAAGCTCCACAGGTAACATATCCCAATCGAAAAGGTTTTCTACTTTAATATATTTTTATTGAAAATAATTGTTCTAGGTGACTAGTTAGTTGTACGGAGTATTTATGTTTGTTTGTAATTTCTAGGACTTAGAGATAAGAACCGGTTAGTTGGTTAACCGCATAACCGAACCGTAAAAGTCGGTTAACCGATTACCGGTTAATCAAACTTTTCGGTTTCGGTTTAGGTTCAAGAAATTGGTGGTTAACCAAACCTCCGGTTAACCGTCTGTGAACACCCCTAGCCACCGCCGTCGCTCCACTATCACCACCGTCACCGTCACCGAAAAAACGACGGCGGATTTTGTGGCCGGAGAGTTGAGATGCGAACTACCTCCGTTGGTGAATCGGCTTCCACCGGACGTAACCAACCGTGGTCGTTTCTCCATCTTCTCCCGCCGCTCCACCGCCACCACCGCCGCAACACCACCACTCCACCGTCACCACTACTTTCGTCATCATCTTTACAACTACCACCACCACTATATAGATCTAGATCTGAAAATTCGTAGATCTAGATCTAAAAAGTAGATCTACTTTTCAGATCTAGATATACTTTTTAGATCTGGAAAAAAACTCTAGATCTAGAAAAAAATCAACTTCATCCTGCATCTTATTGCATCTTACATTACTGCATTTTAAATGCAATTGATGTATATTAGTGCTAGTACTTTGTTTACTGCATCTTCTATATATTAGTTACTGCATTTATGACTTTTATTAATTTTTTACGTTTTTCCGACAGCTTTGATTTTATTTTTGAAATCGAAAAATTACTACTTCCTTTTTACAGCATCTTGTATATATTTATTGCATCTTATGTTTTTTCATATTTTATGTGTTGAAATAAAAAAACCACTGATACTTATTTTACTGCATCTTATTTACTTAATTTTATTATTTAATTTAAAAAATTACTATTACATGTTTACTGCATCGTGTACAATTTGATACTGCATCTTACGTTCTTTAGCATTTTTTACTGAATCTTGCATATTAAAAAAGTTTTTTGATTGAACAAATTTTTGAAAAATTTTCAGGTTTTTTTTCGGGCAATTTTTTGGGCAAGTCCATAACTTTGTTAAAATTGCAAAATAGTCCATCTTTCTTTTGCCCATTGATCCTCTTTGCTCCTCTAATCCGTTCCCTTAATATAGGTTTATGTTTAAATTCATGGGAATATATTCCGTGCAGCAAACTGCACGGATACTTTCGTGATATTAATTATACATGAGAGATGATTTGTATATATTTATATAAAAAAATTGAGTTAAAAATAAAAAATAAAAAATTGTCTTGCTTTCTAATTGGTCAATAGAAATAATACATCGAATACTATACAACTGAACCAAATATTTATAAAGAGGGAATATAAACATTTCCATAATATACATCTATTTATATTTATCAATATAAAAACATTGTCTATAATCATTTCCATAATATAACACCAATGATCTACAAGAAGTCTCCAACTTTCTACTAATATAAAAACGTTTAATGTTGTCTTAAAATCTTTGAAGAGTTTTGTCCTAAATAAATTGACCATATATAACTATTTTAAGTTAGCTTTAATTATTTTTAATTATATTTAATTTAAATATTATATTCAAACAGTGTTTTGAGAACCGATTTTTCTGCTAAACGGAAAAGGCGCCCTGTTTTGATCGGACCACTAGTTCAACCGGTTTAGTGTATTATATACACAAAAATTAGTTTTTGTTTTGATTTTAACCTTTTTGATCGCATAAATTATTTATGGTGCGTATTATTGTTAGAATTTAATAATAAATAAATAAAAGAAAACAATAAGAAAGAAAAAATAAAACTAAAAAAAAAATGGTGTGAACCGGTTCAAACCCAGTCCGATTTCCGGTCGAACCGGTGAACCGGACGATTCAACCAATTTTGGAAAGTGACCAAAAACCAGTTCAAAATGGACCGTTTTTCTTTCCAGACCCGGTTCGACCGGTTGAACCGGTCCGGTCCAACCGTTTTTCAAAACACTGTATTCAAATTCCAACTATTAATTACATACACGTTATCTTAATTACATTACTAAATTACACACTAGGATTAAACATTGAAAATTAATACTTTTAATGTAGCTGACTTCATTTGATGTTTTTAATTGAAAATTAAAATATACATGTTCTATTACCATCAGAACTAATTTATCTATTTTTGGTTACCTAAAATAATTTATCTATTTTTGGTTATCTAAAATAGTATGTTCGTTAAATAACTTGATATCATTTAATATCAATATACGTTTTTATCGTTATTTTATAGATTATATTTCAGTCGATTAAACTTAACATGCTACATTCTTTATAAAAAGAAAATACAAATTATTTGTTTAACTGAATGCACTTTGTATAATTATCATGTATTAAAATAATTGAATGTTTTATGGAATTTTGAAATTTTTATAATTCGTAAATTCAATTTAAGACAAATTTTGTTTCAAATGTAATTAAAGATTATATGTTTGATTAGTGACCAAATATTTAAATTTTGAAAGGCATTAAAAACATACCAAAGAATCAAAGAAGTAATATTGTAATAGAAGACTTTTATGTTGTAAGTAATTTTATTTATATTTTAAGAATTTAAAACTCAACAATACATATGCTTTATATAAATATAGTATTAGTATAGATATAGATATAGATACATGTTTTTTTAAATTAAAGAATACACATCATCATCATTATAATAAAATAAAATATATTGATGCGAATCTAAGCCATAGTTTAAAGAAACGTACGTACAACAAGTACAAGCAAAGTAGGGGCCACTATGTGAGAGCGACGTACGCGTCCAACTACGAATAACCCCAAATACGTCAATTCTCAATGAATAGATGCCACACTAAAATGATCGACTACCTTGTTGCATTTCTTTTGTTTTTATTCACTGATTTTTTTCTTCAAGATTCTATAGTCGCCTAGTGTTTAATTTTAACCATATTTAAGTTGACACGTAATAAATATATAAAGGGTGTGTTTGGTAAAATTAAATGGAGATGGAGACGGAGATGGAGATGAAGATGTGATGAAAATGGGATGAACATGAAGATTATTTTAGAAAAATATTTATGTATAATAAACAACAAATATCACCTTTTTCTCTCAACGGTAATGTACTTTACTTTAAAAAAAATTTAGTTATAGACAATAGTCATTGCTCATTTTAGCTAACAAAATAAAAAAAATGTTGCCTAGAGTTATAAAATATATTTAATTTAATTAAAGCTAGTTAGTCTACTAGTCGATCGAAGATGAAACCGTTTGACCACAAAAAATATAAAAATAAAGACATTCGGATATTGCTGGGAAGGCATGAGTGGCATACGTGCATAGTAGCCTTTTCAGTTTTCATAAATCCCACCAGGACCAGACCATTTACCGACCATTCCCCACTTATTTCTCTCCACAAGATTCCACTCTCCCCATATAAACCCCCACCCAACACACTCTCAACTCAACAAATCACAATTATTATTATTATTATTCTTAACTAAATCATCAGAGAAATCAACCACACAATTTTACTAAATATTTTCATTTCATCAACCATGCATAAAATCAGAGGTTTTAGAATCCGACACAAGCTCGTAAAGGTCATCAAATGGGGAGTTCATCGAAGACGAAACGATTCCAATTACTTAAGATTAAACCGGCCCAATTACACGACTAGAGCCATGTCGAAACTTTGTAGATTCGCACGATCGTTGAAAACAAGTGCCAAAAATATATATTTAAGGAAATCAAGTTCGAAATACATACGACTAGGGGAAAAGGTAGAAGACAAGTGTTCGGTTCCAAAAGGACACTTGGCGGTTTACGTTGGTGAAAAAGAAGATGATGCACGTAGAGTTTTGGTACCAGTGATTTACTTTAATCATCCATTATTTGGGGATTTATTAAGAGAAGCTGAAAAGGTTTACGGGTTTAATTATGATGGTGGAATTCATGTACCATGTCGGATATCTGAATTTCAGAACGTACAAACAAAGATTAATAAAGCCTCCGGTGGTTGTGATGGATTCCGTCCACGACGGAATTGGAGAATTGCTTTGTGATTGGTGGTGTGTGAATTGTGATTGCGTCAAAGTCTAGTTAGGACCCACTTAACTAGTGAGATAGTGATTTGCGAGGTTGCTAAATTCGACTTTTTTTTCTTAATTACTTTATTTTTTGTCAGCTGTAAATAAAAGTTTTTCTTAATTTTCTCTTGTATTTAAAGGAGTAAAATCTAATAATATTGGTATTATTTATTTTGCAAAAAGTATACATATAATGAAATTAGAAATGAAAAAGATCGTTGATACGTTTTCTACCATAAGAATGATTTTACAATAACTTTCCCCATTATATTATATACTCGTGCAAAGTTAATGGTAGCATGAAATATAAAAAATACAATATATATATATATATATATATATATATATATATATATATATATATATATATAATCAAAGGTTCAAATGAGAACCATGGAGTCGTGAATAAAATTTGTAGTGTGATAGTTGATGGCGGTAATATTTATCATTAACTATAAATTTTTGGGTGTATAAAAATGTTCTATTATCTTAACTTCCAAAAGTAGTTATTATATTCTTTTTTACAGTTTACTTTAGTTAATTCGATCAAGTCTAATTAACTCATTAATTATTTATAGGAATGGTATCTCAATTCTTTCGAATTAGTTGCGCCAACCCCTACTACATCTGCCTTTACGATATTTACTATAATACAATAATCTCACTGGCTACATGGACAATCTATGAAACATATCCTGCTAAGGGTCAAATTATTTAAGTTTTTACTTCTTTTTGGCATCATTAAAAGCTTCATTTATAATAGTTTCGTCATTGGTTTTTCAAAAATCTAGTACAAAAACTGATTGATTACAATAAATAATAATGATGATGATACCATCTGGGCTACTTGTTAACCCAAAATTTTGGCTGGCTTTACTGGACTCAAATTAAGATAGGCCCAGCTAGTTATTTACAACGCATCAAAAACGTTCATTTTAAACGATTTGTATCCTTAGTTACACAATTCATAACAATGTATATATTTATAGAAGAAGTGTGTTAAGTATTTAAAAAACAGAGTACATTTTGTCTTGTTAATACTTATTTTGTGAAAAATATATATAATCACATGGATCAAGTTACGAATTTTAAATTACAATTACAATTTACAATATTACATGATAGTAAAGGAGAAAGACCTTGAAATTTATGAAACCCATATATACAGTTATTTGATTCAAAGCAAAAGCACCTATACATCAAGATTTTAGACCACCATTGTTGTTTACATTGTAAATTTGGACATATTTATGCACAGTTTTTTTGTTCTTTCTTTGGAGCACAATCATTAAAATTAAGCACTATATCCTTTCTTCAATACACTCCACTGCCCAACATCATGCTCACTGCAAGCATCTACAGAGGCAGCTTCCATTGCTGCCTCAGTGACCTTATTGTTACAAATGTTAGCAAATGCCCGCATATGTTTCATCCCGTATTCTGTTAATGCACCACAATGTGTCTCATACACTCGAACCTACCACCATTAAGTCAATATAGTCATCAACTTATTTAAATAAAATTTTAGCTAAATTTTAACAAGAGAGGTGGGTATATAAATTTACCAAGGATTTAAGGCATCCCCAATCATCTACAAGTGGCTTTCCTTGAGTTCGAAGAGAGGTGAGGATCACACGACCATTGCCTGACCCAAATAGTTGCGTCCCAATGGCATCAATACTACTATCCAGATGTGATCTATGATTCTTTATGTCTGTCATCTGCTTCAACATATCAGCTTTTTCTTGCGATCCTTCAATCATTTTGTCGTACTATACAATAATAAATAAGTAAGCTTAATTAACTTAAAAAATTTAGTAGGTTAGACAACAAATAACTGTAAGATATTACCTTGCGTTGGAAAAACACGAGATCTGCCTCTCTTTGATTAATGACACCCATAGGTCCATCAGCGATAAACATGTCATCGGAGACATTAGATGCCCCAAAACCTTGATAAAGTGAAATGTTCTCAATACTAATATCCTTAGTCCCATACTCCATTACATGAGATCCTTCAGAGCTATTGTTATTGTAAGTCCTCACCTTTACCTAAACATTTTCATATTTAATTCCTAATTAAAGTTAATTAACGCTAAACATGTTAATCATTTATCAATCAGATACTTCTAAATAAAATTTGACACCAACCGTCTTATATTGTTGCTTCAATGTTTCTCCATTGGTGTCTTGTTTGTCGCTAAGAGCAGAGTATAACAACCAAATATTCATTGGACAAAAAATGAATGAAAGTTAATTAACACGAACAAGAGGAAAAAACAAATATACACCTATCTTCCATCCAAGCGATACTGTACAAATCACCCAAGCAAGTGTCGTACTCGGGTGGTGGAGGAGGTTCCATACCGGGACAATAAGTTCCCCAACTACTTTCTTCTGCATTTGACGCTGTTGTCACATAAATATTCATATCTTCCTTCAACAATCCTTCAAAGATACTCCCACTCTCACAGGATTCAACATATATAACCTAGTCGTAGCATCAATCCGATTTTGTTATTCCCCTAAAAGTTCATTTTTAAGTGTAAATTGAGATTGTTAATTTATATATGTCACCATTTCTTTGTATGTCCCAGCAGCATGCTTCTTTTCCAAAACTTCAATGAAGTCCTTTGCATATATATTTGGCATGTTTGGCATGCCTATAGTAAACAGTTAATAAAACGTTTATCAATTAACTTCATATAAATATCTCAATTTTATTTTAAATATTAGGATGAAGTATAGAGATCGACCAAGTGTGCCTGGGCCTCCATGATCCGTGTAAAAAATGAATATCCTATCATTCGGTTTACTGTCAACGACCTTCCCGCTTCCTCCTTTCACCGATTTTTTGTCACCAAGAAGTACAGCATACAGATTAGCCGACGTCACACTATCTTCAGTGTAATCCTGCAAACAAATTTTCTTTACTTGATGTAGCTTCTAGATCATATGATAAAAGTGGGACTCGATCTAAGGAAAGGAAAGCACGTACATAATGTTGTAGATTAATTATAGTGTAAAATTAACAATTTAGAAAAATTGTACTCTAATGAATATAATTGTTAGACCATTCGGTTTAGAAAAATATGGTTTTAGAAGTATTTTGTCGACTTCTTGTTGTTGGTCCTGTGGCCACACTATATTCGAATCTCCCACGAACTCAAATAATAATAATTGTTTTTATTTTTATTTTTTTTAAAAGGTAAACTCACACACACATTATATGTACAATTTTTTCTACGAACATATACATGTGTTCACCGTCGAACTTGAACCCACAATAGCAATGTTGGAAGGTCTTCACGATACCGCTAGACCAATAGCTATATATATATATGATGTTATTATTATTATTCTTTTTATAGATATTTGAATTTGAATAAAAAAACTTATGTCGTGATACCTAAAACTATTAAGTTATATATTAATTAGTTAATCCTTTATAATTTATAAATAAAAATAATAAATTGTACCTTGGGCACCCCTGTGTAGACGTCATGACCTTTAGGGTTGTTGATTATTACCCCGGGGTTTGGGTTATCCTCATGATCTGCAATATCGTCGTACATGAACACTATGATGTTCTCGTCTTTCAGTCCTCCTCTTTTTAGTATTTGATATGCGTGACAAACATCAGCCTACCGTAATATGACATTAAATAAACAACGAACTGAACTATATATGCGCGCATATGGTATGCTTACTGCAGGTTCGACATAAACATATATGTAATTTGAAAGAAGTATATTAAGTACTAACCTGGTGCCTATAATTGTAGTATTCTTTTGAACCAGCAACAAGAACCGCCCATGTTGTGCTAACTTCTAGTGCTTCGTCAAGTGAGCAAGACCCATTTAGTTGGCAAGATGACCGACCACCTTCCAACAAGGATGGTGTAGTCAAGATTAGTAGCACACAACTAAGCTTGAGAACCAATCGCCAAGACAACATTTTGAAGGATGAGTGACAACATTTGTTAAAACCACAACTTCACTTAATAATATATATACAAGTAATTGAGATAACTTTATAGTATACTATAAACTTGTAACATTAAATTAAATTATATATACAGGAAGAAGGTTTAGCTTTCAACTTCATTGTCAAAAAAATTGGTAATGGCAAGGCAACAAAAGAAAATGGGCATTAAGGTTGGTTCCAAATAATAATAGTCATCAATGATGTAGAAGGTGACTGCTCCACAATGCTTATTAGTTATTACCAATTTGTTATGATTGCATGCTCCACTATTATATTACTTTTGAGACTAGCTAGCTAGTGGAGTTTTTATATTAATTTCTTTTAACCGGTAAAAATATCCGGCGTGATTTCTGTAATCAAAAGTGCGATATCAGTACATATAAATGATATATATGGATTTTGAAATTCCTATCTCAGTCGTATTGAAAAATCATATATTCATCAGGAGTAAATATATAATACAAGTTATTATTAAATGAATAGTGCAAAAAAGATTTTTTTTTGTCAAAGTTCTATAAAATTTATTTTAACTTAAAATTTTACGTGGGTTATTCCACAAATCAAAAATAAAAATCATAGATTATACATACTTTACTTAAATAAATTTTCAAACACCATTTTAATCAATCTATATTATTTTTTAATAAATCATTTAATTCGATATGAGAAAAATATGTGTTTTATTATCAAAGTATCAAACGGTCATGTAACTCATTTAGATCAGTCAAGCAACTTGCTAGGGAGCGCCATTCTTAACGCGAAATATGTTAGAAAAAAAAATGGTTTATAAGGAATAATTTTCATTGATCTTGATGCCTCTTAACGCGAAATATGTTGTTAATTCATTTTTTATGTTATTTCATTGTTATAACTTTTTTAATATTAGCCTACATATTGACTAACACTGTAAGAACAACTGTAATTCCACGAATATTAATATATCCTTCTGTTAAAAAAATATCATTTCGCACTGACCGTTAACTTGAGCTAGTGACAATCATTGTCTCATGTCATTTTTCAATGACAACCATTATCTCATGTCATTGTGTTTCTTTAACATCCAATTTTTACTCATGTCAAAGTATATGATGTATATTAAAGAGTTAAAAGTAAAAATCGATTAAAAATTACACCTTTAACTTAACAATATTAATTTATTGAGCTACTTACAAGTTAATATTAACAATATATCTATATTTTTTAAATGATCGTGCATTGTACGGACTCAAGACCTAGTATCTTATATTTCAAATATAAATAAAAACTTAAAATACATGTAACTTTTTACTGTAAAATTGTAGGTTCATGTATATACGTTTGCTCCAACTTCACATAATCAAACAAAACGTGTGTGTGTGTATATATATATATATATATATATATATATATATATAAAAGTAAAATTTTGAAAGAAAAAAAAAATTTAAGTCTCAAAAGTCGCTTTTTCTAGTTTTACTTAGACTGCGTTTGATTGCTGCTGAATGAGCTCGTTCAGAGCCGAATGCTGAATCGCTCAGCACTCAACACGTTTGTTTTGCATAAAAATTTACCTTTGAACTGAACCAAAACCTTTGAATCGCTCAGAACCCATACATACTCTGAACGGTGTGGCCTTTCATTCAGCGGTGACAATTTCCATTGTTGCCCTCAACTTCCTAGTTTCAACTCTTTCAATCTGTCTTTCTCTACTTTCTTTCATCTCTTATTCTTTCATCTCTTTATTTCACCATCTTCATTGTTCTACTCCCCATTAAACCTCTGAAATTCCATTGAAAGTGCCGGTTGCAACGGAGCATCCGTAAGATTTATGAATAATTTATTTTGTTTTTCCGATTCACTATCTTTAACTGTTGATTCCCTTTTTATACGATCAAGCATGAACTAACGACATAGTTTTTCATATCCAGTATAGTATAGTAGTACCTATATAGTTGAAGTATGTGGCCGAAATTTATGCTGTAGAAAATGGGGGAGGAGTAAAATGCAAAATTATCCACGTGTTTCATTTTAGGATTGTAAATCAACAGCTTGCAATTCGTTTGGTATAGCCACCAATTTAAATTATTTTTGTATGTATTTTTTTTGAAAGTATTAATAAAGTTTCAAGATATTTTGAGTTGAAATTATAATAGTCTTACTATTACTGTTACTAGTACTATTACTTTTTATTAAAAGTAATGATAAATTGCGTCTCGGCTTTTGCGTCCGGGTGATCGAGTTGCATTTCTCGGTCACCGGCTTGCATTTTTCGGTCACGCGTCCGAGTACGAGTATTTGCGTCCTGGTTATGCGTCCGGGTACAAGGATTTGCGTTCGAGTAACGTTTGCGTCTCGGTGACCGAGTTGCATTTCTCGGTGACCGACTTGCATTTCTCGGTGACCGACTTGCATTTCTCGGTCATCGACTTGCATTTCTCGGTCACCGACTTGTATTTCCAGTCACGCGTCCGGGTATGGGGATTTGCGTCCGGGTATTCGTATTTGCGTCTGAGTGTGCAGGACGGGTGGCTTCTTTGGATAAGATTCTTTGGATAAGATATTTTGAGTTTTCCGAATTTTTATCAGTACAATTTTCAGATTAGATTTTTCTGGATAACATATATCATCCTAAAAGCATATTTTGCATATTTTTCAGATAACATTTTTTTTCTTTTAAAATAACCCGATTTCATCAATTTATACACAACAACTTCACAAAATACTCTCAACTTCATAAATTTATTAGTTTATTTGACAACAAACCCATACAACACTCTCAAATTTCAACCTTAATTGATCTGATTTGTCATTGAAAGGTACGATTCAAAAAATTGTAAAGTTGCAATTTATATTGTTTTCATAATCAAAATGAGTCAATTCTCTGATAAGTTTAAGGTCTATATTTGTGCCGGAGGTCGTTTTGAATATATTAACAACGTCCCTATGTATTTACAAATAGAATGCCGTAGAGTGCCTTTAAAACTTCCTGTTGCACCGGAAAAACCATTGACTTGCAAAATTTTGTTGAAAAATGTTTTACGGAAATTAGGTTTACCACTTGACTCACCAATTTTAATGAAATATAAGGTCGATCAGTATGTTGTTGATATAACTGATGATGTTGAAGATTTTGGCGATTTTTTGACTCATGGAATTAATAATGCTCCTATTGAAATTTACGTTGTGGATATTGTATCAAATGTTTCTGGTGCCGGTAGCAACCAACCTACCAGTAGTAGTAGTGGTTGTCAACAACAATTTTCGGCACCTTATTCACCACAATATCAATTTCATTTCCATGCTGCTCCACAATACCCAACATATACCACGTTACCAGAACAAAACAACCAAGACACTCAATATAACGTATTTGAACAACCACATCATCACGAGGATGTTCAGTATATTCTTGACGATCCTCATGATGATGATCATTATGATAAAGAAAATGCCAATCCCCCTAAACACTTTGACCATCCCTTTGATAATCATAATGTTGGGGATGATGAGGAGGAGCTGGATCCAAGAGATCCAAATGACAACACAACATCTCCTACAGCAACCACAACCACAACCACAAAGAATAAATTCTGGAATATGCCGCCACTATTAAGTGATAACAATCCAGAAAGTACAAAACGTCCAGTTACAATGTATGAACCCTCTAACCGGATTTAAGTTGGACAAACATTTGAAAACAAGGAGGAGTTGCTTCTTCAGCTTCATACCAAGTGTCTTGAAGAGGGTTTTCAGATCAAACCGAAGAAGTCGAACAAGACAAGGTATACAACATCATGTGTCTTGCATGATTGTGAGTGGAAGGTAAGTGCACGTCGTATAAACAACAGTAACAACTTTCAAGTTAGAAAGTTAGTTGACGTTCACACATGCACTTGGACTCAAATCATGTCGAATAACCGACATGCGAGCAAGAAGGTGCTCGGTCACATCTTGAAAGAGTTGATGACTTTGGAGGGAAATGTGTATCTAGGCAAAGAAATACAACTCGATATGACAAAACGCTTCAAAATTAGTCTATCATACAACCAAGCATGGAGAGCCAAATGTTACGCAATAGAGTTGTTGAGAGGTAGTCCGGAAGATTCTTTTAAAATGCTTCCTACCTACCTACACAACCTAAAGCTGCATAATCCGGGGAGCAAAATGAATGTGATCACCGATGAGAAGGATCGATTTCTAATGTGTTACATGTCCATTGGTGCAGCTGTAAGTATCTATAATTTGTTTTCACCTATGTTTAGACATTATATTCTTTTGGTTCATTGATATGTCTCTATAAATGATTACAGATACGGACATTTGTCAACCATACGCGCCCACTTATTATAATAGATGTGGCACATTTGAAGGGTGGTTACTTAGGAACCAATTTAATTGTTGTGGCGATGGACGACAATAACGGCATCTTGCCACTGGCATACGGAATCGGGGCATCAGAGACCGTCGACGTTTGGACGTGGTTCCTAGGAAACCTACGTGACGTCCTCGAATCTGCGGGTGGGATCGAGAACTTGACCATCATTTCTGATAGGGCTTCTTCAATTGCAGCTGGCATCTCAAATGTCTTTCCAGATGCCTTTCACGCCATATGCTGTCGTCATTTGTTGATGAACCTGAAAAGAAGATCTTCCAAAGTAAACCACTACGAATGGCATTATTGGAAGATGTGTAAGGCGTACCGTAAGTCTGATTTTGATCACCATTTTGGTGTGTTTTCTAGACGCTTACAAGCCTCTGCCAAGGTTCTTACAGATGTTGGGATAGAAAGATGGTCAAGGCATAATGCTACCCTTAATCGATATGCTTACATGACGAGTAACAGTGCAGAGTCCATTAACGCCATGAGCAAGCATGCTAGGAGGCTCCATGTGACAATGTTGTTGGAATTTTTTCGATCCTCGGTGCAACAGTGGTATTACAAACATCGTAACACTGCGACTGAAGTTAAAACACCTGTTACACCATATGCCGAGCACAAGATCGGCAAAAGGAATGGGAGATCACTAGGTTGGATTGTGAACCCATCCACAAATATGATTTGTGAGATGGTGGATGGGAAGAAGAATGAGACAATGAACTTGGAAAACAGAACATGCACTTGTTATGGCGGTAGCCCGTTTCTTCAACCAGGACGTTGTAAGCTACTATGTTGAGAGGTATTTCACGTCAGAAACATATCGAGCAGCTTACGCAGAGACTATATACCCAATGGCTCATCCTTCAGAATGGGTCGATCCAGGTAATTTGCAAACTATCTTACCACCGGTCCTTGTGAAAAGACAAAGTGGTCGTCCACCTGGCCGTGCTCGTATTCCTTCGAAAGGAGAGGAGAAAATCAAACCCAAGCAACGATGTAGTCGTTGCAATGGAATCAGTCATAGCCGATCTGGTTGTATGGCTCCTTACGATAAAACTGATGAGCAAAGCGGATCAAGAGCCAAATCGAGATCCATTTCAAGGTCACACGGCAAAGCAAAGGTGGAAGAATCTAAGTATGAGCCGTGGAATTTTTCAAGTGTTCATTTGGGCCACCCTTAACTTATGTAATGTATGGAAATGTGTAATCTATGTTGAGTTGTATGTGACTTATTTTATTCATTAAAAGTCTTAAATTACAACATTACAAAATACTTCAAGTTTGAAACGTTTGACATGAACATTGTTGACAGTTTTAAATGGAAACAACCGAAAGAAGAACATGTTGTTAAATCATCAATCTCTGGTTTGGTCTTTGTAAACTAATCGAGTTAACAACATGTTCTTCTTTCGGTTGTTTCCATTTAAAACTGTCAACAATGTTCATGTCAATCGTTTCAAACTTGAAATATTTTGTAATGTTGTAATTTAAGACTTTTAACATAATAAAATAAATCACTTCAAACGAAACATAGATTACACATTTCCGACAATGTAAATGACAATGCTGGTAATTAGAAAACCAAACCGTAACTAGATAAGGTGACTCGCAAATCCCGGACGCAAATGTGACTCGCAAATCCCAGACGCAAATGCGACTCGCAAATTCCGTACGCAAATGTGACTCGCAAATTCCGTACGCAAATGTGACTGGCCATAAAGACTGGATAAGATTCCCAACTGATAAGATTTATACAACTAGATAAGATTTCCCTAGATTTTCTAGATTTTATTGGATAAGATTATACCTTATAAAATCATTTAGCCATCTATATCATCCAACCATCTGCACTTTCAGCCATCTCCATAATCATATTCTTATAACATCACATTTCATTTATATTTCAGAAATACACTATGAGCAATACACACAACTCGTATTGTAGAGTTATTGAAGAAGAAGAATAGTTGATCAATCTAACATCATATCCACTTCCGTTTTACGGAGCTTTGAGGAAAGCTCATTGGGTATTCTGATAAACCTTCTTGATCGAATCCATCCACTCCGCATTGAAGAATTCTATACAAACTTTCATTTTGACCGGAGTTTCAAGACCGTTGAGTTCAAGCTAAACGGCCGTCCCATTAAGTGGAGTCTTTCCACTTTCTCTATGTTTTTGGAACTCCCAGTAGAGGAGTTCAATTCTATTGCTCACAAAAAGAGCTAGGATATATTAGTCTTCGTATTATTCATCTCCATCAGATTGTTGATGATATTTGCAGTGAAGGGAGTCGAGATAGATGCAAGTCACGTGGCCTAAATGAAGTCTTTGATCTTGAACCGGAGTTGAGAACAATGTTTGATATTGTTCGTTATAATATCTCTTGTCGCTCTACAGAGCCACATATGGTCTATGCCATTGAAGCCCTCATGGTTTATTGGATCAAGAACAACATATACTTTGATGTAGGTTATATCGTAGCAAATATCATGCAACATGCCGTTACCTACACCAATAATCCCTTTCCTTATGGCATGTTGCTCACTAAATTGTTTCGCCATTTATCCCTAGTCACTACGCCGTCATACACGCTTTCATTTTCTCCCATAAGTGAACACGTTTTAAATTTGAGACTTTAAACTTCTAGTATTATTTTGTAATGTTGTAATTCTTATTTAATGTTGGGGTCCTTTTAATGTTTAATAACTTGTAATGTTGTAATTCTTATTTCAAGGATCTACATTGGTGAACAATATCCTTTTGTTGTTCAAAAAAAAGAAGTCCATTAGAGTTGAAAACTTCCAATAGTTTGAGAATTATTTTGGTTGTTTCCATTTAAAACTGTCAACAATGGGGTCAAAGTTTAAATGAACAAATATATTACAAAATATTTACATTCGACAAAGAGTTACAAATTTATGTTATACAAAATATTTCTACGAAGTAGTTGCCTTTGGTAACGGTGGTAGGGCGGTTGCCAGTCAAAACGTGCGCGAAAAATGTGTCCATCATTCTCTTCCTATAATCCAACGCGACCTTCTTGGTGTCTTCAACTTCGAACTCCATCGTATATATTGATCTCATAGTCAACCTCTCCATGTTGTGGCACACCCACACACCGCAGTCGCCTAGTGAGCCGGTCTGCTGAGGAACATCATATGCCAACGAAAATGACAATTCTACAGTATCAAACATAAAGAGAATTTTGCCACCTTCAAAATGCTTCCAAAAGCCAATGGCATCCAAATAGGGCAATAAATGGTCACCCAGCTCTTCCACTAAATGAAGTCGATCAACGTCCTTACAAAGTCTTGTAAGGCTGTCATACCCCACAACATCCTAAGTTCGAAGATCCAACACCAGCAGAATCCAGTGATTGTGAACCGGCTCAACAGCGGGGAACATTACCTGTAAATATAGACAATTTATTGATAAGACTTAGGAGTATAAGTATGCATTTTTAGGTATCCACTAAATGGATTGTTTACTTACTTTTTCGCACTCCCACCACGCTGGGTATGGGGCACGAGTGCCATTCGCATATCCCATCAAATGTTTATAATCCACACCCCCCTCACCTGGGTACACCACCTCGCCATCCTTCTTCGGCTTCTTCTTCGTTTTCGGATCCCTATAAGCTTTAGACGCCTTGAAAATCTCAGTAAAACCTACTGGCATGATGGTCCAACGCAAACCACGATTAAGCTGAGAGCATCGAGGCCAAGTCCTATATCTCCACCACATCAGTAGGCATGCCCAACCGTCAATATGCTGTGGAAAACAAAATTTAAGATCAGTATGGTCATCCTCCTGAAAAAATGTTTTTTATAAATAAACACCAATTCAGAACTCACCGTATTTTCTAGGTCTCCGCTCTCGAAATCAACATACAAGTGCGCCCAAAACTCCTTTGTCAAAAATATGAAAGTCCCGCCCTGTTGGACGAACATGCAACGCACCTCACCGCCGATCATATATAACTCGCGAACAGTGGATGGTCCGGCAATGACTCCCGTCTCAACAGATGCCGCTAGGGGAGGATTGGTGAGAAGACCTGTCTCTGGGTTCACTAAAGTTGACACCATTTCCACCATCCCATCCTCTGTAGTCTCCAGCCCAACTGCCTTCTTAACGGATTTCTTACTTTGATGTTTAACTGGCACGGGCACAGACTGTTTTAGAGCAGCAGGAGCAACCGGGTTGACGGGTTCTTTATCCTCATTTGCAACGGTAGATGCTGCCTCCACCGTTGTCGGCTCAGCTGCGGCTTTCATTACCACCCGCTCAACCGACTCAGCTGCGGCTTTCTCCGCCGGCTCAACCGGCTCAGCTGCGTCAAGAACCATCGGCTCAACAGGCTCAGCCGCGGCTTTCTCCACCGGCTCGTCATCAGCTCCCAAATTAACCGGTGGTTCTTCAAGCGCCGCCTCATTCACCACGGAAGGTTTCTTCACCAGTCGTTTCAATTGGGTCGGGGTATAATATGGCGACAGCCTAGCCCTGCCCAATCGCCGCTCTCGAATACTACGACGCAATACCCTTGGAGTTGAGATCTTGGCAGTAGTGGCTGGTAAAGTATCTGATACATAACCCTCATCAGCGTCGTCCTGAAAATAAAACATAAAATTTAAGTTAAACACTAACCCTAATGAGTGTCAAAACATCTAGTAAACAACATGGTAATACCTGATGAGGGTCAATTACATTTAGTAACCTAGCAATCAGCGCGTCCTGAGCATCCACCCGCTGAAGTAAAGTGGAAATCGAGACCTCGTGCCTAGCAATAATGGCATCCTGACTCTCGACGCGCTCTCGCAGGGACTCTAACTCTTTGGATGAGGCACGCTGAGATGTGTGACGGCGAGTGAGCTGCACCTCAGCACGAGGTGCGGTGGGTTGAGGAGTGGGCTGCACCTCAGCATCGAGTCCGTCAAAAAATCGGCAACTGTCATTCCACTATTGGCATGAAGTCTCCAACTCAGTCGGCTTCAGCGTCCTCAATGGCCGATCGTCTTTGTGAATATCGTCCTGCAGTGATAATTCGCTATTTATTTCAAACTTGATTTTTATTTGAAGAAACAACCATGCATGATGATAATTATGGAATGCACATCACTAACCGAAATAGTCAGCACATCGACATATTCCTTCCAATCACTAACCCTCCTAAGTCGACGCCAGTATAATGCCCGAGGGACGCCGTCTCTATTGGTGTTACATGCATTATTCGACACCTGAAGGTGAAAGGCCTCCCAGATCCAAATCTTAAAACAAAGCAGAATGTCAAATAATTACATACGTTAATACAAAACGTAACTAACTTAATCAGTTTATAATTACATACAAAGTTACCTTAAAGGCCCACGTGAAACCGACCAAAGTGTATTTACACCCGGTCTGACTGCTCCGCTGACTCATCTGTTGACTGCTCCGAGCAATCAACGCATTCTTCAACTGCGGAAAAGTATGGTCCCAAATCCGAGAACCCCAAGGGTACTTGTTGATGTTGTTGAGGTCCTCAAGCATGTGCATGAAATCAGGATGCACAATCTGCATGGGCTGATTTCCCATGAAGCACCTCTCAACGAGCATGATAATACATACCCGGACGGCATCCTCATCGCTCATTTTGCTCACCCCGTTAAACATGTAGGGTTGATTGAATAACATCTCAATGTGCAAAATGGAGATCTCTTTCAACAAAGCATGGGGCTGAAAGACCCGATCGCGTAAAGCAGGTCTCGTGCCCCGAACTTTCTTGGGAATATAATCCTTCATATCTGTCTTAGAACCGAAGCGGAATCCGGTTACTAAACAAAACTCTCTTCGCCCAAACCGTATAGCATAACGGGGCGTCAGTCTAAACCATAACTCCTTGGGCTCCTCACGAGGCTTAGATAGGCTTGGACGCTCACATCGTCTCTGGAGCAAATTGTGTACGTATCCAGGGTCGTTGTCTAGACACTCCACGTCTAACCAAGGCCCAAAGCATGTGCGTCTAAATATCACCTTCTGCTCGTCCGTCAACAACATGTTAATCTCCTTGATTACCGACATGTGGTTCTTCATTGTTAATGAAGCGTCGAAAAAACCCTACACAATTACACAATTAGTACAAAAACGCACCAAGTATAGATTACCTAGCTTCGATTGATTGCGAATTGCGAAACTCTATGAATTGCGAAACTTAGTTTTAGTGCGAAACTTAGTTCAAGTTTCGCATGTTGCGAAACTCAGAATGAGTTTCGCATTTGTAAAGTTTCGCAGGGTACTATTCATGCGACACTAAGCTATAGCGACACTAAGCTACGTCGCTAAGTGTCGCTTAGTGTCGCTTAGTGTCGCTATTAGTGTCGCTAGTTTTGTTCGAGCGAGCTTAATTAAGTTCGCAGGGTATTATTCGAACGAACTTAATTAAGTTCGCAAGGTATTATTCATGCGAACTTATAATAAGCTCGCTGGTACAAGGGCAATTTTTGCGTCCCGATCTTTGCGTCCCGATCTTTGAGTCTCGGTCATGACCGAGAAACGCAAAGATCGCGACCTTTGCGTCTCGGTAATGAGCTCGGTGACAACCGGTCACAAGCAAAACGATCTTGGTCACAAACTAACGAACCCGGTTTACATCGTTCTAAATCAAATCTCAACAACAAACTAACCTCAAAAACACATACACCATGATAACCAACTAAAAAACCAACTATTTAATTCATAAAACACAAAAAAAAATCATGCACGCCAACTGCTCGATGAAATGTCAACTATAAATTTGGGAAATATAACGATAACTCAAAGTTTAAATGGGGTTGTACCTCATAAATAGATATCTTTCGAGATTTGCGTGCTTCCTTTTCGATTTGAACTTGCGAACTTGTTTCGGGTTAAAAAAAAGATGAGCGCCGTTTGAGGTTTTGGGTTTTAAAAAAATTTGAACTGAAAATCCCTTTTTTTTTTGTTTACATAACCTAAATTTTCGGATTTTCGGGTTGCAAACGGGTCACCCGGACGCATAACTGGGACGCAAAATCATATTCCCGGACACAAATCCTCGTACATGGACGCGTGACCGAGAAATGTAAGCCGGTGACCGAGAAATGCAACTCGGTCACCCGGACGCAAAAACCGAGACGCAATTTGCGTTCGCAAATTTCGTCCAGGAGTTGCATTTCTCGGTTACCGGCTTACATTTCTCGGTCACGCGTCCGGGTACGAAGATTTGCGTCCGGGAATGTGATTTTGCGTCCCGGTTATGCGTTCGGGTAGGGTAAAAAAGCAATTTAAAAAAAAAAAAAGGTAAATTTTTATAAAAGTTTTTAAAAAAGGGTATTTTGTTTAATTTCCTAATAATTAAGATGCGCTAAGTTTGCAATATTAATCTTGGCGATAAGATAGGATTAGGTCATTATTCATCTTCTTGGCTTCAATCTGAAATAGAATCTTGAAGTTGAAGCAACATGATGTATTGGGGATTCGTTTGAGAAATGTCTTGGTGCAGCTTCAAGAATGTGAATTTATTTACAGAGGTGTTCACACTTCATAGTAGTAAGTTTTAAGTTTTAAGTTTTAAGTTTTAACAGGGCCGGATTTGAGTTGAGTCTTTATATAAGATGACGAGCTGCACATGGCCCAAATTTCTTAACGAGCCTATAATACAAATGTAATGTGCATAATGATATACAGCCCAAGTAAGTCTATTTTAACTAATCTGTTCTCTACATTAGGACTCTACTTTTGACTGTATATACATAGCTAACAACTTTAAACCACTTCTTCTATTCTCAACAGGGACATGTAACACCACTAACACATAGATATACATACAAGAAAAAAACACCGCATGAGAAAAGTTACATAGAACGCTTCCTCAGTTGGGTCTTTCTCAACCAAATTATTGCATACGCAAAGGCACACGTGTGTTTCATCCCGTAAGGAGTCAGCAATCCACACTGCTTCTCAAATAATTAGGCCTAGCTTCAACGGAACCAACGATTAGCAAAATGATTATATAAAACATAATTTATGCTGAAAAGTACACAGTTTAAGCTACAAGTAGAACTTACAGTAGATTCGAGACACTCTCTGTCATCAACTAGAGGTAGGCCACAACCTCTTGCCGCACTGAGGATAGAAAGACCGTTTCCATAACACGTGATCCTGAACAACAAGTTTTAGTATTAGATGTTTTATCTTTCAACTTTAACATTTTACAATGTGAAAGCTGATCGCAAGTGCTTCAAACCGCAACATCTTCATTTCGATTAACCTTATAAGAGATGATGAGAGTCCTAGAGATTGACATACTTAAGTTCACTATTAAATTGAAGATTCCACTCCATAATAAAATGGATGGCATCCAATAAGAGTGAAAATCTGTTACTTGATCTCCATCACAGATAAGGCGTTAAATAAAAACTAAAAAAGCGGTTGGCAGATTTTGAAAGAGAAATGTGTGTGGTGGAGCGTGTGGCTGAGTTTAACAGGAGAGATTTGTATTAAAAGCTTCCAATCCATAATAAACTGAATGGCAAACAACATTTAGCTAAACATGGAACTCAGTTTTCGGATCACCTTACAAATGAGACGTTTAATCAAGCGTAGATTGATATCATTTCACTGTATCATTCGATAACTTGGTTACAAGATTTGCAAAAAGATAATTCACAAGTCTTGTAACATATCATATGTTACTCCATCTATCTCAAATAATACAATACTTTCAACAGTTATTATGTTTTAACGATTTCGTTTTTGTATCTTCTCAATCCTAATAATTACTGTGTTATGATGTAAATAATACTGACCTTATGTCACAGCAATGCTCAAAGGAAGATCGGAACTAGGCCAAATCCGAGTCTCTTCCGTCTGTGAAGCAAACTGGAAAGTCATTAAATAAATCATGCAACTCTAGTCGGTCAAAAATAAATCAAGACACTAGAAGGTATATTGCACTACACAACACGAGTTTCCTTACCTATCACATAATCGAGTAAGCTGATCATCAAAATAAGTGAACGAGGTACGAGTGTCAAATATTGCGTCAAAATCGTCATCTCTCCCACAACCGCTTCTCATGCTGATGTTATAAGTTTGGCTAGTACAAGAAAACCAGAAAAGTTGAATACAGAGAGTCAAAGCCATTCAAATCGGTTCACAACTTCTAAATTCAATATAAATCAAGATTGATTGGCGTGACCCATTGATTCGAGGTACCTTTATCTCCAAAATTGATTTCCTCCCGCACCATCATCGCCGAAGCACATGGAAATAAATGAGCAGTAAGACCACTGCTGCTAGGATGGTAGGAATCGATAAGTCCTCCATGCCAAGCCTAAACAGTTCAATGGGGGATTTACCAATCTAAACAAGAGCCACTTGGGATCATTCCACAGCTGCGATGAAATATATTACAATTAACAACAAGCATGTATGATGGAACCACACACGTACACATCTATTTTGTTCAAACAGGCAGTCTGACTTTAAAGGTCAGAGAAGACACATTTTGAAAAGTCAGTACGATTTCCATATTTACTGCAAGTCCTAAACAATAACCACATACGAATAGGTTTGGGTATTAGCATGAAAAAACACAAGAATCTTGAGGTTAAAAATAGTATGTTTGACTCAATCGTCAACGCTCATATCTTTTTTTCGATGATTCCGTGGTATGTATAAAATATGTTGGTGCAGTTTTACAAATTGATAATAACTTCTCCTGTTTGAGGGAGAACTCCTTTTGAAAGAATCTAAAAATACGACAATCAATTTATTTATAAATAGCATGAAGTGAAAATAATCCTAAAAAAACACTTACTCGGCCACTTCTTGTAACCAATCCCTTCATTCAGCTGCGACAATCGCAAGGTATCTGAAACAAATCACTCCCAGAGTAAGATGTGTCACCAATGAATCAAAACCGCTCGTAAGGCAATACGAAATGTAAGATGTGTCACCGGTTGATTCTTAATACGCAATCCTTCAATATACTATTTATAAAAACCGCAAGTCATAACTTAATAATTTGTGCCTCATTTAAAGATAAAGTAAAGACCAACATTATCCGCAATACCAAATTAAATCTGAAAAATATCAACTCAAATATCAAGATAAGGCCATAGCAAAGAAAGCCACAGCAAGTTTGAGCTGCACTGCAGCAAATTGATTTCATGTGAGGTCAATTTCAGCAGAACATAAAGTACTCAATCAACTATATATGCAATAATCATCCTCAATTGGCATTCTGTTAGTTGATTCCATTTAAAAAAAAAAAAAAAAACCATTTAAAGCAACAGAGATAACAGATTCACTTTAACGGAGTTTCATAAAGTTCAAGAACTAGGCAACAGAAGGTTTTCTCATTAGTCGAAGGCATTTAGTAGTATAAACAATAATCAGTTGTCATTTCAACTATACTCCCCTTTTAGAACTACAAACTCAAATACATTGTTATACTCCTTGAAGTCAGACTTTTTACACCTTTTTCAGATAATTTAATCATTTACAGGATTGCAACTGCGAATTACAATATCATAAATACAGTCATGAATTAACCTATTCCAGAGGATTCCTTGAATCGATCCAGCAATTGCATGCGCCGTAAAATAAGTAGAGAGCATTTGCTGGAAATAGGAGTCAGCCTCTGTCTCTATATGATCTGCATATACTTCAATTGTTGACGAATCAGGACCACCATTGTATTTTATCCTTGAACTGCTGTTCGTAAACTTCAAAAGTAGTCTTTCCATTTCCTTATAAAGTAGGTTAGAGGAGAGCAAGCCCGTATGTGATTGAAAAACCTTAAGTCTTAACATAATCTATCGGACATTCCTGCCCAAACATGGTTTTGAATCAGGACATTCCTTCCCAGTTTATCAATTTTATGGTTTGATTCCGAGTTTTACATGCTCTTAAGTCTTAACATAATCTATCGGATGGGATAAGAAAAATGTTTGTGTAAACTATACACATTTACTTAGATCAAGGTAAAACCGAAACTACACATTTTATTGACAAATTCAGAAAATTGAACTAGACATATGCACTATGTACAAATTACAGACTCTAAAATAGTATTGGTACCTTCAAGTACAAACTTAAATTGAGAAGTAGTGCACATACTCCACACATTGCTGCTTCTTTAATCATGTTGCATTTAGCAGCATCCAGCAACGGGATAGCTTGAAGCGCCTTATTGAAGCACAATTTTCCAAATCCTTATCGCCTTTCAGCAACAGATACAAGCCCTAGCTTGTTATATTCAGGAGCGAAACCAGGCTACAGGTCCGATGATATTGTAAACATGGCCTATGCACATTCACGTTGCTTGTGTTGATGGTAGAAATTTCCCAAATTACAAAAGACTGTATGTGCCTGTTGGGGCTTCGCTAACGATAAGCCACATTAATATACTTCTTCAGCTTGCGAGATGATGCCTCTGATAGTTGCAGAGAGATTCCTGGTGTTGCAGTGTTCAAAAGCCATGATGAGAAAATCTTGTGATGATAATCGTATCACAATGTTAACAGTCTACACATTATGGAACATTCAAGTTAAAACTACTAATTAAACAGGCGTTTGGATTTGTGTTTGAGAACTAATTATTTGATTACAGCGACTTCAAGTCACGATAATTAAACTATTAACATTTGGATGACAATATTTTGCTTCTGATTAGCTTATTATTCAAAGCATGGAAAAAAAACTCTTTGGATAATTGATTCCGTTTAGGTGCAATAAAACTGGTTATCCATGGTAAAGTATAATTCTACCTCTTCTATTAGTCTTTTTTGATAGATTACACTCATTTCGTAATATATCAACTCATTGGTTATATCGGACGACCACTCAAACATCCGACTTTGCCACTTCAAAAAGCAGAAGCAGATCCAAACACACTGATTATCTGATTCTCATCATCTGATAAACTATAATCACTTTCAGAATGTAAATCACCCCCTAAGAAAATCTTGTGATAAATTTGAGTCCACGAGATTCCCTTATATTGCAATTGACAAAGTATGTTTTGAGTCAAACCTTGCGATTTTCGTACGATGAACACCAAACAATCACATAAGGATTGCAGTTTAAATTAAGGAGAAGGTATAAATTGTGAAATACCTAGGTTTGACCAAACATAGGAGCATTCCCTGTCACGAGCAACTGCGGCCTTGAGGTATGTTTGGGATGTTCTAGAGTCTTGGATACAGAGACTATGAAACCCAATTTGATCCTCTAATATTCCTGAAATATTAGGGAACAGAAAATATAAATGGTTCCTATTTCATTGTTGTCAGCAGAAATGACACAATGGGCAGAATATGTAACGGGTCAAAATGAGTAATTTTAAGTCCAGTCAAAAGGGGTCAAAGTCAGGTCATGACAACCTGAAACACCTTTTGCCCATAATCCATATATTTTATTGAAAATTTTTAGTGTGTCAAATAAGTTTACGAAACTTATAATAGTCGATTATTGGATCCAACAATTTGGGCGTGTCATGCATTAACAATACCCTTCGGGCGAAATTCAATGTGTTTGACCCATTTCCTTATAAGTTATTCTTTTATTTTGCATGTTGTATATAAAAACATAAACCCCCATCGACCCATCCACCAGTCTATGAGACAGAATCGCCACATTTAGTTGTGAAGTAATCAATTATTTAAAATAGGATCCTTATTCGTAAATGAGTAACCTGATTTAAACTGTGAAGTGCAGGTTCTTCAACCTCCATTAATTCATCTTGTTCAACTTTAAATCCTGCTGCGATTTCAAGCTGGGACTTGTGAATCAAGGCAAGCTCAAGCTATGAGGACCACAACTGCAAGAGAGTCCCCTTCCTATAGTATTGACGCCATTTAATTTCCAGCCCATAATAGCTGTTCACTAAGATTGTGTGATCTTTCAGCTTCCTTAATTCGGTGAACAGCTATCGAGGTGCCAAACCATTGGACTGTAACTTTGCAGCCTGTGCAGAAGAACTAAATTATCTTTCATTTTACATATGGCATTAAATAAGTTCTAGACCCAAAATCCAAATTCAAATGTTAATTTATTTAGTAACATATGCAAAAAGTTAGATAACGACATGATTTAACAGAAGGATTTTAGCAAAGACTATAATCACCTTCTTAACCACTTGCCAGAGTGTCTATGATTCTTCACCAGCCATGTAATATGCATTAGCAAGATTCGTCCACTCTGACCAGGATCCGGATCTGCTTTTGTAACACTAACTGCAGTATCTCTATCCTCACAAGCCCACTCCCAGGTACCTGAATATTAAAGTTCTTGAGATCAAATATCTGAAAGTAATATATATATTTAACATTTATCAAATATCTGCAGTAAGTAGGAAAAAAAAATGAAAGGAAACAAGAGGCGATGAAAAATGACCAACATACATGCGACTACAGAACCATATTTACACAAAAGAAAAGCAGCAAAGTTCATATGAAAATAAAGGGAAGATTTCGTCTTTTAAGATAACGTCTTTGAACACATTTTGCTGAAAACTCAAGTTTCCACCGGATAACAGATGGCCATGTCAGTTACCTCGTGAATGTATGTCAGTAAAATTAGAAAAGACAACAAAATTAAGAGGGTGTTTGGATTTCTTTTGTACGTCTGAGTATCTGATTTTTTAGGGATCAGATTAATTAGGTTTACATAATGAGTTAACAAAAGTGCGAGAACCTTACCTTCAATGAATCCCTATGCAATCCAAGTTTTCAGGGGCAACAGTCCATAAAGATGAAAGCACTAATACTGCATTCTAGGTGTTCTTTAAGTAGCAATACACCCAAAGAGTTCCATACAGATGCTTGTCTGACATCAGATGTCATCGGTTCCTTTAACTTGGAAAGAATTTCTTCAATCTCCTTACCTTGTGGTTACTTTTCTGAACTATAGTTTTCCAAACTTACCAGCAAAACACAATCCAGATTTAACACAAATGCATAAGAACTTCAATAATATAATTTATGTAATCATATCTAACGCACAAGAGTGCAAATCAGTAATGCACCTGTGGATAATGACTCTGAACCAAATAACTAAACCATACCTAGCCTACCAATATTTCTTCAGCCTTTTGATAAGCCAAAACCACATAGAAAGATCCTTCAAAACTAGTGCAAAAACATATGTTATAATCTCCTTATTAGATCAACCTTTCAGGTTCATTCTATCAGACGAACACCCCACTGTATAATTAAAACTTCTAAGTTCTAATAGAAGCATAATCAACCAAATTCATGCTACAAGCATAATCAACCAAATTCCTAAAGTACGTATAATAGAAAATGCAGAGGGCATAAAAAGACCGGGAATCTGCTAGAAACATATAGAGATAAAAAAAATTGCCTCAACAGATAGTTTAGACATGCAATTACTAACCAAAATGCAATTCATTAATATCATCCGCTTTAGATTCACAAAAATGTTCTCATCATTCAATAAGCAACAACTAAGTAGCTCACTTGACTTGAGTTCAATTTCTCTTTAGATAAACAAAAATGTTATCACCAGTACTAAGTGTTAGACAAAAGGATTAATATATACATATATGTATGCATATATTTATATATGTATACATATATGTATATTATTCACATCATAACCTAAGTAACTAACTATATATTAACTTTCTAGCCCTCTATTCATTTCCTTCACATAATGCCACAGCCAGTAGCATCGTCCTCATGATTATACAAATTCAATTCACCATCCAGCCCCTTCCAACCACCAGAAACCGGAATCAACCTACCATCCACAGTAGCATACTTGTACTTGCATCCTTCATAAGCACTGTTGGTGGCTGCAGCAGCACTAATACCACCAATTTCACTCTGCACCAAATTATCACATAAATACTATAAGATAACAGAGATATTAAAAGGCAATATTTCTAAAGTGACTTGGTATTTCACCTCTCCAGGTGTAGCAATCTGTTTTTTCAGTGCAGATATTTCAACATTTCTTTTCTTGAGAGACACAGAATCAACATCATCGAACACGTTAAGATGGAGGTCTCTCCCACGTCTCACTGCAATCATGTTACAAAAACCTAACTAAACATCGCAGAAGCAGAAGCAGAAGCAGATAGACACATATAGATTGTAAAACCTAGATAAAACAACCTAACTGAACATCACACAAGCAGATAGATACATACATGGATAGTGAAACCTAGATAAAAGTTATTGGAAATCATACCTTTCAGACCTCGAAACCTCACACAACCGAAGTCGTAATCAAACTTGTAGACTTCAGTTTCGCCGACTTTTTCCTCAGCGACATCTTTCAATTTCTTCTGATTCTCGTCGACGACTGGCTTCGTATGCTTCTGATCCTCCTTGTTGATTTCCTTCAACTTCGCCATCGCCAAAAATGTAATGTTGGTAGGTCTTTGCTCGAAATAGAAATTGTTGGATATGTCATACCGTATAATCACATGAAATTTATAAAAGAAAACACACGAAATGACGTTGCAATTATATCAATTTTGATTTTTGAGTGATCTCAATGACATTGATGGGCCGAAACGAAATTGATGGGTCGAAATGAAATGGATGGGCCAAAAGTGTGCTTGAAAATGTATTGCCAAGTATTAATTTAATTTAATGCATGTAATCATTCAATTGATTTCATTCGGAAAAGTATATTATTTTTTAGATAAATAGATAGATGTGTCATGTGTAATTATGTCTAACAAATTAATTTCTAAAATAGAAGTTCATAAGATATAACCTAACCTTAGATAGTTCACTTTGCCACTTGGATTCGAACATGTTTCCAACCCACTTATAGTACTGCCCGACTTTAATGGTCAAGTATTAAAAACCAATAGACAAAGTTGATTATTACGGGTGAGAAAAAATCGAAGTAATCCAACCATAATCAAAATAACCGTGCAAACTTAACTGAATTAACAAAAAAAATGAATAACATAGTTCGGTTTGTAAATTTTGATTAACCAAAATAAATGATTTGGTTATAGTTTTATATGTTAGCCATAACTGAATTAACCAAATAAACCGAAATGTTTTATCATTTGACAATTGATCGCGATCGTCCGATCATTTGGGATTAAGAAGGTCGATCAGTGTGGAGTTTTATATTTATTGTGCAGCGGGCCTAAGAGCATCTTCAATGTTAACACTAAAATAGTGTAAAAATGGAATCTTATTAGAATATACTTGCACTAAATAAAATTTACTACAATGTATATACTATATTTTTGCACTAAATGTACTTTATCATAATTTAAATGCATAATATTGTGATAAACATAAAAGACAAGCAATATAATTAACACTAATCTACTTTTATTTTTACAAATGTATATAGACCTTAATTATGTATTTTAGTGGTGTAATTTGTAGTACTTGGTGCTATAGGGTCTTAGAGCATCAATAATTTAAGGTTTATACGATGTTTACAGTAACATGGAAAATGATGTGGTGTTCATATTTTTTATCTTTCATTACCTGATTAAGTTTATACAAAAGTCCATGAAGGAAGTTCATGGGCATGAACTTTGGAGAGAGAGTGTATGTAGACTCAAACTCTCACTTTTGTCTCTACATTATTTTTTAAGTTCAAATTTAATAATGATAAAAAATAAATAAGACCCTCCGTGGACTTGTAAATGAAGTTTATATGACTAAAGTTAAAAGTTTATAAAAATAGAAGTTTATAAAAAGTTGATATGACATGACGTGTCAGCGATATGAACTTATTTTTTGTCCATACACTACGGATGTTCTTAGTAAGGGTGTTCACGGACGGTTAATCGGAGGTTCGGTTAACCGAGAACCGGTCAACCGAAAATTTGGTTCACCAATTTCTTGAACCTAAACCGAAACCGAAAAGTTCGGTTAACCGGTAATCGGTTAACCGACTTTTACAGTTTGATTATGCGGTTAACCAACTAACCAGCTCTTATCTACTAATCATATTAAAAATAAGAATAGCACACAAATACACATTCATCAAAATATATTTGTTAAATCTTAACATATATTCAAATACATTTCAACATCCATTAGCGAATATTTATAGTTAAATATGCCACCAAATTACAAAAGATTCATATCCGTAACTTGCAAACTGATATATAATTATCTAAGTTAAAGTTTTTCACCAAAAAGTATTAGTCACTTCACAAAAATATACCATTCAATTTTGATACCCCACTTTTAACAAAGATACATTCCCCTTCATCGATCTTTCAAGAGGCTTGAACTTCATTTTCAACTGTTATGTATGATTTGATTGGCTCAACTCATTAACCACCTTTCAAATATAGTTAATAATGTTGATTTATAATAAGTTTATATAAATATATATACTAGTCTTTTATAGTTTTACCAACATCCATGTCATATAATGAAGTATATACTTATATTTAGATATATACATACTAATAATAATTATTTAAATTTTTCGGTTTGTCGGTTAACCGGTTATCCCCAAAATGTGAACCGAAATTGAAAACCGAAAAAAATGCCGGTTCGATTAATCGAAACTGGAAAACAAAAAAAATCAGTTCGGTTAACCTAAAATTCGGTGCGGTTCACCCAGTTTGCGTTTTGATTTTCCGATTTCGGATTATTATGAAAACCCCTAGTTCTTAGTTTGCTTTTTAGCATCCTCATCTTACCGCTTGTAGTATGGGGACTACATGCTAGATGTGTGTTTCATTTGTACTGTACTTTATTTCGTTTCTAATGGTAATTTGTTAGCTAGTTTGCTTTATCTAAAAAATAATTGGGTATACAAAAATTTGGAAATATATTATTAACGTAAAATCGATCTTTTTATTGAGCATATCTAGAGGTGCTACCATACAGACAAAGGAACGCAAGTACCAACATCAGTGGATCGAGTAACAAAAGATAAAAAATATTCCGCTCGAGGTCACAAAATAGTAGGATCAACTATATACTGTTGGCACTTGGGCGGTTGGGCCGCAATTGACCCACGAATATAAAGAGTAGAAAATTAAACAATATATCTGCTTAATTTCTTTCCTAAATAAATAATTTAAAGATACAACATGCATGATTACTTGCCTGCATGATTACTTTATTAGACATCCACATCCACGTCCACATCCACGTCCACATCTTTAATAAAAATGAGTATGGAGTCTATGACGATTTATATAACACAAATTACACTTGTTAAATAGAGCTACAATTGTTGATAAGTATATATATTATTGTATGTATACATGTACGTAAAAGTTTATAAATTACATGATACACTATCGATACAAATTATGTTTTGACCATCCCAGAATGAATTTCTATTATTTGATTATTTTTTTTAAAGGTGAATTATATTAACATGAGAAATATAAGGATTTACATGAAAACACAATTGATCAAGAAAGACCTTGATCAACACATTCAACTACAATTCATTAACTACTAACCCACCATATACCAAACACACTCTATACCAACGGAATCTGCCCATTCTGCATCAATAGAAGCTAATCAAAACCAGACCCAAAACCACAATAAAACCTATGAGAAGTAGTCCCATCTTTCATGACTCACTACCATAGCTTTTATTCCTCATGATCTTTACTTATACACACTGAAAGGCCATACCTTTCCATTTTAAACTTCATTTATCAGCAGCTACATGCATTACATTTGACTCTTTTACTCTTAAACTTTTGAGTTTGATCCTGACATTATCTTGAATGATCTTTATCAGCTCCTCAACTGACCTTGACCCTTTTTTAAACATTCTTAAGTTTCTTTCCTGCCAAATAAAGTATACCACTGCTCCCACCACTAGCCTATTAATCACACTCCATATGTTATTCGTAAATGGATACCCAGATAATGAACTAATGATTGCCATTAAGTCACATTGCAGACACTTAAAAATCAACTTATCCTTCATGCTTACCCACACTTTCTTAGAATACACACATTAAAAAAACAAGTGTGTATGTGAGTCAGCCCAGATGTCACATAAAGCACATTTGAAATCCACTTCAGGCTGCCATATTTACATTCTATCTTGTGTGGATAACTTGCCCTGTATAGCAAGCCATAAAATAAAAGCGTGTCTTGGATTAAATTGGGGAAACCATATGACATGATGCCAATTGACCTTTGGCCCATTCTCTCTTAAGTCATTCCAAGCTTGATAAGTAGTGAATGCAACATTCTTATGATTATTAGTCACCCAAACCACCATATCATTTTTATGATCAATAAGCTCAGGTCTTGGTATGTTCATAATCTCAGGAAACCTTACACCCCATTCACTAGGCCAATTCCATTGATTCTCCTTGACCATGTCAGCCACTGTCAACCTCTCACTTAGTCTTGCTTCATATAAAACTCTTTGGGGTATAATGTTAGCCAGAGGACCTACTTTCCATTACCCAATTGATGATACATGTGGTCTTATACTATCTCTTAATTCCAGAATTTTCTTCCATCCCCAACTATCACATGACCCTGCATTTATCTCCCATATACTTCTATCTTTAAGCTTGACCACATTTACCCACTTGACCCACAAGGATTCTTTTCTAGCCAATATTTTCCAAAACTGTTCAACAAGCAGGACTTCATTCCACTTCTTCAAAGACTTTATTCCCAACCCTCCTTGTTCTTTAGGTTTGCATACCACCTCAGGCTACTTTGCTTTACCACTAGTTAATTTCCCTTGACACCACAAGAATCCTTTAAGCAACCTTTCAATATCTTTTATAACTGTAAGAGGCAGCATATAGACGGAGGCCCAATAGACTTGCATAGAAGACTCCCTGCATAAGATAATTTCTTGTTTCTCCAACAATTTATTCTGCTACTAATCTTGTCTATCAAAATCTTACAATCATTAGTCCCTAACCTCTTGGCAAGCAATGGCACACCTAAATATCTCATAGGCAAACTCCCAACTGTGAAGGGTAATAGTTGAAGGATCTCATTTTTAACATTTACTGGAACACTTCCAAAGAAAATTGTACTCTATTATTTGATTTTATTTGTCCCAGAACGAAAGTTCGCTTACAAATGCAAATAACAAGTTTACTTTTATACCTTTATTACATAATAAATATTTTCACAAATATATTTATTATCCATTATCCTTTATCAATATATCTAAAAATAAAAACAAAATACAGCTTTAACTACTGAAAAGTAAAATAATGATATCTTTGGACTATATATAGAACCCAATAATCAATCTACTATCATCTACGCATTCTAATTAATTCCTGTTAAACGTAATTTACTGAAGACTGCCCAACCGCCGTCTGCTGCACCCAGGTCTCCTTTGCTATCACGGGTTCATGAATTCATAATTCCACCTGGCGTACACCTATGATTCGTGGGCCCACATGTTTGACAGATGTTATCTTCTTGATTTGCATGCCTCTTTTATACACTTTATTTTATTATATATATATATATAATAATAATATATAAATGAAAATGGAAGAAAACCTAGTATTCAAATTTTCCAAGCAAAATTCGCTGCACTTTTCCTTATCTAAATTAAATATTGTGTTTTCGGGTTCAATGGCAGACTTTCGTGTAATACTCTTGTTCTCTGTATTGGTGACGGTCGGAGCTTCCACGAGAGGAGGTTCTGGTCACGGGTGGCGGTGGGGGTGGGACCCGTTGATCCGGTCACCCGTGGATCTTGAACAACAGGTGGATGACCAGTTAGCAAACGGTACAAGATGGGCCGTACTCGTGGCTGGATCGAACGGCTTCGGAAATTATCGGCATCAGGTGAGTAAGTTCAATTAATTAATTTAGATTTAATTAAGAGGTTGTATCTGCAATTTTGCATGAACCGTCATAGTTGCTAACTTGCTAATTAAATTACAGTACAACTATTTATTTATTTATTGAATTTATCTTCTTACCTTAATATGAGATCGAGCTTAGAATTAGAAGCATCAAATATTGTTTAGGATCTAAAGCTCAACCCGCCCAAGCGAGGAATTTATATGTACTTGCTAGTTTATAATTTAATTAAACTTTATTTGGGTACCTAATTTATTGGATTGATATACAATCAAAATGTCTAATATTCTGGTGGTTAGAGGAAAAAGAGGGGCATGCTTGGTTTATCATCGTCTAGTGAAATTTTTGGACTTTGTTGGTTTGTTTTATACTCTTGTATATTGAAGATTGAAGATGTCGCATTTATTTATGACAGTCAGATGTTTGTCATGCTTATCAAGTACTTAAGAAAGGAGGTTTGAAAGATGAAAATATTGTTGTGTTCATGTACGACGATATTGCAACAAGTGATATGAATCCGCGACCTGGTGTAATTATCAATCATCCAGAAGGCGAGGATGTCTATGCCGGGGTCCCTAAGGTACATTCATCACTTTGAAACAAAAAAGATGGGATCTTTGTGATGTAAAATCCCTTGCTAGACTGATCAAAATTCATCTATTAAATGTTATTATAGGACTACACTGGGGAGAATGTTACGGTAGATAATCTGTTTGCCGTTCTTTTGGGTGACAAAAGTGCGGTGAAAGGTGGAAGCGGAAAGGTTGTGGATAGCAAACCGGATGATCGAATCTTTCTTTTCTATTCCGATCACGGAGGTCCTGGAGTGCTTGGTAAGTGTTAAAAGTTTTTATTTGAGAATACAACTAAGAATCATAATACAACCTAATCACGGTATATTGTAGGGATGCCAAACATGCCTTATCTAGTAGCCAAAGATCTTGTTGATGTCTTGAAGAAGAAGCATGACATGGGTACATACAAAGAAATGGTAATGCATTCATGAATATCATTTGATATATCCAAACATAAGTTTTAATCATGGTTATATATCTCAAGGATTTTATTTAATCTAGGTTATATACTTAGAAGCATGTGAAAGTGGAAGCATATTTGAAGGCATACTACCCGAAGATATTAAGATTTACGCAACTACTGCATCAGGTGCTGAAGAAAATAGTTATGGAACGTATTGTCCTGGGATGAATCCTTCTCCCCCAGCTGAGTATATAACATGCTTGGGAGATCTATATAGCGTTTCTTGGATGGAAGACAGGTATTTTTCTTGTCCAACACATACGTTCCGTTTTAACGTATATGGCCGTTTATGGGTCCTAACTGAACTTTTCATGGTTGACATTCACCAGTGAGACACATAACTTGAAGAAAGAATCACTTGAACAACAATTCAACAAGGTTTGCTAAGATCAAATGTAGCATTTGGTTTTATCAAATTAATTAATATGTGCTTGTAATGATTTAAAATTGGTTCGTTTTTATACGTAGGTGAAAGATAGGACATCTAAATATGATACTTACAATTCGGGTTCACATGTGATGGAATATGGTACCAAGAACATCAAACCCGAGAAGGTCTATTTGTATCAAGGGTTTGATCCAGAAACGGTCAACCTCCCAGCCAACCGGATTGACTTTCAAAAGAAGATGGATGGTGTAAATCAGCGAGATGCCGATCTTATATTCCTGTGGCAAAGAGTAAGTATTCATGATCATTTTGTTGCTTTCTAGATACATAAGGTCAACTTTTGGTATATTAACTACTCATACTAGCTAAACTATTTTTCAAACTTATATGTTCAGTACAAGAAGTCATCAGAAACAAGAAGAGCCGAAGTTCTCAAGGAGATAACAGAGACATTGAGTCACAGGGGGCATTTGGATAGTAGCATTGACATGATTGGGGTGCTTCTTTTTGGGCCACAAAACGGTCGTTCTATCCTTACTGCGGCAAGAGGTCGTGGCCTACCTCTAGTTGATGACTGGGAGTGTCTCAAATCTACGGTACATTCCAGTACTTTTCACTTTAAAAAGAAAAAAAAACCGATATATCTACCTTTCAGCATACATTATATTATAGATGCATTTTGCTAATGGTATATTGGTTTCGTTGAAGGCCCGATTATTTGAGAAGCATTGTGGATTGCTGACTCAGTACGGCATGAGACATATGCGAGCTTTTGCAAACATTTGCAATAAATTGGTTGAGAAAGACACAGTTGAGGAAGCGTTCATTGCTACGTGTAGTGGGAAGAGCATGGGACAATATGTTAGCTTTGGGGCTTATAGTGTTTGATTTTATTATGTACGGGCGTGTGCTCATGTGGTGTTTATTACAATATCATCGTGCTTGATGGTGTTTAATTCTCGTATGCGTTTACGTGTCTCTTTTGAAAATAAACATCCTATGTGAATATAACTTATAAGTTGTAGCATAAGAAGTTGCGAGTCAAGGTTGTTTGCTACATATGAAATTGGGTGACGAGTCTAATTTTGGAGGTGGTCAGTCGAGAGTTTCTTGCAAGGTCCAAACTCTGACTATTGTGAATTCGATATGAACTAATCTATATCTAAAAATAACTCCTTGACTTTAGGTACAAGATATTTGATAATTATTCTTATCAATCCTTTCCTAACTAAGGAATCCGAAAAATACGCTCTCTCCAACACTCCCCCTCAAGGTGGAGAAGAATGTATGTCTAACATTCCCAGCTTGTCGAGAGAGCCTTGTAATACTCTTCCACATACAGCTTTCGTTAACATATCATCAAGTTGACTACTTGTATGAACATATGGAAGTTCCACCGTCTTCTTTTCGAGATGATCTTTGATAAAATGCCTGTCAATTTCGACGTGTTTCGTTCTATCATGTTGAACCGGATTATTAGCAATCTTGATGGCTGCTTGATTGTCGCAATACAACATCATGGGAGACATTAGAGTTATACTCAAATCTCTTAAAATTCGCTTTATCCAAATTAATTCACACATCCCTTGTACCATTCCTCTAAACTCCGCTTCAGCGCTCGATCTAGAGACAACCTTTTGTTTCTTACTTCTCCAAGTTACTAAATTACCGCAAACAAAGGTAAAGTAACCCGAGGTGGATTTTCCATCAGTCTTGTCTCCTCCCCAATCCGCATCGACATATCCACACACATTTCGCTCTGGATGTTTCCCGAAGAACAATCCCTTGCCAGGGGATGATTTAAGATACTTCAATATTCGATATACTGCCTCCATGTGCTCTTCACTTGGAGCATGCATAAATCTACTAACAACACTCACAGCATACGCAATATCGGGCCGAGTGTGGGATAGATATATGAGTTTTCCAACTAACCTTTGATACCTTTCCTTGTTCGTTGGCACTTGATCATTTTTGATAGATAACTTGTGATTAACTTCGATTGGGGTTTGACTCGGCTTGCAATCTAACATTCCAGTTTCGGATAATAAATCAAGAATGTATTTGCGTTGGCACGTAGATATTCCCGAAGATGATCTTGCTACTTCAATCCCTAAAAAATACTTCAAGTGTCCGAGATCTTTTAGTTCGAATTCATTTGCCAGAATCGCTTGAAGGTTTTTCATACCTTCCACGTCACTTCCCGTTACAACCATATCGTCCACATATACTATAAGTGCTATGATTTTCGCCCCATTATGTTTTATAAATAACGTATGATCTGCATCACTTTGTTTATACCCAATTTCCTTCATGAATTTCAAAAATCTTCCAAACCATGCGCGGGGAGATTGCTTTAATCCATATAGCGCCTTCTTTAATCTACACACTTTTCCGTTGTTGTTAATTCCCGGAGGGGGTTCCATATACACTTCTTCTTCCAAAAAACCATTCAAGAATGCATTTTTTACGTCAAATTGCTTTAAAGGCCAATCTTGATTCGCTGCAATGGAAATCAAGACTCGAATAGTATTCATTTTTGCCACCAGAGCGAAAGTATCACCATAATCAATCCCATACTTTTGAGTGTACCCCTTTGCCACAAGCCGTGCTTTGTATCGATCTATATTTCCATTTGCATCTAGCTTAACCGTATACAACCATCTACATCCAACGGTTTTCTTTCCTTGAGGGAGACTTACAAGTTCCCACGTTTCGTTTTTTTGTAGTGCCTCCATTTCTTCGTTCATAGCTTTCTTCCATCTTCCATCTTTGATTGCTTCGTGTACATTTGTTGGTATAACAACGTTCGATAATTTTCCAACCATATTAGCATGTGAGCTTGCCAATCTGTGGAGTGACACATAATTACCGATTGGGTATTTGGCTTTAGATTTGAGTTCAGGTACATATTGTTTCTTCGGGACCCCTCTATTTTGTCTTGTTGGATATCTCGATGGTGGCGTGTTGTATGTTTCCTGAAATTCAACTTCATGTGGAATATTAGGAGGGATAGAGTTATTTGATATACCATAATTTTGATCAGGACTGTCCATGGCTTCTTCATGTACATCATACTCGTTAGGCTCCTGTACTTCTTCTGTTTCGATGGTGGTCTCCTGTTCGTTCAGTTCTGATCCATCATTCACAACAAACTCGGGTATTTGTGGTTCGGTTGAAACTTCCACCATTTGGTGTTCTAGGTGGTTCTGTTGGGGCTTAAATTCCGAAATCGTGTATCTCCATATTGTGAGGCATGTTCGTTTCATATTGACTCTCCCCCTGAAACGGACTTGCGTCTCCAAAGTATCGACTAGTTTCGTGGAACAATACATCCCTTGCTACATGTATATTTTCCATGACCGGATCAAAGCATCGATACCCCTTTTTGTGGTTAGCATATCCCAAAAAAATACACTTAATAGCTCGTGGTTCTAATTTTCCTATGTTCTGATGAACATATGCGGTACATCCGAATATTCTGGGCTCAAGACCATCATTTAACGGCACATTCAAAAGTGTTTGTAGTTTCTGCAATGGAGTGTGGAAATCAATTACCCGTGATGGTGTCCTATTCATGATGTAGGCTGCGGATCGAACAGCTTCACCCCAAAACTTCCGAGGAACATTCATATCAAATAGAGATGCCAGAACAATTTCAAGGATTTGTTGATTTCGACCGTTTTGTTGTGGCGTTTTTGCACATGAAGTTTGTTGCCTTCATATTATGATTAATATATTCCCCACCATTATCCGATTGTAATATTTGAATTTCTTTTCGATACTCTGTTTTAATGATGTGTTCCTTGAAAGCATAATAAACTTCATTCTTTGATTTAAGGAGCGAAATCCAAATCATACGTGTGCATTCATCAATAAACGTCACAAAATATCGAGCACCACTTGGAGTGGGAATTCGAGCCGGACCCCATACATCGGAGTGTATAGTCATAAACGGAATTAAAGTTTTATTCAAGCAAGGGACATATGAAATTCGTTTGTTCTTTGCTAGTTCACACGTACCACATTTAAAATCCTTTTCTACTACATTCAAAAACAAATTCGGTTTAAGTTTCCTAAGATAATGAAAAGAAACATGTCCAAGACGGCGATGCCATAACCATGCCAAGGACTTATTGGTTTGATTTATTTTTGCAAGATTAGCTTCCCCTTTTCGTTCTTCAAAATAATATAAGCGTCCCCTCCTAGTACCATAACCAAGAATCCGATGTGTTCTCATATCTTGAAACACACAATTGTTTGGCCAAAAAAATAACATAACAGTTAAGTGCTTCAGTAATTTGACTAATAGAAAGTAAACTTGATGATAACGATGGGACTACAAGTACTGAATCAAGATTCATGGATTCCGAAAGTTTCACGGAACCCTCCCCTATCACACTTGCGGTGCTTCCATTAGCAGTACTTATGCTTATTTGTTTTGCCGAAAAAGTATTCATAACTTCTGAGTTATTCGTCATATGATCTGTAGCTCCTGTATCAATTATCCAACCATAAAGTGAAGTATGGTTTGCGTGAGACATACCTTGATCCGAGGATGTATGAGCCGCCATTGGAGTATTTTCTTTTTCAGGTTGTGCATCTTGAACATTCTGAACTATTACTTGTGAAGATTTCGAGGATTCCGTCATCATGGTGTTTCACTGAATTTCGAATGGTTTTGAAGTTTATATGATCCGCTCTGATACCATGTGAATTCGATATGATACAGAGGGAAAGGATTGAAATTTTTGTGTGTTTTATTTTCAATATGGGATGGTTACATTTATACAAGTATAATGCTAATCTATATCTAAAAATAACTCCTTGACTTTAGGTACAAGATATTTGATAATTATTCTTATCAATCCTTTCCTAACTAAGGAATCCGAAAAATACGCTCTCTCCAACAACTATCTATATGAATTACCCGAATTGAACTTTTATTTGGGTTAACTGGACGGTTATCTGAAGTATTATTCCACATGATCACAATACATAAACACAGACGAATAAAAAAGCCACATAAAATATTGATAAAGCATCATGTACGGAAAAACCATCTATATAATAATTATTCTGGATAATGAACAAAAACTTGGAAGAAAAGAAAGGAACATCATCCTAGCTAAGAGGCAGTCAATCGTACTCATGTATGTCATCATGAGCGTCATTAGTTCTTAAATAAACGGACCAACATAAACGTGTAAGTTCCTTAATCTTGTCTGCTATCACATTAAGTGGTTAAGTTGTCATTTTGATCTAAAGTTCGAAATCATCATTTGTTGTAAGTTTGGTAAATGTGTCAAAAGAAATGTGTTCATTACGTTGGTTGAAAGAAATCTGTAAGGTTTAGTAGGTTGAATGTTAACGAGTCAAAAGTTCGTCAAGTTTTTGTTTGGTCCAAATATTGAGTTTGCTGCACTTTTCAGAAAATCAGCATAGGTACACGATCGCGTATCCTTACAAGGATCGCGTACCTTGTTCTAAAATTTGAACAGAGAATTTCCATGTGGTGAGTACGCGATCGCGTATGTCCACAAAAAATTTCAAGTACTAAGTACGGGATCGCGTACCTTTCTGGTAGGATCGCGTACTCCCTTTTTGTATTCAATACGCAATCGCGTACCCTATTCTAGGATCACTACTTCCTAAAAAAAATTGGGCGTTTAATACAGTCACATCTTAAGATTGCTATCTTAAGATTGCTATGAGAATTAAGTTTCTTAATTTCTAAATTTAATTTCACAAGTTTAGATGCTTATGTTGATGCTGACCGGGATAAATGCTTATCATCAAGAAGATATGTTACTGATTTCTGTATTTTCTTTTGTGGATCTTTAATATCATGAAAAAGTAAAAATAAGCTACTGTATCCATATCCTCAACAGAATCCGAATACAGGGCTATGGCTTCTGTCACTCGTGATATTTTATGAGTTTTAAATATTTTGAATGTTAAAAATCTTCGTCTAATGAGTGTATATTGTGATAATAGGTCTGCCACTTAAATTGCTGCAAATCTTGTTTTTCATGAAGAACCAAACATTTTAAAATAGAGTTACATCTTGTAAGAGAAAAATGTGTAGCTGGTGTTATTAAAACCATCTCTATTGATTCAATAAATCAAGTTGCTGATATTTTTACAAAGGGGTAAATACATTTTGTCGGCATCCTACCCTCATACTTTGTTCTATGGTCGGCATCCTACCCATAAAACTATCAATGTATACATTGTACCTGTTACTTTTGTTCCGATATGGGTAATTTGATGATCACTTACCGGGAGAGCCGATCAAATTAATTATGTGACAATTAATATTTATATTTTTTGTTACGTGGAAAAGAAACTACTATGTCTCCGTCGTCATCCTACCCGACAATTTTACGGAGACGCTGTACCGTGGATTCTCCGCCACCAAAATTCCGTCGTTGGAATCTTCTTCAAGTGCTAATGGCATGATCTGTTCACTTTCGTCGATATCGGAATCCACATCAATTTTACGAGATCTTAAACTGAAATGTACGTTATGAATTTCGTAAACCCTAGCTTTCCACTCACCCACGGATTCGATCTTTTCCTGTCGTTGCCAATTCGTTCTGGCGCACAATTCCGCTTTCGTTACATCCATTCCCAGCCGGTAAACACTCGTCTGAGCACAAAATGCGGCGATATCAAAATCTGTTAACCTAGATCCAGCGTTTTCAAACGCATCGAATAATTTCCGATCATCGTGATTCACAACAAGCAACGAACCTGACGGAATGTCTAAATCGGAATCACCGTCACCGAGAAACAATAAACTCTGATTCGCGCGTTGAATTTTCATGGAATGTCTGAATTTTGTTACGTGGAAAAAGTGAAGGGTAAGTGAATACGGGTTATGTTCTATCAATATATTAGATGACGGTCAAAATCCATGTGGCAAAAATTTAATACGTGGCATATTACGTGGCTGCTTTTTCAGCATAAAATCTAAACAAACGTTCAAATGTATATTTTCAAGGATTCTAGCACATAATTTAATGATACAATGTATACATTAATAGTTTTATGGGTAGGATGCCGACCATGAAACAAAGTATGAAGGTAGGATGCCGACAAAATGTATTTACCCTTAGGGGTATAAATCAACATACTGTATTGTGTGAAAAATTAATGCTTGTTAGGACTTGAGATGAAAAGAATTTATTGATGCTTGGACTTTCAAAGATATAGTGTAAAGACTTAAGGTGCTAAAATGTCGAGAACTAAAACTCAAGGATGCAGAATGTTACACTTCAATATTTGAAGTTATACAAGTGATTTTTAGGGTTTATTTTTTTTATCACACACAAAAATTTCTCTCTCTCTTTAGTTCATCAGCCGTTTAGGGTTTTATCTCTAGATTATCATCTTGATAACTTCTGGTAATTCTTTGATCTTGTAATCGTCAAGTCACGAAACATATTCATTGTGATTTAACTTTCTGAGTGTGTGCGAGGATTTTATGTATCTCGACATTATATATTCTTTGGATCTAATAATCATTCGGCTAAGTTTGTGATTATTGTTCTTGTTTGAGGTTAGATTCATTTTCTTTACAAAGTAAAAGCAAATATGAAACATAAAGATATTAAACGTTTGTAACCGTGTATGACTAAATATGGCAGTTCTTAGTATCAGGTTCTCTTATAAACTTTCTGTTTTTTTATTTACTTCTTCAGGACAACAAGGATTTCCCCTAGAAAAAGTTACAATATACATACCTTACACGTAAAAGACCCGACTAAATAGTTAATGCATGTATAGTTTGGTTTTTGGTTTGTTTACAAGTTAAGGTTATACCAAAATGCAGCTTGATTAAACCAGATCGAGTCTGAAGTCCATAATCTATTTAACCTTGGCTAAACCCACTTCGATTTTGGTGATTTGGACCTCAAATAAGTTTGCTTTGGGTTGGGTATACATCGGTGATTGCCAAAAGACTCAAAACCCAAGTAATTAACCTGAACTCCTCCAAATATCCGTTATTTGACATAGGTTACTACCAGATCGTACTATTTCTACACCTAAAAAACCTTGTGTTACAGCTTTCTCTTGATATTTGACATCAAAAGTTTATTTGCACCCAAAATATGTTAACAGAGGCTAAAAAATAAAGAACATTGTCTGATGATAGTGAAAACAAACATGACATGATCAGAATACACAAAAATATTATATTTTCAATGTTTTTTAGAATGACGATCGACCAGTATGCAGGTAACCCCAAGTTTATTTTCATGTCATTTTGTATAAAGACTGGTGTCGACAATCATGCTCATGCATGCCATATGGGAAAATGAACATAAATTTGCAGAAAAGAAAAGAACATCATCCTAGAAAGAAAATTTTCTAGCGACATCGTCAATCATACTCATGTATGTCATCCATGAACGATCCAGCCTCTCATTAGTTCTTAAATAAACGGACCAACATAAACGTTGAAGTTCCTTATACTTGTCTGCTATCACATTAAGTTCTGGTTGCTTAATAACTTCAAGCCACTGCATAGCTTCCTTAGCTGCGGCATCCATCGTATTCCGATCTTCCAAACTTAGCTTGCTCCTGATATCTTTGTCCTTCATTTTTGATTTTATGGCATAAATAAATCTCTCCAACGCTTCATAGGCATCTACCTTCTTTTTGAACTCCTGATCATCGACTTTATATATCTGAGCATCTTCCAACATCTTGTCAATTTCTTCTTGTGTAAGTTTTACCTGATTTTTGGTGATCGTGATGTTGTTCTTCACACCACTTATGGGTTCATGGGCAAAAACTCTGAGAATACCATCAGCATCAATGTCAAAACGTATCGTTGCGATAGTAACACCCCTCGGAGCAAGAGTAAGGTTGGAGAGTATAAACTCACCAAGAAAAATGTTATCTATTGATCTACTTCTCTCCCCTTGATAAATCTTAAACAGAAAGCAAGATTGATAGTCCGCAACTGTACACACAGTCACCTCCTTTGTAACAGGTATGGGAGTGTTTTTTGGGATCACAACAAGCATGAGGTGTCCCTTTGCCTCCGATCCAAGAGAAAGCGGAGTGACATCTAACAACACCAAATCTTGAACTTTTTGATTTCCTTTACCACTCATGTTTGCAGCCAAAACCGCCGCACCATATGCAACAGCCTCATCTGGATTGATTGATCTGCAAAGACTCTTACCATAAAAGAATTTTTGCAACAATTGTTGGACCATGGGTATCCTTGTGGACCCCCCAACAAGAACCACCTCATCCACCATACTCTTGTTCATTTTTGCATCATCTAGGCATCCTTGCACTTTTTTCATACACTTGCGAAAGAACTCAATATTTAGCTCCTCAAATTTAGCACGGGTTATATTTGATGAAAAATCAATACCATCATACAAGCAGTCGATATCTATGGACGTCTGAGTTGTTGAGGAGAGAATCCTCTTTGCTCTCTCGCAAGCAACCCTCAATCTCCCCAAAGCTCTACAATTCTTGCTAATATCTTTCCTGTATTTCTTCTTAAATTCTGCAACAAAGTAGTTCATCATTTGATTATTAAAATCCTCACCACCCAAATGAGAATCACCACCAACAGCTTTAACCTCAAACTTCCCTTCATTGTTAATGGTAACAAGAGAGACATCAAATGTACCACCTCCCAAATCAAAGATTACAACGTTTATGTCACGAGTCTGATAACGATCCTTCTGCAGGTCTAGCCCATAGGCAATTGCAGCTGCAGTTGGTTCATTGAGCAGACGCAGAACGTCAAGGCCTGCAACAACAGCTGCTTCCTTTGTTGCTAGACGTTGTGAATCACTGAAGTAAGCAGGAACAGTGATCACTGCTGATTTAACCTTAGTGTTAAGGTATGTATCTGCTACCTGTTTCATCTTTGTAAGTACCATGGATGAAATTTCTTCAGCCTCAAACTGCTTCTCATGACCCTTATATGTGACAGCAATCATAGGCTTACCACTTTGACTTTGTACGATTTTAAATGGCCAGAGTTTCATGTCACTCTGCACAGTAGCATCAGCATAACTCCTACCCATCAGTCTTTTAGCATCTGTGAAGTAAAGTTCACACAACAAAAAGGTTAATTGCGTGTTAGCCCTAGCTAAATTCATATTATTAAAAACCAACTGTTATCCTTCAAATTGATTATATCAGTTACAAATGACAGCATAAATACTCAAGGTTTTTGAACTACTACTATTTCACATTGATTTACACCTAAATTCAACTATTTCCTTTAGAATAGTAAAAATAATCGAAGTATAAAGTAGTGCTTCCAAACAAAAAATGCTATGAACAAAAGCATACTTTCATCTACCTATTGATGTTACATTCTATATAAAATTGAGTGTTGAGACTGATCGAGACTAAAAACAAACAAAGCAGTAGCATATAAATTGGCCTTAAAATTTATATTCAGATTATAATTTAAATTAAGTTTGAATACAAATATTTATCAAGCTTGAACACCCCATCATTACCATTGAATGTCCTTATAAGCTTGATTTATAAGACCTCAGTCTACAAACGATGAACATTAACTAGGTGAAGGAGGTTTTCTTATTCTGGTTGATCAATTACAGCTTTTAGTAAAGCAATCGTGCCTAATCATCAGGAAATAATCCTTAAATATCAAAATTGAGGTAGCAATTAAGGCTGATCGAGAGGATAAAAAAACAAGTACTTATATAATACAGGAACAAACTGATTTAGTTAATTAATAATTAATAGGATGGAGATATATAATATACCGAAAACCGTGTTTGCAGAGTTGATTGCAGCTTGGTTTTTAGCAGCGTCCCCTATAAAACAGTCCGTACCAGTGAAAGCAATGCAAGAAGGGGTGGTCCTGTTGCCCTGTTCATTGGCTATTATCTCAATCCGATTGTTTTGCCAAACAGCAACACACGAGTACGTTGTCCCTAAGTCGATTCCGATTGCCAAAGAATCACTTCTTCTCCCCATATTATTATCGACCTGAAAGTTTTATTATTGCATTATTAATAAGATGATCAATCACCAACACATATAATAGCAGATACAACTAATTAAAGATATCAACTTGGGAATCAGTTACTCATACCTACTGATCGAATGAAGTTTTTGTGACTTTTTAATTCTTAGAGTCGCACGAAATTCGTAAGAAAACCAGGACGTTTGAATGTGTATATATTATTATTATTATTATTACTCGTATTATTGTGTTGAATGAATGATTACAGGAGCATATATTTTAGCTATTTATTGCGTCTAAAATGTCAAGAAATCTAAGTAGTTAAGAATGATATCAATGTGTTATTCATAGCACGTAAATATGTAAGGAAATCTAATCTTAAAAATCTTAAACTAATATAAAATATTAGGAAGTAACTTTACATATCTATTTTAGCCAACTTAGCTACATAAACATCACAATTTTTTTTTGGCAAATTAAATTTTATTTACTTTCATACAATGTGTTGTACGTATTTTTACAATTTGAATTATCATGATTGTCATATTTAAAATAAAATTAGCGTAATCTCGCGTTTAGAGGTGCACAACGCCTGGGACGGATCGGACTTTCGGGCTTCCGGCTTTTTATGACCTTTGGCGAAACCCGGTCTGGCCCGATTCTGGGCCGAACCGAGCTTTTATGAATAATTTTATGTCTCTTTGGGACTTTTGGGTCAGGTTGAGCTTTGGGCCGGGTTTTCAGGCTGGATTTTTTCGGGATTTTATGGACTTTTTCTAGACCCGGACTTGGGCTAAAGCCCTTATGTGCACCTCTACCCGCGCTACGCAGTTGAATACAAAGTTTTGCTATAAATTTATGTCTTTATTCACCGATGGATTATTAATGTTTGTGAGTCAATATAACGGTAGTTTTCTCGTATTCGGGATATATTAGTGAAGTGAAAATATATGAAAATGATAAAATTGTTATAAGATGAGAACTACATAAGTTTTTGATCTTGGTCTACCCGTTTCACCCCATTCTATCCATTTGGGTACCCGGTGGGTACTCATGCTGATGGGATTTTTGACATAAATCTCAATTTCAAACACTAAAAACATATCCAACTTTTACTCACGACTTGGGCTACGAATTGAGGGTTATTTGTGAGCGTTTTTCACCATTGTTGAAGATCATTCCATCCATCTAATCATATGGTCACGAAGATTGATCATCATCACGTGTTAATCATTAGGTTTACATTCTTTCAATCCAAAACAATGTTTACTTTGATTTTAATTACGGATCTTGTTCTTTCTAATGTAATCATCAGCTAATTTCGTTTACACTTGCTTGGATGATGTGAACTATTGATTAGGGGTGTTAATCCTTCGAGTTTAATATTATTATGTTTAATCGAGAACCTTTTGTGTTTGAGTTTCCATTCAATTGATTTATCTTGTTGATGAGTTATTGTATGATCAATTTAGCGGGAACTTTTTCATACTAGTAATTCGTTACAATTATTTGTCCATAAATGATTGTTGATTGATTGCAGACGCAAATATTAAATAGGATAATCATTTAAACTTGAATATGTAAGTTAGTGAAGTTGACGTGAGTTATTCACTAGATTACATTATAAGTTTGTGAATCAAACTTAAGGTGTAGAAAAAGTGGACATTAATCCTGACTTAACTAGATTCGCAAATACAACATAGATAAATTGGTTTTAACAAACACCCCGAAGTTATTAGTGAGCTATAGTCCAAGTAAGTGTTGTTTTTAATATAAGATCACTTTATTCAACCGATTCTTCATAATCCACTTTCTTACAATTTTTAGTAGTTAAATACGCAAAGCAATAATTCGTTTTGCAAAAGCCCCCAATTTACTTACTTGTTAGATTAATTGCACTTTTATATAATTCTTGATTGCACATTCTCTGTGGATCGAACCGAACTTACTGTAGTTATACTATACACGATAGGGTATACTTACTTGGTTGTGTAATCGTTAATTGCATTATTTCTTTTTTTATTTTTATAACTAGATTTTACACATCAATGACACACCCGTAAAATTGAATTTATGTCATTAGACTTGTATGAATTTATATATATTGGATAATATATTCTAGATATGGTAATAGGTGTGCTTTTGTACATATGTAATGTGAAACGCCCCAAAAAATTTTATTTTTATTTATACTATACGCGATCCTAGTAGATATACGCGATCGCGTACTTTGACTCAACCTGAGAGTACGCGATCCTACCATAGGGTACGCGATCGCGTACTCAGTACATGAAAAGCTTCTGTTCAAATTTTAGTACAAGATACGCGATCGCAGAAGGGGTACGCGATCGCGTATCCACAACGTAAAAGCTTCTGTTTCATTTTCTTTACTAGGTACGCGATCGCGTGATCCTTACGCGATCGCGTACTGGGTCCTGTACAAAACATTCTGCACACTTCAAGTTTTTGACCCAATTTGATACACGCATTACTTTTGACTTGTTTAGAATCAAGACATGAAATTTTGCAGACATGTTTCATACAACATAATAAAGGTTTCCCAATTGGCACTTTTCTAAAATTCATACAAATAACGGTTTTGAACTTAAATCCGAAAAATGGCTATTTGGACACTCTTTGAACCAATTCTTGCAACCATTTAGATTCAACTTTCCATACCACTTTCGACCACTCTATTGGCATAATTCAACTCAACAATACATGCCAAAAGGTCCAAACCATCATTTCGACTAGTTTTAACCAATTGACCCATTGGGAACCCATTTTGACCCTTTTTAAGATTTTCAACCATTTAACATGATCAACATTTAGAAGGGAGTTATTTCAACCCAAACATAACTTCCAATATCATTCTTTACAAAACATCTTACATAATATATTTCGTTACAAAATTTGACCATGTACAAAAAGCAACAACTACACAACGTGGGCGTTTCTACATTTCGAGAGCATGATCATAAGGGATTACTTACTACTAACTTGTAGCAAGTCCACCTCTATTCTCGCTTGGGCTTTTTACCCAATTCGCCCCTTGCCCCACTTTGCTCACCTACATACATTAACAACATAACTATAAGCAACATGCTTAGTGAGTAAAGGGAAAGTATAACATCAATATTAACATAAACATTACAACATAACATGAATTAAGGATCCTTAAACTCTTATCAATTTGACTCAAAGAGTTCCACCTTATGGTGTCAAGGCATAACCTTTGAGGTTTCTCAAGTCTCAAAGTCACCCTTGAATTCCACCATTTAGTGTGATCATTGAATACTCTTGTATCTCAATGATCACGCCTCATTCACAAAGTACTAAAAAGCAAATACTTGACTACTCAATGTAATGCAAGCATTGCAATATAAATCATACTCATCCATTACTTACCTTAGATTAATGATCAATTAGCTCAAACAATTCTTTGTTCTTCAATCACTTATACATAATCATACATATACATGAGTTACTTACAACTCAATTAAGCTAGACTTAACTCACTAACATCTAATTAACTAGGATTTAAGTATGCTACACCACACACCTAAATCACTAACTAATTACTCATACACCTTACTTATAGATGATTAAGTTGTTATTTAACAACAATAACAACCTATAATCACCATCATCAACTAATTCACCTACATACATACTTGGTGAAACTCCAATGATCATACTTAACTTATTTGTTCACTTTTAACAATGAAAATCACCATTTTAAACTTATAACAACTTTACAATAATCATTATACACCCATAACCCATAATTTTCCAACTTCACAAATTTAGGGTTCTTCACCCAATCATCTAACAACCAAATTAGGGTTTAAGAAAGGGTGTTCTTACTTTAGAGATGTAGAATCAAGATGTTAAGACCTCCAATTTCAAGAACCTAGCTTAAATTTCAAATTCCTCTTGTCCTCTCCTTCTTGTTCGTACGGTTTATCACACACACACATATGCTTCTAACATTTTCCAGATTTTGAAAGAAGAATGAGATTATATTTACATATTTTCACTTTCTACCCCCTACTTACACACTTAGCGCTTTTAATCCCTCAATTCTTGCCTCATTTACATTTCTTACCCAAAAACTATATTTGTATTTAACACCAAATACAAATATAATAACTTATAACATAGTTTTATAAAAATATAAAACTTACAAATTTTGGGGTGTTTCATAATGTAAGCGACAAAAATGACATTACGTGAAATCTTCAAAATTCGTTGTACTTCGTGGTAAAACTACTATACTGGTAATATAAATAAAAAATTATGTTAATAATAATAATAACTTAGATGATTATGTGACATATTAAATAGTGATAAAATTTATAATATCATATAACGCGTATCACATTGAACGCGTATCACATATAAGTTAACATATCAAAATTCGTTAACAAATATTTAACATATAATGCGTATCACATATAAATATATTTTTTGTTATTCAAAATTAAGTTGTTAATTAAAAGACAACAATTGATTGATCGGATGTTTGAATATTTATATAAGGTAATGTATTAATATTTTATAAAATATATAATTCTACAATTATATATATATATATATATATATATATATATATATATATATATATATGAACGAAAGGTCGAAGTCTAAAATTTTATTAATAATCGTAATCACTCCTCAAAATTGAGGTAATTTCAAACAGAATATCAATCTACGGATTACAATAATAGTATCAATAAAGAATAACATACAAAATGTATAAAATTAATTCAAATTGTTGTCGAGAAGTTGAAATCAAATTCAAAGAAATCCGAGGAAAGAGGCTATTGTGCAGATGTAGCATGGCTCTATCAAAAGAAGAACAATCACACACCAAAATATCACCTTAATAACGCGGAGTTGGGGGGGGGGGGGGTTCGCATAAGTGAATCGTGCAATTGTTAAACCCCGTTGTGAAATAGGTTTTGAAGATGCCATTGCAGATAATAAACAACAAATCCTTTTCTTCTTAAAGATCCAGATCTAGTTGAGAAAATTAGAAAGAACTTAAGTAGGTACCTCATATGAATGATTCCAGGATCCAAACCTTGAACTTGTAAAAGAGATAAGAACCGACGGATGCGATAATTGATCTCCATCATAAAAGGGAGATAGAATATCACAACGACGACGGCAAGAAAATTAGTGTTTTTTGAGCCCTTATAGCGTTTTGGAGAGACTCTCGTAAGAAAACTCTAGAGAGAGAATTGCACGATGAATTTGTTGACTTTCCTTTTTATACAATTATAAATTAGGTATATTAATCAACAAAGTAATTATACAATATAAAATGTATATAATAATGATTAGTTATTAAAAAAAAAACTTTACTATTCATCAACTATTACACAAATAGTCATTTACAAGTTTGTAAATGTAGGAGTTAGAAAATATATATAATGTCTTAAGAAAAGTTAGAACTAGTAATATGTGACTATGTTTCTTACACATAATAGAAATGATACGATGAAATAACACCTAACACATATGAATAATAGAAATTTTGACATGAAGAGATATTTTCATTGGAAATGATGTGGTTTTATTATGTTTATGTAGCCAAGATAGCTAAAATGGTTTATGTTTCAAAAATCTTTTCGGCAGAAGCATGTATACTATGGTACTCCAATTACAAATATAGTAAAGTAATGTAACGGTATAGAAATTACAAGTTATTAGTAATGGTTGGTCGTTTTTTGGAAAATAGGAAAACAGTTTTAGATTCCTTCGCAGGTAACCCAAACAAAATGAAATTAGAATACGGTAAAGGCGTGGTAGCGACCTGCACGAATGGTGTAACAACTGCCCCGTTTATATATTTTCATTTAATTTGTTATTTCATTAACTTGTATGGATACAAACTAATCTAAGCAGTACTTTACACAACTTGGTATTTTATGGTCTCTTTGATCCTTTTGACATCATAAACACTATGGCTTATGAATACCCTTTCTATGCCTTACAGCAAACCTATTGACTAAAGCAAGTGCATTACTAGTTACTTGTGAAATATAAACCATTTTCCTGGTGATAGCATCCTTCACATGTCCATTCATGGAATCATCAGCAAATCCCTTCCCACATATGTTTTGATTAGTCAAAGCAGAACCAACCCATGTTTCAACGTTGCTCATGTGCCACTCGAAATCTTGACCTGTAGACCGAGCCATCTGCTCCAGCTCCTGAACCGACTGGCTTAGACTTGTCACACTGTTGGTCATGGTGCTGATACAATCTTTTACGGCTTGGTACTCTCTGGGTTTTATGCCAGGGAAGCGGGCCATTTTGTACACAAACACTGTTGCTGACTTGGCATCATTCAGGCTGACTGTAATGGCGGCTTTCGCGAGGTGGTGATCATTTCCTTGGATAGAACCAGCATAACTTGAGAGACACTTGACACATAGAGCAGGGTGCAGGGTAGTTTTGCAGGAGGCCCTGATGAAGTCCATGGTGGTTGGTGGTGCTGCACAACTGATGGCGGTGTACCGTAAGGTGAATACAAGAGCTATCAAGTAAAGCCCAACTTTTTCCATATCTAAAGAAGTTTGTTTTTTGGAAGCTATGTGGTGAGACTGCAAGAGAGTAGTGACTTATGGTTGAATGATTAAGATTAAGAAAGATTAAGGGATGAAGTTAATGAGAGGGGTAAGGTGCTTTATATAGTGTCCTTTGAGAGGTCTTAGGACTGAGTTGACCACCTCTCATATTGGTTAAATTAAGTAATCGTTTTGGGTATCTTTATAAGTGAAGGTTTACACAAGTACTTCTCTGTAATGACTAGGAGTGCGTTTTTCTATTTATGCAAGGAAAAATACTTCCATAGGCCTAAAGATAGACCTAACAAAACTATCGGTAGAAGCATTGATTTTTGGTCAAACTCTTGTATGTTGTTTGATGGTGATATAATAAGGTAACATAAGTCGGTGACCAATGTTTTAGAAACTGGTTTTATCATTGAACCGGCCAGATGCAGCTCTATCTTTTAGGTAATCGAAAAAAAAAAAAAAAAACTATGGTATGAAGTCGTATGCTTTTCTTTGATCTCTATATGTCTTTAATGCTTTCTCATCTACATTTGACTCGAGATATGTATCAAACTTAGTGTCCACAGTAAAATAACAAAAAGTTGACTTTTTAACCAACCTTTAACAAGGTCAAACTTTTAATTAAGTCTCTAACCACTATGTGAACAATCACAGCTTTGGGGTGTTACCTAGAAGCAAGACCTTGAAATAGAAGTCAAATGTATATCGACATGCCAATTGCCCATGAGTTAATTGTTGAATAATAGTCAAAGATTTACAAATAAAGGATCATTGATTAATTACAACTAATATATATGATATATACTTCGTTTAGACAGCTGGTTTATAACTAATTGTGCAAATCAAATTTAAACTATGTTTTATATTATATTAGTGATTAGTGATACATATTTGTCGGTATTGAATACCAAGGCAACGCCTAAGAAGTATCACAAGATTTCCTTATTACACACACAAGTGGGACATATAATATTTGATTGAAGTCCAAGCTTCGTTTGTTGTAAACTAACACAAACGTTAAAAAAGTCATCCACGTTTCTTTTGTTTACTATATGATATGATTCCACTTTTATATACGACTACATTTTTATAGCCTTTGTTCTACATTTTATATCCTTGATGCCACGTAATGGGTGACAAAAAGGTTCTAATAATCAAAATCAATAACACCTTATTATGAAGTATGGTTGGGGAATCAACTAGGTGGCACTAAGATTTTTTTTTTGATTATCATAAGTTTATACAAGTTAACAGAGGCGGACCCAGAAAATTTAGTGGCACGTGCCACAAAACATTTGAAGCTAGTAGTTTATTAAGTTTGTTTAAACAGTGAGGTGCACCGCCTAAAACTTAGTGGTAATACTTTTAAAGAACCAATAATTTTTCAACTAATTTTACACTAAGTCGGCTTAATTGACTGGTATCATGTGATACCGTTGACTATAACGTAGATCCGCTCTTACAACTTAATCACGTTGCTCTCAGCAGGTCATGCAGATAGGTAACACTAAGATATATATTATGAATCAATAATTTACAACCACCACATGATGCTTCCTGAAATTAAGGGAGAATAATGTCCAAGTTGAATTTTTAGGTTGCTAAAACATCACGAAAGAACAAGATAAGTACAACTATGAATTTAACCAGATTAGGACAATGATGTATGCAAAACAAAATACCATTCCTGAAAATGAGACGGTAGAAAACGTACTTCTATTCACAAACAGAGGGCTCTGTTTAGATTTCCATAACATAATACTATAAGCACGGGTTGAACTATCTTATAGTTAGGGGGTAGCTCACGCAACGGGTCCATTTGACTTAATTGTGTGGTGTAATACTCTTTTAAATAAAACTAATAACCTTAGTGTTACCGATTTAAAGAAATTCGCATATGGAACACTCTCAATATTGGATTCGCCACTGACTGTATGATATTGATAACACTAATTTTTTGTCTCAAAAAGAACTTTTAATTTTGTTACAACACAAATAGTAATTTAGATATCGGAACAAAAAAACAACAAAAACTGTTGACAAACTATGTGTCAAGCAATGCATCTATTTCGGAACAAAAGAAGTATTTTACATGGTGGTTGAATCAATTAATTGAACAAGTTGGTATCATTTTAATCAGACGTGTACATTTGAATGCAGTTAAGCTAATAATATATTCCAGGACAGCCACAAAATAGATCCGCTCATATGTGTCACACCTCAGCTAATACCCAAATGATATTGAAACATTTGGTCATATAGGAACACTAATATTTTCTAGTTGAGATACACATTATTACCTAGGGTGAATATCTTAAACTCTTGTAATCCTTCAAATATAGCAGTTGTTCTTCTCTAAATTACTAATTACAGAGTCACACCATATAAACAAAGGCTTTATGTAGCTTGTCCAATGAACACATTAAAGCAATGCAGTATTTGGTACTTGGTGGATTGCAAATCATTATCGAACTTTAGGCCACTCCTAACATTAACAGAAGGATTTACATACTTCAGTTTCGAACTGCAAGTTAACAGTATGCTTAAATACAATATTCTTGTAGTTTCAAAATCAGTATATGAATACCATGTTGTGTCAGCACTCAAAAGAACTGATACATGTTACATAATACATTATATAGACAAGAATGTATGCCGTATATTCAACCTCAATACTAGACAGTATAGTACTTACGGACAGCCCCACGAACCTTTTCCATGTATTCTGCAGCTTGTATCTGCATAATGGAAAAGATAAGAAAAAATCCACATCAGTAAGAAAATGAACTTGTATATGACTAATTAGTTGCAAAGAACAAGGTAACTAAAATCTCTGTGATTCTGCTACTAGGTGAGGGTAGCTAATAATGGTTAGATATTTTGCATAACTACACTAGGTTGATTAAATTGGCATGTAACTAATTCTACTTTGAATTATTTACAGCTAGTCAGCTACTTTAGTAACATCACTTACTTGATTACTCCTGCGAGCACTTGCTATGTTTTCATCAAGAAGTGCCAATAATGATCTATTGATCTCATTCTTTTCCACCATATCCAACAACTGTTTGAGAGAATAACACAAGTATTATTTTAGTTACGGTTAGATGAATGACTCTTGAAAGAAATTAAGCTGATTTCGCTTATCGCTAGTCACGTACGGTTGCTTTCACATCCTTTGATGTAAAAATTTTGTTTAGGTTATCTTTCGCCTTCACTATGTTAGCTTGCAGTTTATCATACGCTTCTGAAAATCATAAAAAACCAATATTAAAAACATTAAGGATCTAAGAAACCAAGTCTTGAAACATGTAATTACAGAGCTACTAACGTATTCCTTCAAGAAGAGCTTTTTGTAGTGCTTCTAACTCAACCACTCTATCTTCCATATCCTACAATGATCATTGGTACTCACATTACTATAATCAACCAACTAACTAATCTGAACCAAATTTAATTAAATCATACAGTAAACTAGAAAGTAAACCTCGGTTTTTTGAACAGCAAACCGAAGCTGTCCTAGTTCAAACTTCAAGTGATTAAAAAATTCATCAGTTAACCTGAAAATATCGATCAATGTTAAATACCACTTCAAAGGTAAGGTAACATTAAACAATTCTGCAACAAACAATGGGATGAAATTATAGAACTTACTTAAGCCTCATTCTAGCAATCTCTAATTCAAGCTCTTGAGCTTCAGTATCAAGAAAATATTCAACCAACTCCGCATTACTTTCCGGAACACGCCGAGACTATAATAACATTATTACATTTATTAAACCAATTGTCACACAATTCTACAAATCCTAGATCACAATGTACACTAATAATTAAACAAAGAAAATGATAAAAATAAAAATATAAAACACACGATGTGCTTATAGCATAGAAATCAAAACATTTACCATACGCAAGGCACGGCGACGTTCTTTTTCTTCTTGAAGTTGACGTTGAAAATCTTCGCGAGCGTCAGCGTCTCTCTCGAGTCGTCTCTGGAATTCACGTCTGGCCAAGTGACCTGTGCTTGGTGGCCCTAATATACCTTCTGGATCCTTCCTTTACATAATCACATAATAAGATATTAGATATAACAACTATTACAATCAATTCGAAGTATAATTCTGAATGTTAAATGTATCTATACCCAGCCTATACAGCGAATTTTAGTTCTACAATTGGGGGAAGTTCTGATACGATTGATAGAGACGGTGGTAAACGCGGCGGTGGGGGCGGTGGTTATACCGAGAGCAAGAGTAACGGCCATAACGAACGGCGGTGGTGATTGCTTCTGATTACAAGTTTTATTATCCGTTCAAATGCGCGCACAAAATGTTATCGTCTTGTGACGTTAGCTTAATTCTGATATTGGACTCCGTTATCTGGTCCTACTAAAATTGTTTGGGTTGGGCTACAAAAATGTTATGGGCTTCCGCATTCAAACATTTTAAATAACATGTTCTGACTTCTGACGGACTGATGGTTATCAAATCCAATAATTTGCCCAGATAAATTATTTTTAAAATTAAAATTATTACCGTCTTCCAATTATTTTATAATCCAAAAACTAGGGTACTATTTTAAATATTACGAGTCTTTTATCCATCTATCTATACGTTATTATTACTAGCATAATACTCGCATTATGCAGCGGGGTTTTGTATTTTTATTATGAACAGTGACTCAAGATAGTCATACTTATAATTTTGGGTTGATATTAGTAATTTGCTTGTATGGATAGCTCGGGATTCAGTATATAATTAGTGAAAACTGAAAAGTGAAAAATATGTAAAGATGATAGGGTTATATTGTAAAATGAGATAACTAAATATGTAAATATTGAATCTTAATTTATTAAGAGTTTTCTGAAATAAAAACACTAACTAAAATTCTTTATAAATAGTTACAGATATATATATTATTACTTGCATACGTAGTACATATAATAAAATGCAAATGATAAAAGTACACGCCATTGGTGGAATTTTATATATTATTATAGAAAGTAATGTGTGGTGAAAATAAGAAAAAGTTGGAGTTGGTGAGCGGATGAAATGGTTTTGTTCACCAACGAATTAGAGAAATTTTCAAGATTCTTACTAACCCCACTTTGAAAGTATTGACTCGATCGAAAGTGCATGTTTTCTTCACCAAATTAAACTTTCCATAAGATTTGTTTTAATCTTCATTACCTGATGCTAACCCTCTAAACAAGTCGAAGTTAATCCATCTCCACTTGACAAATGACATTAATTTCGAGTCTAAAATGGTTGTATGCATGTATCATGATATCCAGTTGGGTTGGACAAACAATGTACAAATCGATCACAAAATTAAAGTATTGTTATTCGAAACAAAGATATTAAAATTAACCAAATAATACTTTGATAGATATACTCGATCGTATACGTACCTACGTTTTGAAATATTTTGAAAATTGAAAATATATGTTACTTATGACGAAAAAATGTTTTTTGTGCATGCCAAAAAAGCTGTAATTACGACGATAAAATTTTCAAATTGAAAACATAAATTTTAGTGTACTCCTAAATAAACTCCATCTTGTAGGTTAGAAATGAATGAATGATACCTAGTTGTAATATTAGTGATGATTGATTCATCCAATACAGCCTCAAATGGATCACTTCATAAGAAAACTAATCATCACGAAGAAAGAAAATGTGAATTGACAAGCTCCGGACCCACCAAAACTTAATTTAAGCAACAGTTGACATGCACTTTTTTATGTAGATGGCCACCAAAAAAGATGGTCAAGTGTTTGTATGAAACCAAACCACGCACACTCCACGTAACTTTGACTTCATCTTTACGTCATCCTTTTGTTACTACTTACCGAACCGAGTTGCGGTTCAACCGTATCTTTCATATACTAATGGTGGGACCAATCTACTATATACAATCTTACTCAATCTTTAAGTATATATAATTGTAGGTTGGTGGTGGTATAAAGTTGGTTAATCAGTTCAAGGTATTATAGTTTTTATTCCATTATATTTATTTGGTAGTGGTTGGTGTTGGTGCAATTAAAAACAATGGGAAGACAACCATGTTGCGATAAACTAGTAGTGAAGAAAGGGCCGTGGACTGCGGAGGAAGACAAGAAACTAATCAAATTTATCCTCACTAACAACGGTCCGTGTTGTTGGCGAGCCCTCCCTAAGTTGGCCGGTCTCCATCGATGCGGTAAGAGTTGTCGCCTCCGTTGGACCAACTACCTCCGCCCGGACTTGAAGCGAGGCCTACTTAATGAGTCCGAGGAACAACTTGTTATCGACCTTCATGCCCGTCTCGGTAATAGGTATTTATGTTTCTTTTTGTCTAGACTCATGAAGCCTCACGTACTGTATATAGAGTTTGAAACTCATGCATATTCCAAAAAAAAAAAGTAGGATGATAAAAGCAGACATAAAAAGGTACCTAGATAAAAATGAACAAAATTGAAAATATATTGTTATTTAGCTAATTAACCTAAAATATATGCATGTGGTCAAATTAAGTTACAAAATGAAATCAGGTGGTCAAAGATTGCATCAAAATTGCCAGGGCGAACAGATAATGAGATAAAAAATCATTGGAACACTCATATCAAGAAGAAACTTTTAAAAATGGGGATTGATCCGCTCACTCATGAACCTCTTCACAACGAAACTCAAACAAGCGAAACCACGTCATCTTCTGTTATCGCAAATTATTCAGGTATCGAAAAGAACAAGTTGTTGTTTCCTAGTGAAAATAAAAGTACATCCAGATCAACCTCAGAGGAGAATTCGAGTTGTTCAAAAACTGAAAACAATTCATCGATAAATGATAAACCGAAGCCCTTGGTCCAAAGCCTTTGTGATGATGAGCATTTGTTAAGTTACCTCTTATGCGACAATGAGCCTCCTTTGGTCGATGCATCGAATTGGGAGTCATCGAAGAATGAGAAAAAGTCAAAAAATTGTACAAGCAGCGTGTTTGCATCATGGGATGATTGTGCTACATGGCTAATGGATTGTCAAGATTTGGGTGTAAATGATTTTGGTTTGGAATTTCTAAACGAAGTTGAGATAAGCTTCTCGAACACATTAAAAACGGACAACTAAAGGGAATGATCATTGATGTAACAACGCATTCAAATCGATACTAAGTCCATAAAATAGTCGTCGGTGTAGCTCATCATGAAAGCATGTCGACGTACAAAAGTGTGTCGTTAATAATATATATATATATATATATATATATATATATATATATATACACACACACACACACACACAACAAGCTAAGTTAACACACGTATACTAAGTATCATGTGTAATTAATTTAAATTAGTCGATTGTACGTGCTGTATATGTTTAGATGGTATTAGAGAATTCAAATGCGATTTCTCGCCATCGATCAAATAGAAATGTACCAAGTAGCTAGATATATATTAAAAGTTAGAAATTCAGGTGTTTAATTTGTGAATAAGTGAATGTATATATGTACATTAATTAGTATAACCTGGTCCATTTGTGTTTGACTAAATGTCGTTTTTATATGTATTAATCTTTAGAAAAATTTAATAGATTATAGGGTTAGGTTAATTTAGTATAGCCTGGTCCATTTGTGGGTAAGTTTTTAGGGTTAATGTGTTATTTATATATAGATTGCATATAAACTAATAATATATGTCTTACGAACCTATGGGGTTTCATCTTCAACAAAATTGTAAAGAACCTAATAAAAATTAAAACCTTATTTTTATTGAGTACATTTTAATAGCTATTCTTTATAGAAAGTTTGACGATAAAATAATATACTAATAGTAGTTAATCTGTAAACGTATATATGCATCGTTTTCCAAATAACTTGGATTATATTTCGTACTGCAAGAGTGTCAACAAAGTAAAGCAAAAGTCATAAAAACAATCATTTTCTCTTTTTAATTATCTACAATTAATTATTAATTAATATTAATATTACATCTTTCATTTTATAATTAATTGCATTACATACTCCCCGTCGTCGTATCTCTATCAAACAATAATGTGGCTTACTGGTTCTAAATTAAGACCTATTTAGTTTTAAATTTAGTTATTTAAAAGCTAGCCATACTTATTGCAAAATACGGATGCTATACACGGGTAGGCATGCAATAGGTTTTACGTGCAGTGTGCGTTTATATTAAGTAGCTTCGCAAACCATAAAGTTTGTCTGGTTGGACTGTTAACAGAATACTAGCACGAGGCCCGCGCGATGCGGCGGGTAAACATTAATAGCTTTACATTTATTCGATATAAAGTATCTAAATCAAAATTAAAATTTATACGACGATACAATAAGATATGTCGTTGTGAACTTGATGGTCAGGTTGCAAGTCTCTAATAGCCAGGTGGCAAATTGGTAGGTGCGGAGTTATTGTTTTTTATTTTTTACTTTATTATTTTAAAAACTAAAAAATATGTTTGTGAAACTGTAATCATAAAGTTTAATCAAAAAACTGAAACTCTCAAACATAGAAATTGACAATACCAATACAAAAGGGGGAAATATAAATAAACATATAAATTTATAATCACATAAGAAAACACATCTAATAGTACGTTTCTAATTTTTTAAAACACCTAGAAACGTCTCACATTGACTTAAAGTTGATTTTGAAGGCTTTAGAGTCGGAATTTGGCTCCAAACGGTGGACAAACAGCCTATGACAGTTTGCTAACATGTACGTCTCGTTCCGACCTTTCCGTCCATAATTGACACGTCTCGTAACTCTTTACGGTTTAAAAGTTATGTCGGATTTTTATTAAAAGTTATATATTAGTATAGATATAGAAAAACTTTAATTAAATGGAATTGAATGTCATATATTTATTATTTTAAAGTTTAATAATAATTGTTTGGGGTATATTAATAACTTCAAGTAGATTTTTCAAATATTATTAGTAAGGTTAGGGGTAGTTTAGTAAATTCTCTCTTAAAAAAAAAATCACAAATATGTTATATAATAGTATAGATAACTTGAATTACAATTTGATTTCTTTAATTGTATATATAAACAAATAAGATTAGTATTTTTATGTTGCTTTTTTAATTTATTTAGAAAAATGAAATTGCAAGTTCATATTTTCTCAATGCATATGTAAGAAAAGAAAAAGAAAAAAAAATGATGTTGCGTTAGCCTCGAATCAATTAAAAGTATTTAAAATAGTGTATTTCTTTTTTGGTGAACGGTATAAATGTGAAGGATCGAGTAAAGTGAAAATTGGGTCGAATAGCTCAAAAAAACCCTACAAATTGCTAACATGTACGTCTTGTTCCGACCTTTCCGTCCATAATTGACACGTCTCGTAACTCTTTACGGTTTAAAAGTTATGTCGAATTTTTATTAAAAGTTATATATTAGTATAAAATAGAAAAGTTTTAATTAAATGGAATTGAATGTCATATATTTATTACTTTAAAGTTTAAAAATAATAGTATTAATGAGTTTTTAATACATGTTTGGGGTATATTAATAACTTCAAGTAGATTTTTCAAATATTATTAGTAAGGTTAGGGGTAGTTTAGTAAATTCCCTCTTAAAGAAACATCACAAATGTGTTATATAATAGTATAGATAACATAATTTTAAATTATTGATATATAGAGTATTAGTTTTATATATATTAATTATAATTATTTTTTACATAACGTACCTTACATAGTTGCATGTGACTATGACTTAATTAATTATCGATACCAAAAGAGTTTCTTCTACAAAAATGCTTCCAAATTTGATTATGAGATTCTTCTGTTGTATAATTGGACCAAAAACGATTTTTTAGAAATATATATTATATATTTAAAAGTTATTATATTTAATTAATTAATAAATATGTAAACATAAAGGATCCGTCCATGTGATAAAAGCACGGGGTGTGGGGGGTTTTCGTCGCCGTTTTCCTACAAGAACGCCGTCGGACGGCGTTCTGCCGCACCGGGACGGCGTTTCCGTCCGTTTTCCGGTTCGCCGTCTCCTTCCGAACGTTGTGACACGGCAACGTTTTTCTTTTTTTTTTTCCGTGTGCAACGGATATATGTATTTATTATAAAAAAAATTAAAAATTAAAAAAATATAGCCGTTCAACGGCATAAATTTTAAAAAAATAATAATAATTTTTTTTTCCTATTTAAACATACCTCAAACACAATCTCAAACCACAATTCAAAAACACTATCTTAAAAACTCTTTCACATACACAATTAAAACAATCAAAAACTCATCCAAAAATGTCATCTGATTCATCATCCGATGACGAAACCACGTACAAACTTATGATGCTTGCTCGTAAGTATCGTAATGAGCAACAAGATGCCGAAAGTTCCACGGCTCGTTCACGTCGTTTCATACCTCGTGACCGAGTCACGGCGGAACAGACGTTACTAAACGATTACTTTGTCGAAAATGCGAAATATCCGCATGAATATTTCAAACGTCGATTTCGTATGAGTCGTCGTTTATTCCAAAGAATTTGTGAGGATATTAGCTCTTACTCCGTCGAACCACTTCCCGACTATTTTTTGTGGTTTCATCAACGACCCGATGCACGTGGTGTACCGGGTTTTAGTTGTCTTCAATAAGTCACTTCTGCGATTCGTCAATTGGCATACGGTACAACTCCGGATTTCTTTGATGAATACTTGCAAATGTCAGCAAGAGTTTCTCGTGAAACTTTACAAAATTTCACAAGGTGCGTTATCGATTTATATTCAAATGTGTACATGAGAGAACCAACGAATGTAGACATACATCGTTTGTATGATAAGCATCACGAACTTCATGGTTTTCCCGGCATGGAAAGGTCAATACACCCGAGGCGATCATGGGTATCCGACGATTATGCTTGAAGCCGTCACTTCGTACGACTTGTGGATATGGCATGCATACTTTGGAGTTGCGGGATCCAACAATGACTTAAATGTTCTTAATACGTCTTCTTTGTTTAGGAATTTGCTAAATGACTCTGCTCCCCAAGTTCCATATACAGTGGCTGATTTGGATTACGATAAAGGGTACTATCTTGCCGATGGGATATACCCGTCATGGGTAGCGTTCGTGAAGGGATTTTCATGCGAGATTGATCAAAAGAGGGCTTATTTCAGTAGGAAACAATCGGCCGCACGAAAGGATATTGAGCGCGCTTTTGGTGTTTTACAAGGAAGGTGGCATATACTACAACAACCGGCAAGAGCTTATAGTGTAAACGCTATAAGAAGAATCATGTATGCTTGTATCATATTGCATAACATGATAATTGAAGACAACGGTTTCAACATTGCTGAGAATGAAAATTATTATGTACCTGTTGGAAACATACAAAGTTCTTAGATCGAGAGATGTAACACATACGAGAGGAAAACAAAGGAACTACGTGATCGGGAGACACACGAAGGACTTCGAGCCGACCTTGTGGAACATCTTTGGAGGTATCGTGAACAGAGGTGGAATGTATTGCAAGCTTCGGGATCGGAAATGGGAGCGGGAGATGATTGATTTGTTTATTTTATGTATTTTAATTTTAGGACTTGTAATCTTTTATGTATTTTAAATTATGTATTTTAATTTTAGGACTTGTAATCTTTTATGTATTTTAAATTATGTATTTTAATTTTAGGACTTGTAATTTTTTTTATGTCTTTTTAATAAATTAAATCTTATTTTATTTTATTTATTTATTTTTTATATATTAATTTATACAATTATCACCATTAAAAAAATAAATAAAACAAATAATAAAAAACTCCAGAACACTGTTTAGAACACTGTCCAGGACACTGTGACCACACCACAAAATCATCAATTACAACATTCTCTAGAACACTGTCCAGAACACTGTGGTGACAGTGTCACCACACCCCGTACTCTAATACAGTCAAGGGGCGGATCTCAGTGCAAGTGGGGGCAGGTGCCCTCTATCACCCAACAAGTTTTAATAGATTTCAGTGAAAATTGTGGAGTCTTTTTTATCATGCCCCCAGCCAGCCCAGAACAGAATGGGCCCTCGGTCTAAAGAGATATTTGTAATTAGAGTAAATTTTATAAATGGTCCATACGATTTACATCAATTTATGAAAACAGTCTCTGTACTTCTTTTTTTACTTTTTCAGTCCAATAAATTTACATTTTACTCAAAAATGGTCTCTCACCCACCTAAAATGACTAAAGTACTATTTATCCATTTAAATCCTGCTATTCGGAAATGTCAAAGAGAAAAAGGTACTTTAGTCATTTTAGGTGTAGCGGAGACCATTTTTGAGCAAAACATAAATTTATTGGACTAAAAAGGTAATAAAAAAAAAGTATAGGGACGATTTTCGTAAATCGGTGTAAACCATATGGAACATTTATGGAATTTAGTCTTGTAATTAACTCCCTCATTCTAGTCTACTTATATAAATAATAATCCCCTAGATGCGCCAATCTATTTTTCCCATTAAATTAAGTTGCTTGAACTCTCAAGTAATTTAAGATTTATAGTTTTGGGCTATATTTGGTAAACTGTTAGAATGGTGTACTATTTTATTTGTCATCAACAATCGATGGATGGATGTGTGATTTATAAGGGTTTAAAATTAGAAGCTAGTCTATATGTTTTTTGTTGAAATAATTGTCTTGGAGGGTTGACATATGTGGTCAATTACCACATGTATTTTGTGATATTACTATTGCAAAGAAGACTTGAAAATCTTGCCTAACTTCGTCAACCAATTTGTCACCAAGTTATTTACATCTTAGCCATCTTGTAGTAGTATAAATAGAGCTCCATGCAAGCTCATTTATGCATCCCAAATACAAGTGTTCTTGTATACTAAATAGATTAATAGAGAGTTGTTGAGTTTATGCTCCTAATTACAAGAGATATAAAATTAGTGTTTATCCTTGTAATTAGAGAGAAAGTGTAATTCCTATTATTCTACTTAGTGAAAAGTTTCTTTCCTTGCCCGTGGTTTTACCCTATTGGAGTTTTCCACGTTAAATCTCAGTGTTTCTTTTATCGTTATCTCAAATTATATTAGCGGTTTGCTTTAATTCGGTGTCACTTTTCTCAACAAGTGGTATCAGAGCTAAGTCATATCATCGAGTGTGTATTCATCTACTTATCGTATGCTCTGTGGTTGCCACGTTAGTGGATCTTCCACATCAGAAAATAAGTAAGATTATTATCACTCGATAAAAGTTCTTAGGTACTATTTCACGAAAAAAATAGTATTGTCAAAAGAAGATTGTAATTAAAGCAATGTCTACGAAATTTGATATTGAAAAGTTCAACGGGAGTAATTTCTCGTTATGGGAAGTAAAGATGAAAGCTATTATGAGAAAGGATTAGTGTTTTGCGGCCATCAATGAACAGTCATCCGAGTTCATTGATGTAAAATGGGAAGAGATGGATGGTCAAGCTATCGCAAATATTCATTTGGCACTAGCAGATGGTGTTTTATCTAGCATTGAAGAAAAGAGGACGACGAAAGAGATTTGAGATCACCTCGCAAGACTATACGAGACCAAATCGCTTCACAACAAGATTTTCCTTAAGAGGAAACTTTATGCGTTACGCATGAATGAATCCACTTCAATGAATTGGCACATTAAAGTTTAAATACTCTATTTTCACAACTCGCATCATTAAGTTGTAATATAAAGTTACAAGAACGTGTTGAACTTCTACTTCAGAGTCTACCTTACTCGTATGATCAACTCATTATTAACTTAACCAATAATGTTCTCTCGGAGTATTGTCTACGATGATGTTGCAACTGCTGTTCTAGAAGAAGAGATTCGGCGCAATAATAGGGGGGACAAACATGCAGGTTCACGACAAGTGGAGGCCTTGGTAGTGACAGGAGGGAGATCAGCGGAACGTGGCACAAGTGGGAGTCACAATCATGGTGGATCTAAGTCAAGAAGAAGAAGACCTATACATGCTACAACTGTGGCAAGAAAGGTCATTTGAAGAAGGATTGTCGGAGTTTGAATAACTCTAATGCTCAAGAAAATATTGCAAGCATTTCAGAAGATAAGACTGCTTTGTTTAGTGAAGCAGTGGTAGCAAATGAAGGCAGAAAGACATTTGCTGATGTCTGGTTATTTGACAAAGGAGCTATTTTTCACATGACCTCTAGAAGAGAAAAGTTCTAAAAATATGAACGTATCTCAGGAGGATCTGTGTACAGTTGCAATGATCATGAACTAAAGATCATTGGAATTGGAGATATCATTCTGAAGATGCATGATGGTACACTCCGTACTATTCAAGGTGTACGACACGTGGAGGGTTTGAAGAAGAACTTATTGTCTTTAGGACAATTGGATGATCTTGGTTGTAAGATGGAAATACTAGACACGATCATGAAAGTCATGAAAGGCGCGCTTGTACTTATGAAGGAAAAAAAGGTGGCTGTTAACTTATACATTCTGAAAGGCGAGACGGTACATGAAGCGGAAGCATCGGTTGCTTTAAATAGTTCAAGTGATAAGGTTGTTATAACACGGCATCAAAAGCTTGGACATATGTCTGAACAAGGAATGAAGATTCTTGTTGATAAAAATCTTATTCCTGGCCTGACAAAGGTATCACTACTTTTCTGTGAGCATTGTGTAATTAGCAAGCAGCATCGCCTGAAGTTTAACACATCAAATTCTAAAAGTAAATTTGTTCTAGAATTGGTTCATTCTGATGTGTGGTAATCACCGGTTCAATCCCTAGGAGGAGCAAAATATTTTGTGTCATTTATTGATGATTACACTAGGAGATGTTGGGTGTACCCAGTCAAGAGGAAGGCAGATGTGTTTGAAGTATTTAAAGTTTACAAAGCGCGGGTTAAACTTGAATCTGGTAAAAAGATCAAGTGTCTGAGGACAGATAATGGAGGAGAATATACCGGCGATGAATTTGATAAATTCTGCAAACAAGAAGGCATTAAAAGGCAGTTCACAACGGCATACACTCCTCAACAAAATGGAGTGGCAGAGCGGATGAACAGAACCTTGTTAGATAGAACAAGAGCAATGTTGGCAACTGCAAGCTTGGGGAAATCGTTCTGGGCAGAAGCAGTTAGTACTGCCTGTTATGTGATAAATCGGTCACCATCAACTGCCATTGAGTTGAAGTCACCGATGGAGATGTGGACTGGAAAACCAGTTGATTATTCAGACCTTCGTGTATTTGGAAGTCCTGTGTACGCGATGTACAATGCCCAATAAACTACAAAGCTTGATCCGAAATCCAGAAAGTGTTTGTTCTTGGGGTATGCTGACAGAGTCAAGGGGTATCGCTTGTGGGACCCCACTGCCCACAAAGTTGTCGTCAGCAGAGATGTTGTCTTTACGGAAGCCAAAGATCTAGAAGATGTTAGCACTTCAAAAGAAACTACACCGATACAGGTAGAAAACGAATTTCATACAGATTATTCTGAAGCCGTACCAGAGCACGAGGAAAATCAAGTAGATGTTTATGAAGCTCCAATCACTCGTATTTCTAATCGGGAGAGGAGACGTCCAAGGTGGCACTTAGATTATATTATGGAGAGCAATGTTGCGTATTGTCTTCTAACAGAGGAAGGAGAGCCATCAACTCTTCACGAGGCACTGAATCATTCAGATGCATCTCAGTGGATGGCATCAATGCAGGAAGAAATTGAAGCTCTTCATAAAAATAAAACATGGGAACTTGTGACGTTGCCAGAAGGTAGAAAACCTATTGGAAATAAATGGGTGTATAAGATCAAACGAAATGGTGATGATCAGGTGGAGCGGTATCGTGCAAGACTAGTGGTTAAAGGATATGCGCAGAAAGAAGGAATAGACTTTAATGAAATATTTTCTCCTGTGGTTCGACTAACAACAGGTCGAGTAGTTCTGGCAATGTGTGCTACATTCGATTTACATCTAGAGCAGCTAGATGTGAAAACTGCATTTCTTCATGGAAACCTTGAAGAATAAATTTATATGCTTCAACCAGAAGGTTTTGAACTATAAGTAAAAGAGAACTTGGTTTGCAGGTTAACAAAATCTCTGTACGGCCTTAAACAGGCGCCGCGGTGTTGGTACAAGAGATTTGATTCTTTTATAATGAGCCTTGAATATAGCAGACTTCATGCAGACCCTTGTGCATATTTCAAGAGGTTTGGGGACAATGATTTTATCATTTTGCTGTTATATGTGGACGACATGTTGGTAGCAGGCCCCAACAAAGATCGTATCGATAGGCTGAAGGCTCAGTTGGCTAGAGAGTTTGAAATGAAAGACTTGGGTGCCGCAAACAAGATTCTAGGGATGCAAATTCACTGAGACAGAGTTACTAGGAAGATTTGAGTTTCTCAAAAGAACTATTTGAGAAAAATATTGCAGCGGTTCAATATGCAAGATTGCAAGCCAATCTCAACCCCACTTCCTACTAATCTCAAGTTATCCTCCGTTATGAGTCCTAGCAGTGACGACGAGAGGAATGAGATGTCTCGAGTACCGAATGCATCAGTAGTGGGAAGTTTAATGTTCGCAATGATATGTACAAGACTAGACATTGCACATGCAGTGGGAGTAGTTAGTCCGTACATGGCGAATCCTGGTATAGAGCACTGGAATGCGGTAAAGAGGATCCTAAGATACATCAAAGGAACCTCGGATGTTGCGTTATGTTATGGGGAATCAGAATTTATTGTCAAAGGATATGTTGATTCAGATTACGCAGGTGATCTTGATAAAAGTAAATCTACCACCGCGTATTTGTTCACACTTTCTGGTGGAACAGTAAGTTGGATTTCAAAACTGCAGTCAGTTGTGGCCACGTCAACAACTGAAGCAGAATATGTTGCAGCTACTCAAGCCAGCAAAGAGGCAATATGGTTGAAGATGTTGTTGGAGGAACTCGGGCATAAACAAGAGAACATCACTCTATTTTGTGACAACCAGAGTGCCTTGCATCTTGCAAGGAATCCAGCATTTCATTCAAAAACGAAGCATATACGAGTTCAGTATCACTTCGTTCGTGAGAAAGTGGAAAAAGGAACCGTAGATGTGCAGAAAATTCATATCGACAACAATGTGGTTGATTTTCTAACAAAGTCAATCAACAGTGACAAGTTTATTTGGTGTCGTTCCTCATGCGGCCTAGCAGAAACTTAAGCAACATCATTGGCAAGGAAGGATATCGTGTGAAGATTGATTGATTTTCAATCGAATCTTCGAGTGGGAGATTGTTGAAATAATTGCCTTGGAGGGTTGACATATGTGGTCAATTACCACATGTATTTTGTGATATTACTATTGCAAAGAAGACTTGAAAATCTTGCCTAACTTCACCAACCAATTTGTCACCAATTTATTTACATTTTAGCCATCTTTTAGTAGTATAAATAAAGGTTCATGTAAGCTCATTTATGCATCACAAATACAAGTGTTCTTGTCTACTAAATAGATTAATAGAGAGTTGGTGAGTTTATGCTCCTAATTACAAGAGATATAAGATTAGTGTTTATCCTTGTAAGTAGAGAGAAAGTGTAATTCCTATTATTCTACTTAGTAAAAAGTTTCTTTCCTTGCCCGTGGTTTTTACCCTATTGGGGTTTTTCACGTTAAATCTCAGTGTCTCTTTATTGTCGTTATCTCAAACTATATTAGCGGTTTGCTTTAATTCGGTGTCACTTTTCTCAACATTTTTCGTTTGTTTTTCCTTTTATGTTTCTAAAGGCAAATATGATATTGTATGTTTAAGACGTTAATTATTAACCATGATTTTTTTTTTTTTTTTTTTACTTCTGAACATGTTGATATTACAATTTAGACGTCAATTGATTTCCTAATTAAATTTTGTGAATTTATTGTAATCTTGTAAGTATACATGAATTCTTATTGAATTGGTTGAAGTCACCTAACTCTTATCTTGTTTTGCCATATAATTTGTTATATGTTTATTAAAAAGTTTTAAATTTGTCGTTCAGGCTTACTTTTCTTTTTATTATTATTATTATTATTATTATCGTTATTATTATTGTTGCAATAAGTTGCTTATTCTTGATAAACCATTTTTGTGTTGTTTATCGATGTATTGTATGCTATAATATGCTATTTTTAAGGTAATAATTTTGCGCCTCTGATCACCAAGTTTTCTGGATCCGCTATGGATACAGTATATCATCAATAAATTTGTAATTTGAAGTTACTATTTTATATTTATATTTTAATTAAGCAGATAGTGGATTTCAATATTTAACCTCTAAGTTCTTTACTAATAACGTCTTAATTAACCATTTGTGTACTACACAGACAATATATTAACAAGCTAGACCATGCAGACTTTTATCACTTTCGGACACCATTATGAGTGGGCTTTTTCGCCTAAACCTTTTTACAAAATATCTGGAAATGAATCCAAGCCCATTCCGGTGGTATCAAAAGTCTTGGAGGCCCATTGTTCAAATGCTTCGACCCCCTTGGCCCCTTGGGTTTCATATTTTCGATCTATAGAATCCTAAAAGCTTTATTTAATGTTCTGATAACCGGACATGAGCCAGTACGACTTGATTTATTGATCATGGGTCTAGACTTGATTATAGATCCATCAGTGATTTAACCTGTTCAACAGATGGATGTAAAGTATGTAACCAAGCGTAGGTCAAACTCAAATAATAAAAATACCTACTTACAACGACAAATAATTATAATTATTAAACATTTAAACCATGCATATATCATTGATATGTTATTATCAGCACTTCACAAAAAAGAAAAATGATGTTTTAATGTCAACCACAGTTTGGCCGGCTGTAACCAATAACATATACAAGACAATATATATATATATATCAGTAGATGACGCCAGAGAGGGATTTGTCAAAGCACGGATAGGAGCTCTGCCCGCATTTCTTTTTTTTTTTTTGAAGGGGCCAAAGAAATGTCTCCACCTGCTGCCAACAGTCTTCAAGCTCCGCCCCCCTTACTCAACGTCTTCATCTATAAAGAAAGCCCTTTCTCCAGAACTGGGGTTGGCTTGGTTAGACCAAGCAAAGGCATGGGACTTTTTCTACCGTCTTAGGAAATGACTTAACTTAAAAGACAGATGACGCCCCAGCTTGACTCGAGATCAAGACTCCTTACAGCTCGCACCAATAGCGGAGCGGCCGGAGATTGATTGAAAAGGCGCTTACTGTGCAATTTCAATGCATCGGGGAATTACTTACCGCAGTCAAAGCCAATAGGGAAAGTCAGGTCAAGAGAGAGTCTCTTTACTACTTGTGTCACTGACATTCCATTAGCATGTTAGTTCAGCTATCACTGCTGGAAGCCCCTGCGGTTGTTCGACTGCGTACTCCCCGTCCGCCAATCCGTCGTCGACCTATCTATGTTTCTACGATGGCCCAAGAACACGCTCATTCTTCAGCCGGTTCAAATGAGAATCAATTAAAATTTAAGAACTTGTAAGAACCACTAGAATACATGATTATTCATATGTGTATAATGTCAAAATATGTATAAAAAGGTTAATAAGAATCGATGAAACGTTGAAAATCGAAAAATTATGTGTTAGAGCATATGTGTTTTTACGTATAAAATAAAAACATTGGAATAAAATAAAAAACGGTGAAAATAGATCTCAACTCTTGAATCAAAATGTATATATATTAAAGGGGGTGAAGATAAAATAAAAACGGTGAAATCAATTGACCTTCACAATTTGATGAATGTAAATTTATGTGAAGCCAAAAAAATTAAATTTCACATTTAAATTTTTTTTAAATTTTCGTGAAGCAAAAAATATAAAATAAAGGTTCACAATGAAAACTTTATGGAAAACAAAAAAATATAAGGGTTCATGATAAAAAAAACATATGTGAAGCGAAAAAAATAAAAGTTCACAACTAAAAACAACTGTGAATACAAATTGAGATCGTTTTGCACCTACTTAAGTTTTGCACCAAACTGCGCTTTGACCTACTTGCTTTTTGCACTTACATACTTTTTGCACCTAACTGCGTTTTGCATCTGCCTGCGTTCTATACCTACATGTGTTCTCCACTTACCTGCGCTTTTGCACCTAACTACAATTCTAAATTAACAGATGCAAAACAAAACATAATGTTTGACCGACATCAAACTAAAAAGAATAAAAAATTCATTTAAATGATATAATTGTTTGATTAATTTCTTTTTCATATTAAAGTAATTTTTAATTTTTAAAAGATTTGGGGTAAAATTGAATTGGCGATCAGGAAGAGAAAGCGGACAAGAAATTTGGTGGTTTTCACAGTTCTCACTAATTATTAGTTCTTACAAGATCCTCACACGTTTGGTGGAGAGAGTTATTGTAGAATCATTCTTTATTGTAGAAATTGTAGGAATTGTAGAAACGATCTTTTTTATTTTTAATTTTACCATATGTACACTTTTTGCAAAATAAATAATACCAATATTATTATAATTTTATTCTCTTAAATATGAAATTGATTTTTATATTAAAAAAATATATATATGATATACAACTTAGAATTGTGTATCACAATTTTGTGGTGTGATACTGTGATAAATACTAATTTTCTTATAATGTGTGTCACATTTAAAAAAACATCTCATCTTAAACAACATAAAATTCTAATAATTTTGATATAAATTTTTATAAAAAAATCAAATAGTTTTAAAATTAAAAATAAAAATATATATTGTTATCGTTCCCATGATAAAAAGTATTACCCGGTACTATTTTAATCTTCTCGTAGTTTGACGTGCGTGGGTCAGCCGGCCAAAATTTATCTTTGTTTATGCAGGCCTTGCTTTTTGGTATCTCTTATTAAAACTTAATTAAATATAATGTACATTTTTTGTCTTTACTTTCGTTTTTGTTTATTACAAAAAAAATAATTTAAAAATATAACTGGCGTTTTTATTCATTATTTTAGGAGTATATGTTTAAAAGCTACCTTTTTAACTAACAAACGTTTCTAATTAATTTATAGATAGGGACCAATACTAAATCATTATTGACAAGTCAATTGTTTTTTTTTTATTATTATTTAAGTACAATATAAATATAAACATTCCATTTCTAGGGACCATTTATTTTGTATTTTTCTGTTATTAAATCAAGAAGACATCATATTCATTCATGCTTACACACTTAAAAGTCTCATTTTTATCATAGCAAAACATTTAATTTACAAAACTGAGTTGAATGTTAAACTCGATCACTTAATGTGTCCATATATTTATATTCGTTCTTATTTTCAAGGAAAATTATATAAGAACCTTTTTAATTTTACAAATGTTTGTACGTACGTTATTGCATGTATTTACCAATAAAATTTTTTCATTGTATCTAACTTTCAAGAATTATAATTATTATCTATGTAACAAATTCAATTTTCTTCAACTTTCGAGTTACATATTAATTTAAACTATGAATTTAAGAATTTGTCATCAAATTCGGGAATTTATTTCAATTTAAAGTACAACATTTTATATCTTTTATTTGTCATTTCACAAATGATGATTTTTCAGTGAATTATTTCTCTATAGATAACAAACAAAGGTAAACGATACATATTCCTTAAACAAATTTAAAAGATATTTAATGAAAACAGAGTAATTGAAGTTTAAAGTGTTTATGGATTTTTTTTTTAAATTACTTAAATTCGAGAATAATATTAAGTCAAAGTGAGATTATTTTGTATATTTAGTTTCGTTTTTTGTCTACCCAAATCTTTGGCAGGGCTTTCGTAAACCATAAGATTTAATTTTGACCCAAATATTAGTAATGCTCTTAAAATCCCTACTTTGATTACAAATTGATGGTTTGACACCTTAAATTGAAAAAAAAAAAGTATAGTTTTGTACGTCCCATAAAAAAGGGTAGCGGCTGATATAGTCTTCCAAGTGAGAAGAGATACAGTTTTAGATATATACTTCGTAATTGTCGTTGAAAATGTATGTATTATTGGTTGTGGTCCTGCTTGAGAAAATAACATGTTAACGTAAATACATCACTCTCATGTACTGTTTTGTTTGAGGAAGTAGTACAACGTTTGCCTAATTAAATTTGTTTGGCATTAACAGATCGTGAAGATTCTTTGTAAGTCTGTTTCCACAAAAAATAAAATTATCACCATATATATATATATATTTAATACCCAAATACATTTATATTTCTACTTCAATCTTTCTTTTTTCTCGGCTACTTATCGCAGCCATGTCGAAACTAGTCTTGGCCTCCGTATCCGACGCCTGGTCACGGTGGTGTGAAACCACCAATATCGACCAAGAGTTTGCAACCACAATTATCGTGATCATTTCCGTACTTTCAATATTCTGGTTTGTATGGATGCAGTTAGCATCAAAGGGCTCGAATCCACCACTACCACCCGGCCCACGGGCTCTGCCGCTCGTCGGAAACCTACTATCTTTGGATCCGGAGCTCCACGTGTACTTTGCCACGTTAGCAAAAATCTACGGCCCGATATCGAGACTCTGGCTCGGTAAAAAACTTGGTATTCTCATCACCTCACCCGATTTAGCCCGTGAAGTTCTGAAACTTAATGACGTCACGTTTGCCAACCGTGATGTTCCGGTAGCTGGGGAGGAAGCTGCGTACGGTGGAAACGACATAGTATGGTCACCGTATGGTGATCAATGGCGGATGTTAAGAAAGATTTGTGTCCGTGAAATGCTTAGTAATCAAACATTGGATTCCGTTTATTCTATTCGTAGGAAAGAGATTAGAGATACAGTGAAGTGCATGTATAAACATGTTGGTACGCCGGTTAACGTTGGCGAGCAGATGTTTTTGACCGTTTTGAATGTGATTACTGGGATGATGTGGGGTGGGACCGTGAAGGCTGAAGATAGGGAGACGTTGGGAACCGAATTTCGACACGTAGTTAATGAGATGACTGGATTATTGGGGCTCCCGAATTTATCGGACTTTTATCCGGGTTTGGCGCCGTTTGACTTGCAAGGTGTTAAGAAGAAAATGAAAGTGTTGGCAAAGAGATTGGATGGAATCTTTGAGAGGATGATAGAACAAAGGAGTAAAATGGGTGGTGATGAAAACAAAGACTTTTTGCAATTCTTGTTGCAACTTAATAAAGATGGTGGAGATTTCAAAACACCATTCACCATCACTCATCTCAAAGCCTTGCTTATGGTAAATATTTTATTAATCATGTTACATGAGTATTAGTTTAATTAGTAGTTAGTACTGTTGCTGCGTATTTCTTTTCTGAATTTTTTTACCGAATTTGTTTAATTGTTTAGGATATGGTGGTGGGAGGGACGGATACAACATCGAATACGATCGAGTTTGCTTTGGCCGAGATGATGAGAAAACCCGAAATCCTAAAAAAGGCGCAAGAAGAATTAGAGACGGTGGTCGGGAAGCAGAACATAGTTGAAGAATCACACATCAACAAACTACCATACTTATATGCCATCATGAAAGAAGTTCTTAGATTGCATCCAACACTTCCACTCTTGGTTCCACATTGTCCGAGTGAGTCAAGTCTCATTGGCGGCTACACGGTCCCTAAAGGTGCTCGTGTGTTTGTGAACGCGTGGGCTATCCATAGAGACCCTTCCATTTGGGAAAACCCATTGGAGTTTCGACCCGAAAGGTTTTTGGATGGCAAGTGGGATTATAGTGGTAATGACTTCAATTATTTTCCTTTTGGGTCGGGTAGAAGGATATGTGCAGGGACCGCTATGGCAGAGCGGATGTTTATGTTTTTGCTTGGGTCACTTATCCATTCGTTCGATTGGAAATTGGTTGAGGGAGAGAAGCCTGATTTATCGGAAAAGTTTGGGATCGTGTTGAAGAAGAAAGTTGCTCTTATGGCGATTCCGACACCAAGGTTGTCTAGCTCTATAATGTACGAGTGATACAAGTTGTACTTGATATATTAAGCTCGAAATAAGGGCTAACCATATTTCTTGGATTTTCATCTAGCTCTATAATGTACTGTGCAGTGTTGATACTTGTATGGATTCGAAGGAGCAGCGACCAAATGCAGTGAATCAAAATAGTCTGTAAAAGAGGTCTCAAATATTCCAAAAAAGTAGTCTCCATAAAAACAACTGTCCTGCTCGAATGTTTGACACTATTGCTTCCAAGTTAACGCGGGTCGAATTTTATTTGTGCAATAATTACAAACTTGTATTGTATATGCCCAATTGATTAGTAAAATATCAATTAATTTTAAATTTTACATTCCATCTGCTGATTAATTATTGTATACATTGACGGCATAGAATCGATATAAAAATGAGTATTATAGGTCTAAAAACATGTCTAACACTTTATACTTATACCATGTGTATCAATCATTTTATTAGGTACATATTTAGGAACATGTATTTTAAAAGGAATTGTCAATTGTCAATTTACAAGATAGTCAACTTAAACAAGATTTAATTCATCAATTACCGGTTCCAAGGCATTACTAACTCAATTATTAATGCGTATATTCATAGCCATCTTTTAGGCCCAAAGTATAAGCCCAGATGCTCAAGTAATGAATCGGTAGAAAGGCCCAAGAAGCAATACAACCAGTCGTTTCAATGCTACAACTAGCTTTTAGAACGTTGCATATTTAATTTGAAGTATGTCACCCGATAAAACTTTCAAAAACAATATACGCATGGGGTTATGAGTTCCCAATGCGCATTTCAGTCCCAAGTTAAATATGTGCGTGGTCACATCGACGGGAAGGTTTGGCTCAATTCTACTTGCTAAACTGAATAAATTCCATTGATCAATAATAATGTCAAATACGGTATAAATACACAATAAAAGTTAATGAGTCAAGTCCAATGTAAATAAGGCCTATTAACACGTTGTCCAATATAAGACCGCTAACTGAATAAAATCTATTGATCAATATTCAATAATAATGCCAAACTCGGTATCAATACACAATAAAAGCTAAATGAGCCAAGCCCAATGTAAATAAAGCCTATCAAATTATTGTCCGGTATAAGCGCGCTAACACTACTAATGCTTTATTTTATATTGAAGAAAACATATTTCTCTACAATCAATAGGTAATATCCAAAATGTAAGAATTAGAAACAGAGTTAACGCCCACACGATCGATTACATGATACAGTCATACATATTGATAAAAATTCAAAGTTAGATTCAAAATTTTACTGGGAATAAAGATGCTTGCATTAGTTTTGCATGAACGTAATTCTTAGCTGCCTTTTTTCATGTATCATTTTTCCAGAGTAGCTCGGAAAACCATTACACGTCCAATGGATACATCGATATTCAGTTTTCTATTGCATATAGAGGCTTTTATCCGATAACCTCTGTGATGGTATAACGATGATCGGTTTTCTTTTCTTTAGAACAATGCCAAATTTATCAGAGAGTTCATACTCTTTACCACTTGCCAAAGTCCAATTAAATGAGTGCAACAACGATGCCAAAAAATACACCAACATTTTCTCACCCAAAGGAACTCCAGGACACCGTCTTCTACCAGATCCAAATGGGAGATAACTGAAATTGTTACCGTTATGATTAAACTTTTTTGTTCTATCGAGATTTATGAACCTATTAGGATTAAATTCTAAGGGATTGTCCCAATATTGAGGATCCCTATGTATTGACCATACATTTATGTAGACGTTGGAACCCCTTGGGATCTCGTATCCACCTACGTTGCAAGAATTATTTGGAGATCGCCCTACTAAGAGAGGAAGTGGAGGATGTAATCGAAATGTTTCTTTAATCACAGCATCCAGGTAATGTAGTTTTGGGAGATGTGATTCTTCGACAATATTATTTACTCCTACAACTTGTTCTAATTCGTCTTGTACCTTTTTCATTACCTTTGGATTTTGTAGAAGCTCTGCCATTGTCCATTCTACCATTGTTGATGTTGTGTCTGATCCTCCTATTACAGTGTCCTATTCAAAAAATAAAAATAAAAGTGGAAAGTGAGTTTGTAAGTCAATCTTGGTAAAAGCCATTATATTGGTTAAAGGCTAATTATCTAAGATTAACGGACATGTTAACTATCTCAATTCGTTAACGATTATTACCCATAGAGTTAGTAGTACGTGAAGGCCTTTAATTATCTAAGTCTATAATCCAACATTAGTTGCTTAAGTATCATACATTTACAAATGTCTTGTATAAATTAAGTGTGTGCTAAACAAGATAAACATATACCATGAAAAGGGCTTTTATTTGAGTGATACTGAATGAGATTGCATTATTTTGATCTTTGAGCTCTAGTAATATCTGCAAGAAATCTTTTCTTTCAGCCCCTTGATCTACTGTTTCTTCTGGTTTCATGGTCATTCTCTCCTCGATAATCCTCTCGAAAATTCTATCCACCTTAACCCCCTGCCGTTTCATTTCCCGTGCCACTCCTTGTAAATCAAATCTTGACAACAGTGGGAAGAAGTCCGACACGTTTACAGCTCCCAAAAAGTCAACTATCTTGGAAATAACCTCCCGAAACTCAAGCCCAATATTCTGGCTTTTTTCATCTTCAAGTAAAGTTTTTCCCCACAATATGGTGGTCACAACACTCAACGATGTCAAGAACGCAATCCCACCTATGTCCACTTCCGTTCCCATTGTTTCATACACATGTTTGATGGTCTTTCTCACTTCAACTAGCCGGAAAGTTCTGGAAGCTTCTAGGTTTTTGTTGCTCAGGACTTCGTACACAAATACTTTTCGTAGGTTATGCCAATATGCGTTGTTGTTGGACCAGACTATATTTTGACCACCATATGTCTGGACAATACCAGCCACTGGAGGGTCTCGGTTTGCAAAAATCTCGTCTAGCTCACGAACAACAACTTTAGCCAGGTCTGAGGAGCTGACCACGATGTGTGTTTTACTTCCTAGTTTGAGTTTGAAAATAGGACCATAATGTTGGGCCATTTTGGTGAACTCATGGTGCAAGTTAGGACGGAGAAATGGTAGGTAACCCACTACCGGCAAGCCACGAGGTCCAGGTGGCAGTGACAACATGGCATTACGGGATATATACCACAAAATAGCTAATCCAATGACTAAAAATGTGAGTAATGCGATGATGAGGTGGTCGTTGTTGGTAGTAACTTCCCACCACCATGACAACAGACTATTTGATGATATCATTTTTTGAAGCTTTGAATGTGCAGTGAATCACTATTATCTTGATGAATGAATTTGCAAGATATAAGGTGACAAGATTGGAATTTGTGTGGTTGAAAACTTGATGGAAGTGATAGGTTGCTAGCCCAAATAGAATACAAAATGGGCCATGCACATGCATTTAACACATATATAGTAATTACCGACTCTATTGATTGGATGTTTATAATGACAAAGTTTCAAGCATTTCAATTCATGTAGGGGCACTGGTTTAGAGTATTTTTGGAGCAATGTACATTTTGATTTTATATAATTTGTTAGCTAACTTAAGATCTAAAAAATCATGTTAATTAGCGACCTAGTTCGATACCACATACCAGTGTCAAGGTAGCAATTGAGTCAAAGACTTTTACATGTTCATATTCAAAAGATTAGGTATACATTGTCATTAGGCATACATATGTGTGTGTTAAATATAGTGTATATAGCTGAAAATACCGTTTTTTAAATAGTCGGCCATATAATAATAGTGGTATTATTCACCTATTTTTAAGATCTTTTAGCAATTATCTTTTTCTTTTCGTGAACCAAGTAATCCATAATTAACGTAGTGGCTTAATACATTAAAGGTTTATCAAGTCATATAAAGTTGTTTGTTTTTTTGACTATTACGTTTAACATATTAAAATACTAAATTGTTTATTACAGAACATATATCATATATTCAAACAAACAATATATCTGTTAAGAAGAAAATAGAAAGGGGAGAAACGGTGCAAGTAGATTTTATGTCAGATATTATTCAAACCGAACGTGGGGCAAGTAAATATTATATCGTTTCCTATATCTTAAACAAAAAGTCACAACAGACTTGTTGGCAGGACAGGCCTTGGCTATGGGCAAGCCGGACGATGACCCAAGGCAGCAATAATGAGAGGGCATCACATGACTTCAAATTCTGAAAATTTATGATGTGTAAAAATTCATTTTTGGACGATTTAACTCAAATATGATATTGTAACATGTAGAATACATGTTTTGGATAGTTTAAATCTTTTGAAATTAGAATAGAAATATAAAATCTTAATTTTTGGTTCCATTGAAGTCCTATTTGAGTTGCAAGTCTCTCATTTGGGGAAGATGACCAAATGTACGCTTTTATTGAAGTTTTCATTTGATGCCCACCAATTATTAAGAAGTGACCGTTTAGTATTTGGTATTTTCTTTTAATACCCATCTACTATCATTGAAGTGATTATTTTAACCCTCAACTATTATATATAACTCATCATTTAACCTCAAGTTTGAAATACTGCATATTTTTAGTTTATATAATTATGTAAATGTAAATGGAAATGGAAATGTTAAAACAATCGTGAACTAAAAAGCTTACATATTTTCTTGTTGTGAAATATATTTTAGACTATTACTTACTAATTTTATAAAAATGACATTTTTATTATTTTCATGATTAAAAATAATGAGTGACCTTAAAGTCATGAAACTTTTATTTTTGGACTTTTTTATTTTTTTAATAACATAGAAAACATTTCAATGTTAATTAAAAAATATATAATGATGCTATTTAATAAGAGTAAATATCTTAAGGACAATCACATAAATGTATGAGTTATCGTTTTCTTTTATATTTTAAATAAAGTCTTAACATTTTATCTATTCAATAAAGACCATATGAGAGTTAGTTGTCTAACTATACTAGATTTCAAACCCCTAAAAGATAGTGTATTGTTTGCTTATAAAATATGGTCGGGGCATTTTCCGATCCTCTCGCCCAAGATATCAAAAAGCTCAGGACCGGTCCTGCCCGTTGGGTTATCATGAATATAATTGAGCATTTTGAGCTTAATATCGATGATCCGATCGATCGCAAAAATATGTAAAAAATATGTACCAAATGTGCAATTTCTAAGATTTAAATGGTACCAGTATACACAAGCATTTATATGGCGGGCATATATATATATATATATATATATATATATATATATATATATATATATATATATATTTTGTCAAAGTCAATAATTAATAACGAACAGATGATAGTAAGATGAATATGAATATGCATGTAAGTGATTAAATGTCACGCATTACACAAACTAACAAGAAACATGGGTGGGGTATATCAGGTTGTAATGTTTGTTTGTAAAACTTCAAGGATAGTGTGATGAAATGCTTTCAACTTGATCTGAATGTCTATTGTATGTATTTTAGTTACGGGTAGTGTTTTTAATGCATGAAACCTGTAAATTAGCTCTATTGTATGTACTTTTTGATCTGCCGAGCCCTTAACCGGTTACTAGTTGAATTTTTTTTAAATGTATATGTGGCTTGACACGTTATAAATTATTTGGGAAAAGTGTCTTGAAATGCATTCAACTTGACCGAAATGTCTATTGTGTGTATCTTACTTTACCTGATATTAACACTACCCGTAAGTAAGATATACATACAATAGACATTCAGGCCAATTTGAATGCATTCCAAGGCACTTTTCCTGATGAGGTGGAGTGATGATTTGACGTCTGACGTGTCATCGAAATATTGCAACCGGTGCCACATAGGTAAAATACATATAATAGAGCTAATTTACAGGTTTCATGCATTAAAAACACTACCCGTAAGTAAGATACACACAATAGACATTCAGGTCAAGTTGAATGCATTCCACCACACTTTTCCCAAACTTTAAAGGTCATGATCGACTTAGATACTTAATTATAAACTGTTTGATACGTGGTTAAAGCAGTACTATATATCCCACAAACGGCATGTGATTTAAGATACCATAAAGAGTTCTGGGCCGAATCAGTTAACCTCGCATTTTATGACTTGGTTAAAGCAGTACTATATATGATCGAGGATGATTAATTGGCTTGGACACTCGTTTTAAGCTAATAATATCTATGTCATTTAAGGTATATAAATTAAAAATTATATATATAAGACGAGTTCAATGAAAAATGATAAAAAAATAAAGAATAAGAGAACCAATAGGAATGCTCATTTTTCTTTAAAACTCAATTTTCACTCGAATTTTTAAAATTAAATATCTCACAAACGGCATGACTAAAAATTATAAAAATGACATATTCGAAATCAACGTTTTATACTCTTCGATTAGAGATCCAACAAACTATAGTGCGGCAAACTTTTGTTTTCTTCATTAGTTGGTTCTCATTTTAATCTGATCCTGTGTAGGATCGTATATCCTAATACGTATATCAAATCTCGAATCTAATCAATCTTGTATGAGTTTGTGTATGAATGTGTATGGATAATTGAGAGAGAAAAACTAATCACACCATTAACTATATGTTTTGATATCAACAATTGAAAGCTTAAGCCACAAGTGTTCTCAAGGGTTTGGGTTACATGATCCTAACTAGCTACATCTATTTATAGAGAATCTCATCTCCTAAGCTAGCTTAATATTTACATTTAGAATCAAATTTAAATAAGCTATTTTTACAATCTCAATAATGCATCAACAAACTCCCCCTGATTGTAAACAATAGCTTCGCTTGTCTTCAAATCTGATTTTTATCTTTGATACCTTGAATGTCAGAGTCATTTGACTAGCGGTAGCAAAAAATCTTTGAAGCGACTCTAAAACATCCTTGAAGACTAATTTCCTTTTGTTGTTTGATCATCAATGGCAACTTCTGATCTTGAACGCTTATATGAAATGATTCTTTTAAGCTCGATCTTTGATTATCACTTTCTTGACTCTTGAAGTGAAATATATCATTTCAACGAATGTGTTGCCGTTTGAACTTTTCTTGACTTTCTAAACTCAAGCTCCCCCTTAAACTGATATTCATCTTTTTAGGAGCTTGACTGTTTTCGCTTGCGTCAACACCAACACTTTTTCTCTTTTCTGCTCCCCCTCAAACCAGTAGCTATCTTTAACCCTCTCATAAAACATTTGATCCATTTGTTGAGTAGTCTTGAGTAGAAATCATACTTTCTTCAATCAAAACTTCACAATTTACATGTATCTTGAAATCCTTATCGAAAAACTTTTAGATTTAACATGAAATCCCTTTCAATCCTTTATCAAAACTTCGATTTAGATATTCCTTGAAATCCCTTGAAATATGTTTAAATTTCTCTTGAAATTTCCTTCATCTTTCATCTTCCCCTAAAACTTCAAACACAAATATTTTCTTTCATCTTCCCCGCATGATATGCCTAATCTCATCTCTCCATAACATACATCATCTCCCCCTCATGACAACTTTCATCTCCAACTTTCATCTCCGACTTTCATCTCCCTCATAACAGTCTTTACTTCATAACCTAATTTCATCTCCCCCTCATGATGCTTATGATGTAAGCGTGAGCATCATAAACTAAAATGAAGTAGGTTTGAAGATGATTCTATCAACATACTCTACCAACTCCTCCAAATACTATCTTCTTTCAAAATCCACTCCTCCAAAAACATCGTTTGAATTTTGCAATTTGCACCAATCAATGAAATAGGGTAAGACAACATGTTACTCGTTTGCACAAGTTCACGTTGTTTGTAAGAATAGAAAACACATTTCTAAAATTACTAACTCCTGGATCACATAGATTACCAATTAACACTTATATTGAAACAACTAAATGTATCAATTTAGTGACCTACTTTCAATGTTGGCATTGATGATAGCATTGGTAGGATTTCCATTCAATCATTGTGGAATATCTATTTGAGATATCACTATGAATGTTCTGGCAAAGTCACATAGACTTGCAATAATGTCACAAAGACATATGTAGTGTATTTTAACACTTGTGTCCTAATTTTAGTATGTGTTTTTAACACATTTAGGATCTAGACTCGATAGTGCATAGAAAAGAAGTCGGGGACTAGAGCTGACTGTCCTCTTGTTTCAATATCAACAATCTCCAAGCGAGATGTTAATAGATTATGAGTTAAATCTCCGTGAAAAATGAAACAAGGACTTTTTAAGAAGTACTTGAGTGGCTAGGAGGGTTAAGTGCATTGCATCACTGGGTCCATGATGTCTTCTTCAATATCAGAAATCAACGAATGAATTCTGATAGCATATGTGGTAACCCGGCGATTTAAAAGTTTAGAATACACACTCCTCAACCTCTCGAAATTTTCAACTCCTCCCTCAAAAAATCATAGGTGATCTTGTCACACAATGTTGGCATTTTTAATGAATGCTGATCTGCATCTCATACTCCTTCACCTTTCTCATTTTTTTATTTGACCCTCACATCCTAACTTTTGGTAGGTAGCTCTTAGGGTAGATAACACTGGTTCTGGTGAATCATAGGAGAATTGGAAACTCTAATTCACTCATTTGCAGATATCAGCACTTTGCCAAGAATGAGATGTAGAAATATCGAAAAACATTTGAAAATCAACCAAAGTGTTTTGGATAAAGATTTGAACACTTGGATGTTTCAATTTTGAATTGACATACTTCCCTTAAACATATACATATATTGTAGTGTAAATCCATGAAGTAAGCCAGGAGGAACAATTATTAGCTTTACCATTCCCACATATATTTTAAACAATGAAAGTCAGGAGGAAACTCGTTAAGAGAGACCATTCCCATTGAATAAACTACATGTGAAAGTCAGGAGGTAAAACTATTCTAATTGAACCATTCCCAACAAGGATAGCACAACAATAAGATGCATAGTAAGGCAAGTTGTTTGTTGAAAATAGATTGTATGAGCTCCTCCTCAAAAATAGCATATGCATAATGAGAGCTCGATTTCAAACATTGAAATCATTTTCACAAACAAGTTTAGATTTTTTCAATAACGCCCATTCTTTTAAGCACGAGTTATGAACTGATGTGTTCATAAGTTCAACAATGAAGAACGAGTTATGAACTGAAATGTCCATAAGTCATAACAATGAAGAACGAGTTATGAACTGAAATGTCCATAAGTCATAACAATGAAGAACGAGTTATGAACTGAAATGTCCATAAGTCATTGAAAAATTAGACCACAACTTTAGGAACCCATTTGAGCGCGGTGCCAATGGGTTTTGAAATCTTTGAAACCACTTGTAAGTTGTGTTTATTTGATTCACAAACATTAAATTCCATGGTGAAATGAAACTCGGTGTTTCACTCGAAAATAATTTTCTTGGAATTAATGGTGAATACTTTGTCTTTCGAACATGAGTTATAAAATCATTCATTTCTTGCATCGAGTGAAAAACCTTTGGTGATGCAAGTGAAAACATTTCAGCTCTTGAATAACTGAATGATTTTGCCTTAGAAGATTTTTCAGAAAAACGTTGTTTTGGTTTCCAAACAAGCATTTGCTTTGAAGAATAAGAAACTGTTTTCGTTATAGCACAATCGTTTAACTTCGGAGAAGAAAATGTTCCATTTGAATGAAGTTTGTCAGAATACTTCTTACTCTTTTGTAAAGAATAATTAACTGAGAAACTCTTTTTGAAAAACATTTAGAGGAATTTCCTGTGAAATTCTTCTTTGGAACTTTCTTCTTTTGATTCTCTTGCATTGTTTGCATTGTTGCAACAACTTTTTCCTTTTTATGAGTAGGTTTAGAATTTGATTCAGAAACTTTTAATGCCAATTTGAGATTTAATGAAGCATTAAGCCTTTGAAGTTCATCAATCTTGGACAGGAACTCAGTCGTGACATTTTTCATTTTACCATTATTTTGTTCCAATGATGATCTTAATTGATCAATCTTTTTGATTAAAATGGATTGCGGAACATATAATATTTGAGAAACAACTTGATCTAAAATAAAGTTTTGATCAAGTTCCTCTCTTGAGTAACTTGGCAAGTATTCATCCGAAAGGGTTAAATCTCGAGTTTCATAACTTGCATTAAGTTTCTCATAGTTAAATGGAATTTGTACACTATCAGTTCTTGTGCGATTGAAGTCCTCAAATTCTTTTGCTTTATTAGAACTTGTTAAGAACGACATTTGAAGTTCAGAACCAAAGTAATCTTTAGTATAAACCGTAGGAATTGCTAAAGATCCTTCAGTCTCATAATTATATTTTCCAAAACCCAAACCTTCTCTTGGTGGATAAATTAAAAATCCTTTTGGTTCATTGGAAAAAAGAAGTTTATTCATTTCAGCTCTTCGCAAATCATCTTGACTCTTTAAAATCACATTCTCATTATAAATATTTTTCAGTTTCTCTTCAAGAAGTGTAATTTTATCATTTGCTCTCTTTAATTCGAGATTCATCTCAACATGTTTAACTGAGTTAGTAACAGAAACCGGATCGACAACTAAGGGAGTTGTAGGAACAAAATCCTTAATTGCATCCTTAACTGGCATTTGTACGTAACTCGAAGGTGGAGGTACTGAATGGTACCCAATGCCAGCTTTGGATTTCGTATCCGTTTTCTGTGCATGAATAATCTCAACCAAAAATAAAGAACAGACTAAGAAATTGAAAAGTTTTCGCTTGTAATTCAAAATCTCACTCTTTGTTTCAGCCAATTCTTTACTCACACTATCAATCTTAGTAAGATAATTATCAATCGCAGCTTGCTTATTTAAAATCGTGATTTTCAACTCTTGATTAGTGGTATTCAAAACTTTAGATTTTTCTTCATAAAGTTTTTCATTCAATTTTAAAACACGATTTGCAAGCTTGAGATTTTCAATATCAGTTATCAAACTTAGATTGTGCTCTTGATAATGTTTGAGATTTTCATGTAACTTATTACAGTTTGAACACGTGAGAGAATCTGAATTAGAATTAACCTGATTATGTTTTACCAACAACTCTCCGTTGATCTTTTCGTCTGATCCATTTGATCTCAAATTATCAGGTTGTCCAAACATGATCGACAGGCCATCCCATAAGTCATACGCCGTGTCATACTTTTCACAACATGAAATGACCTGTTTGGATAAGTACTCAGTAAGTACTTCTTTTGCTTTCCTGTTTTTGAGATATCGCCTCTCTTCATCAACTGACGCAAAAGGCTTAATCGAATAACCGTTATATTTCGGTCCTTCATACCGCTCAGTAATTGAGATCAACAAATCTGGATGTTTTTGTTCAAAGAAATCCTTAATCCCACTTTTCCAAAAATCAAAATCTCTCCAGCGTAAGAATCCCATCATGTTCAAATCAAAAATCCAAGTACGCACAATCCGTGTCAATTTTCTCACCAAATTTTCATTCAAAAATGTCCAAAACGAAACTTTTTCAAAAACTAAAATTAAGCAAGTTTAAGCCTAAAGAAAAATTTTGGTAATTCGACAATTTTCAATTTCGTCGCTAAAAGTGTCATCTGGATATGCAACACTATCCTTCTTGAATATCGTGCGAACTTTTTTTTTTTTAATTTCTTGAATATGCGACACTATCCTTCTTGCGACTTTAATTCAGCATAAGTTCGCCCAGTAAGTTCACACTCAAGTTCCCCCAGTAAGTTCGCACTCAAGTTTGCTCAGTAAGTTCGCAGAATTATATACCAGATAAGTTCATAATTTCACAAGCAAGTTCGCAAACCAATTATGTTCGCAAGCAGACAGGTTCCTGATTATGTTCGCTAGACAAGTACGCAATATCAACAAGTTCGCAAGCAATCAAGTTCGCAGTTTACAGTTATCTCTGTTGAAGAACACGAAATCAAAAACTCATGGAATCGTGATTAAAGATGAAATTGATCCGATGAAATCATGTATTGATCGTTTATAAATGATTCTGTAATCATAATTGGAACAGATTTCGCTCAGATATCATAATTGGATCAAATTTCTGTTGCGAATAAAATGAGAATTTTTGATGAAGAAATCGATCAAAAACTATTACTTTGGATGAATTTAAACGATGATTGGTGATCGAAATAGGTTCAGATCAATGAGAGGATGAATTTTGTCGGTTTATTTACAATAATTTCAATCCAAATGATTGAATCAATCAATCTCAGCTTGTTGAACTTAACGAATACCCATTTGATGAAATTCTTTAATTCGATGACTCCTGGACTGATTTTGATGAAAATTGATTCTTGATACGTGTTTCTGGATCAATATTCATCAAACTTCTCGGATTACTTTTGTCGCACCCCCAAATTCATGATTTATGTTTATCAGATGGTTTGCGGAAGCATTAGTTCGAGTGGGGGCGTCGACGTAAACATTGGACATTTATACATATCAGAGCATATGATTATCGCAGAACATATATGTATTAAGATGCCATAATTAATTGTTTACAAAAGCTTACGATTCATCGAATCATAGAAGTAGAAATGCAGTTTAAGTTATACAAAAGAAATCCCATTGGCTTCAAAAGATGGCATCCTAAATTTTTCGTGGGTCGCTTAGTTTCATAAGTATGCATGCAGTCTCACATGTGCAGTTAATTCCCTAAAAAACATAGTAAAAAGTCAACAAAATTGTTGAGTGAATTCACATGTTTTATGTTTACAAGTATAGTTTGATAAACCAAAGTTGTTTGTAAATCGTTGTTGCCATAACATTCAAGATGTGGTTTCGTTGGGATGTTACCCAAAACACAGTTTGAAAATACGTTGCTGGTCGTTCTCCAGCGTTTTCAAAATAGTACCGGTCGTTCTCCGGTTTATCAAATACTGGTCATTCTCCAGTTTAACATGGCCGGTCGTTCTCCGGCCTATAACATGCTGGTCGTTCTCCAGCGAATCACAATACCGATCATTCTCCGGTTTATTACGCACTGGTCGTTCTCCAATAAAACACTACCGGTCGTTTACCGGTTTATCACAATGCTAGTCGTTCTCCAGCGTATCAAAAGTTACCGTATCACAAGTAGTAAAACGTTTTTGTAAACAGTTCGTATAAAAGTTCGAAACTCATTTCATAGTTGCACAATAATATGAACACGATCATAAACAGTTGTATAAAAGCATTGAAAACAATTATATAATAGTGGTAGATTATGGCAAATAGTAAAACAATAACTATGTTGTAACACCCCACTTTCTAAATATCATATTATATTCGAGATATCGGAAGCGTCTGGTCAAAACATACTTTTTACAATATACGCTAAAGTTATATCGTTTAAAACATAAAACATACATCAGTTTGGGTGTTATATAGTACAAATCTCATCATTATGTATCAAAACAAAATTAGAGTAGCTGGTCGTCAAACATCCCATTAAACCAAAAGCTTCTTGCCCATCACCTAATCAAACATTAACCTGCAAGAAGTAGGGTGGTGGGATTAGCACACGGCTAAGTGAGAAGAACTGTAACCAACAGTCTAACTAAGAAATAACAATCTGTTTACAGCGAATAATCGTAAACACACAACGTCAAAGAGGACCGGTGGTTCCTGAGGTATCCTCCAAGGAACACTTAAAATCAACTGCAGGTCAATACAGTGATTAACCGATAGCTTGTTACTATCTTCACCAACAACAGTTTATATCAACTATGTGTATAAGGAACCCCTGTTTGGCCAAACAATAGTAACTAAGCCCAACCAGTGTTGACCTCTGAATATACATATCACATATGCCCAATGGCCAAATATCACATAATCCATAATCATCATGGATAATATAAATAACCCAGACTAAACAGTCTATCGACAGTAGTACTACATTACCCGTTGTAACCAAACATGTTACAACTAAATCACACTGAGGATCACAGATCCACTCACCTGTTGGCCTCAGTCAAACAACTCAGAAGTCTTATATTACTGAGTCTTCTGCTTATCTGAGAATGCAACAGATAATAAGTCAGTAACTCATTCCATAATTCGTATAACATATTTCAACACATTGTATCAAAATGATAAACAATTATCAAGTTTCAAATCGTCATAATAGCATATTTATCCAAGCAGGTAACCCTTGAAATCTAAGAAAACAAAAGTTCAATCCGAAGCGAAATCAGAAAGTCCCGAAACGATGTTTAAAAACCGAAAAATGCCATTTTCGACCCTTAAATGACCCCGAAAAGCCAAACACTGCTTAGGCTCTTAGAATAGAGCCTCGATTATTGGGTCGTTTTCGAGTGACCATGCGAATCTCGGCCCAATCCGAGTTAGTGAAATTTGTCACTTAGTCGCTACCCTGAAAACACTTACGCAATTTCAAAATTTGCAAAAAAAAAATTTAAAATCTCAGTTCGCAGTGATCTCAGTTCGCAAGACCAAATTTCGGTTCGCTTCACAATAAATTTCAGTTCGCAGGGATCTCAGTTCGCTTCGCAGCAAACTCAGTTCGCAAGAAAAATCTCAGTTCGCAGGAATTCTCAGTTCGCAGAACAACTCAGTTCGCAAGACAAAATCTCAGTTCGCTGGAATTCTCAGTTCGCAGAACAACTCAGTTCGCAGGACAACTCAGTTTGCTTCGCAGCCAAGCACTGCGAACTGAGCTCATCTTCAACCTGCGAAGTTCGCTACTGTAACCCAGAATTCCTGAACTTTTCCTTTCCAAAACTCACAATTTCGACTTCCTATAATTCTAACAAGTTTTCTAACAACTTATATACATCAAATAACATCAAGTAACATCTTTCAAGCCTCTATTTCACAACTAATTCATGAATTGACTAATTTCATAAAAACAAATTATAAACACTAAAATACTCACAGGAACAAGATGATGATGATGATATTGAGTTCGATTTAAACCAGAGAATGATGTTACTGGTGCTAGAACGAGAGTTATAATCTTGTTTGATGCTTCTAGTTTTGGTTTTGAGTTTTCTCAATTCGCAGGGAAATGGAAGTTTTGAGAATATGTATAGAAGTTTTGAGAATATGTATGTATATATATTAGTCTAACCCAATACCATTACAATTTTAGTTCCCTTCTTAATCTATTGTCTGGAACCTAAAACTATTTGCGAAAACCAACTATTTTATTTTACCGTCAACTAGATTAATTTAAAACAATGAATTATATATTAGTCATAATAACTCATTTATCCTTTTGACTAATATTATCAAATAACATAATAATATTAAATATTCCTAACACATTAAATAATGAATTTAAAGTTAGGAAATTACCCGTATATTACTAGGCCCTTAGGGTGAATGTTACATATGTTTTTCACCCCTGTTGGAAAGCATGTAAAAGCAGTAAAAGTAGGGGCTGTGAACTCACCTCGTGAGCTAAATACGTGAGTGTTAGCAAAGCGTGTGTCCAAGTAAAGTCCCTAACGTCCTAAACGCATGATATTATAAGTATATATAAGTGGATGTTTTAGTAGACCATCCATGCTAGTGTTCACTCAACTAGAAATGTCCAATTGTTCAGTTCTCGTTTGTGTTTAGAAAACATGTTCGGCCCGTTGGTGACGTTTTGTAATAATAATTCCCGAAGACATTATTATTATGTTTATTTTCGAACTAAAATATTTGGGGTTCATTCTCGGTTTTAAAACTAAATTTTAAATATGTCGGTTTACGTTTAACATACGAACTGTATTCGTTGACTTTGGTCAAACCAACTCGGTTTGACCCGAAACTTTTACACGACTCTTAAATATGTTTAAATGTCACAAAAAGTCAGTTTTTCCATTTTTCGTAAGTCCACATGTATTGGGTTTTATTTTTATACCAAAACAGTCCACATTCTATATTTTTAAGAAAATGTACATTTTTGTTGGCTCGATTTCAAAAATCATAAGTCCGAAATAAAATATAAGAAAAATCACAGAGGTTCCCCTATGTCTTAACTACTTTCAGTAATTTTTCTAAAATTTTTAGGCAACTCTAAGTATTTTTAAATATTACGTTTGTCCTCTGAGGTCCAAAATTGATCAATCTGGACACATGCAACAAGATCTACTTTCTGGGCAAAATCTATGCATTTTCAGAAAAAGTAGTCAACACGAAACTTGTAGCCAATAAAATATTTAAACTTTTGGCAGTGGTTTCAGGTCATTTGGTGCCGTGTAGCTCGAGATATGGTCAAAACCATAAGACTAAAGTTTCTGACTTTTCTGGGCAGATTATACCTATATTCTTACAAAAATTATTTAAAATAGTAAACGAGCTCCAAAAATTATAAACCAGTTGGAAATGAAAGCTAACTTCTTTAACTTGAGTTTTCTCTTTTGAATCATCCATTTTTTGTAAGTATTGAGTGAGAAACTCCTAGGTGAAACTCGGAGTATTTTCTGGACAGAAAGTGCATGTTGCATTTTTGTAAGTGGATGATGATGAAAAACGTTTTTAACAAGGTTTTTGGACATGGATCTTTTGAGTGAACCTTTTAACAAGACATTCAAGTATTTTAGAAGTAGGAAAGATTTTCTTACAAAGAAAATAGAAGAAGGAAAAGAGGGTGGTGGTGTAGAGCTTGAATCCTTTTAAAATCCTTGATCTTCCTTGCAAAATGGTGAAGATACTTGGTTGTATTTCTTGATGAATGTAGATGTGTTTGGAGAAGAATTTTAGAGTGAGAAAATGCAGATTTTAGTGAGAGGTTGGAGAGTTTGGGAGTGATGAGAGAAAAAGAATTACATGAATGGTGAATGGGTTTAGGGAGTAGGTTATAATGAGTAGAAAATGCATGAAGGGAGAGTGTGCACATGGGGAGGGGAGGGGGTGGCACATGGGGGCAGATTTTTTGAGGGTCCCATCTCATGAGTTTGTGATTTAATTCTCAGTCTCAGTCTGTGTTACGTATTGTGGTCGTTTACCCGTTATTCGTGTTAAAACATTAAATCGCCTAACGTTTTCTTGTGTCGTTTTAATTTACGGTATATTTGGGAAAATTTTCCATTGAAGTGTTATTAAAATAATTTATTTTGAGTTACCGACATATTTATCGAGTTTCATCTGGTTGCCGAATTCGATTCGCGTGTTTTTGTTGCGTTAGAGACTTTTTAACCAAAACGTATAGGTTTTTCGTGTATTATTATATTAAAATAATAATATAGGATAAATAACTACTAAAAATAGATTTAAGTTATTTATAGAAATATTTTCACCAACGTCGTATATTGTGTCGGACTCTGTCCGATCGTTTCGCGCGTATTTACTAATAATTACAACTTTTGTAATACCTCACGTATTAATTTGTTGGGCTTTGCTAGACTTATCTCATAAAAATAATGTGAATTTTCTTAAGTAGGGAATTAACCTAAGACATTGTGACAACCGGCAAATTACGCCGTCATTAGTGACTAATCGTAGATCATTATTACTTGTAATTAGTGTGAAATAGGACTAATTACGATAACACTTTGTATATTACTTTATACGCACATACGTAATTAATTTTTAATTACGCAAATTCGATCGGATGGAATCCGACACAATAAATATGGACGTTGGTGAAAAACATTTTTATTAAGTAACATAATTAGGACAATTAATTGTTACTTAACTTATATTATCACGATAATATCTAAAACGTTTTACGTTTTCTACAAAACGTATTGTACGCAACAAAAACACGCGAATCGAACCCGACACCGAACGAAACCCATCAAACATGTTAAAAAGATTCAATAAAGTATTAAAGAACATATTATCAATTTAAAATAACACTTTCGTGTCATAAACAAGACGCAAAAGCTAAACATTAACGATTTAATTTTAAAACACGCGATTAACGTTTAACCGACCGAATAACGTAACACGAAATCGAGGGGCAAGACGCGAGCCCGAGAACCAACATTGGGCCAAGCCCAAGGTCGGCCCAGCTCAGCCCATGATCGGCCCAAATGTCTTTGGCCCACCTCTTCATTTTAAACACATATACACTCCATACCCACACTTTTCACCAAACCACCAAACACTCTCTTTTCTCTAAATTCTCTCACTTTCAGCCCCAAACCACCACCACCACCATCATCCTCAGCCTCTCCCAAGGTCCCTGGACATCACCACCATCATCTACAACACCACGAAGAAGAAAATCGGACCAAGGAACGAGAAACAATCACAGCAGCCCTCTTCTTCTTCATTTCGACTTTGGGTCAACTTTTTCTTGTAAGAATCTCTTCAAACCTTGTTCATTTTCCTTGGATGATGTTAATATACATGTTAGAAGTTCGTTTATGCTAATTATGTCCAAGATCTAAACCGAAAACCAAAAGATAATGCTAAAAACTTTCGGGTAAAGCTATTAACCTTCGGACAAAAACTTAACCCGACTTTGACACATGATATCTAACTCATTTCTTAACCAAATCGAACGATTCTTGAGTCTAAAATCAAGTTCAATAAGTCTACTTTCGAACCCAAGTGGTTTGATGATTTTCTGAGGTCATTTGATATACGAAAACGATTTTACAAGAAAATGTGTCTGGACTGCCAATTTGAACAGAAAAATCGACCAACTTTGGGAAAGCATGTCTCGAGATCTACAACTCCAAAACGACTGAAACCACTTGGAAAAGTTTGCTTTTTCTGTTACCTTTCAAAATTGTACTCGCACTTTTTCTGAAGCTTTGTAAATCGTGAGATATGAACCAAACACTGAGCAAAGGTCCAAAAGTCGACCTGCTGGACCTTTGTCTAATCCTTGGACGATTTCGTGAGCTATACTTGACCAAAAGTTATGAAATTTTTACTGGAAGTAGCTAAGATATGTAGGAACAACTATGATTTTTCTTGGAGCTCACTTTGAAACTTTGGTTAGTCAAAACGAACCCCGAAAACAACCCAAAAACTAAGAAAACAAACTCATGGACTGTTTTTGCAATAAATATGAAACGACACTTTCGGGTCAACCACGGAATGTAACGATGACTTTTCTAAGCTCTAATAACATATTTAAGACTTCCCTAAAAGTTTCGGGTCAAACCGAGCACATTTGAGCAAGTTCCCGAAAAATCAAAAACATCACAGCCCGTCTGTGTCGCAGAAGGCCCAGAGTTATTGCGACATAAGGCTTGTGTCGCTAAATCGTAATGACAGCAGTACTAATCTGCGACACAAAGCTTGTGTCGCTAAATCATAAAGCAGTACTAACTTGCGACACTAAGTTAGTGTCGCAATAAATTCAACCAACAGTATTAATGCTTATGTCGCCAAAAATTATCTTAAATTCACCATCAGCGACACTACCCTCATGTCGCAACAACATATAGCGACACAACCATTGTGTCGCATAACACAGACTTATTCTAAATATGTTTTCACAAAGTACCGTACACGCGTAATAACGAACGTTCACATATAACTTATTACGTCTATGAAACCCATATACTCTATTAAGTATAAAATGAAACAAACATAATAATAATGTCTTCGAGAATTATTATTACAAAACATCACCAACGGGTCATACATATTTTCTAAACGCAAACAATGAACAAACACTTGGACATAACTAGTTGAGTGGACAACTAGCATGAATGATCTTTTGAGACATTCACTCATACATAACCTTGTGCGTTTAGGGCACCAGAAGGTTACACTTTGGACAAACGTTTATTAACTTAAACGCACGCTTACAAGACTCAGGTGAGTCTCATAGCCCCACTTTTACTTTTTCTGTTTTACTTACTTTGGGGTGAGAATACACTGCTCTGTTTTTATAAACACAAGTACTATGAAAACTTATACGGATTGCATGGGTAACTAAACCAAACTACGATGGTCTCCAACAAATATCATACTCCGTTAATACTAAGCGCGAACATTATGGATAGATCTATCGGGAACTGACAGTCCGCCGTCCGGGGTTAGTCGCTCTAACTACTATACGGACGCATAATAATTCGTAATCCGAGTGTACTGGTTTATACACTTAACTGGAGACACCAACTACGGTTAAGCTTCGGAACTATGAGCCCATGGCAATAGTATACTATGATTTACTTTGGCATTCGTGCTACTACGATAACTCTGAAATCTTGTAGTTCATACTATGATTTTAACTACGTAAACCTATGAGCTCACCAACATTATTGTTGACCGTTTAGCGTGTATTTCTCAGGTACTCAACAACCGTATGGTTGCCCACAGGACTGCCTGCTAGCTCGAGTCGCATGCATTATACGTATATGAAGATTTGCTTACATTATTTTGTATAACCGCTATGTACTAGAATCTTCAGGATTTCATCTCGCGAACTCGAGACTAATGTAAACTTTTAAATTATGTTAATGTAACTACTTTTGTACTATTTTTTTTTAAAACGTCTCATATAGAGTCGTTTGCTTTCCTTTCCGCAATGATTACTGGATTAGTCGCGCCCCGACCCGACTTCCGCTGCACAGTAAATCTGGGGGTGCGACAGACATGCACGTGATTAATGTACGTAATTACACCGAAATTTGAGGGGTGTCACAACTTTCTCACAAACATGATTGAATCAATGATTTTGATTCTCAAAGTTGCAACAGTTGACTTTTGTTGACTGCTCAAAAACAGTTTGACTTTTCTTTATAACTTCGATCTGTATGAATTCGATTACGTAATGCACCTGCTCTTATACCAATTGTAGGATCGTATATCCTAATACATATATCGAATCTCGAATCTAATCAATCTTGTATGAGTTTGTGTATGAATGTGTATGGATAATTGAGAGAGAAAAACTAATCACACCATTAACTATATGTTTTGATATCAACAATTGAAAGCTTAAGCCACAAGTGTTCTCAAGGGTTTGGGTTACATGATCCTAACTAGCTACATCTATTTATAGAGAATCTCACCTCCTAAGCTAGCTTAATATTTACATTTAGAATCAAATTTAAATAAGCTATTTTTACAATCTCAATAATGCATCAACATCCTGTGAAAATAAGGGGATAAAATAAAAACGGTAAAAACAGATCACAATCCTTGAATCAAAATATATATATAAGAAGGGATGGAGATAAAATAAAAACGGTGAAAACAGTTGACCTTTACAATTTTACTAAGTGTGAAGTTGATTTTTTTTTATTCACACTTAATTTTTAAATGTGAAGTTTATTTTTAGCTTCACATAAAATTTATGAATTGTGAAGGTTGAAAATTAAGCTTCACACATTCATAAATTTATGTGAAGTTAAAAAAATTAAGCTTCACAGTTAAAAAAATTTTAAATTTCTGTGAAGCATAAAAAAAATAAAGGTTAACAATGAAAATTTTTTGAAAAATAAAAAAAATGTAAGAGTTCACAATAAGAAAACGTATGTGAATCGAAAAAAATAAAAGTTCACAACTAAAAAAAATTGTGAATACAAATTGAAATCGTTTTCATCATTTTTATTTTAACTCTTTGTTTTCACCAGAAGTCAACCCTATATATATATATATATATATATATATATATATATATATATATATATAGTTTGGATTAAATGAGAACACCTTAAAAATAAGAACGGCTAAGAACGCTTCAAATGTACAATGACTCTTGATAAGATAGTTAGATTCACATTCGTATATCTCAAATATGCAAAGAAAAATAAATGTACTCTTCTAAAATGCACAAAAATCGACAAAACGATTGATGCACGATTATCTCTATAATTGTGCATCAATCGTTTTTTCAATTTTTTTGCATTTTCGAGAATTCGAATCTATATTTCTACACATATTTGATATGTATTAGTGTGAATATAATGATTTTATTGCCTAATTAAGCATTTATGAGGTGTTCTTAATCGTTTTTATTTTTAAAGTGTTTTCATTGAAACTCTACCCACTATAGGTATTATCCAAATAACACTTTACGTGGTGAAAGAAAAAAGAGAAAGTTGTTGGATGTTTATGTCAAAGCATACAGGTTGAAAAAAGGCATAAAACATTAAGTACTTGTTTTTAGTCGTTGAGCAAAAGATTGCCTAACTTTATTGTATCTCAACTGTATCGTTGAAACGGTGTCCACTTGAATCCCTATATATACTAGTGATGATTTCTTATGCTTCTTTACACATTTCATTACAAGTCATCAGTAGCTAAGTAAATCATTAAACAATAAGTTATGAAGATTTCTAAGCTTTTACTTTTTGCATTATTCGGTCTTTTAATTTGCACCACTACATTCGTTAGTTGTAGAATGCTTTCTGAAATCACTAAACATAGTGAGGGTGTAGGAGGTGGAGTAGGATTTGGAAGTAGTATTGGTGTTGGTGGTGGAGTAGGGTTTGGAGGTGGAGTTAGGGGAGGAGGAGGTGGAGTTTGGGGAGCAGGAGGTGGTAGAATTGGTCACGGTGGTGGGGGTGGAATAGGAGGTGGTTCTGGTGATGAAGGAGGAGCAGGAGGTGGAATTGGTAAAGGTGGTGGTGACGGAATTGGAGGTGGTTCCGGATGTGGTTCTGGTAGTGGAGGAGGAGCAGGAGGTGGAATTGGTAAAGGTGGTGGGTCTGGAGGTGGAGTTGGTGGTGGAGTGGGAGGTGGTTACGAAGGTGGAATTGGTAAAGGTGGTGGTGGTGGCGTAGGAGGTAGTTCCGAAGGCGGAGTTGGTGGTGGTTCAGGTGGCGGAATTGGTAAAGGTGGTGGTGGTGGAGTAGGAGGCGGTTCTGGAGGCGGAGTTGGTGGTGGCTCAAGTGGCGGAATTGGTAAAGGTGGTGGTGATGGAATAGGAGGCGGTTCCGGAGGCCGAATTGGTGGTGGAGCGGGAGGTGGTTCCGAAGGTGGAATTGGTGGAGGTTCTGGTGGTGTCGTCATAATAGGAGGTGGTTTCGGAGGCGGAATTGGTGGTGGTGTAGCAGTAGGTGGAATTGGCGGTGGTTCTGGAGGTGGAATTGGAATAGGTGGAGGAGTAGGCGGAGGTGGTGGAGGCAGAGGTCAAGGTGGTGGTGGCTCTGGTTCAGGTGCAGGAGTCGGAAGTGTAACTTTAAACGATTAGGGAGCAAAAACTTGGTTCAATTAATCTCATATAGCCAAATAAGGAAACATGCATTGTACGGTTTTATATTGAGGAATGAGGATGCATGTCTCCTATCTGTTTTTATGTATTATGCATCCAATGATCCGATGAAATAATAAAAGGAATGAATCTTACCTGCTTCAAATGTTTCGTTCGGTCTCATGTATATTATAATTATTTCTATCGCTACTAATTAAACTTCAAGACGAGATGAAACATGTACACCTACATTTTTTGATCACCAAGCATTCAATATGAAAGTTTTCAATCATAAATTGTATTACTAAAACTAAAATAAAAACAGTGAAATTCAAGTACGTGTGCCAATAAAACATCAAGACAATAAACTCAAAGATGAATGTGATGGACACACTTAACACGGATATTGAGTGATGAACACGTAGATATAAGTCTATAGAGTCCCAAGTCCAAAGGCATAGTACTTCTAGATTTACATTTGCTTGACAGTAACATCAAAGGTGGCAAACGAGCATGGACCCCGTCAAGGCCTGATCAAGTAAGTCATTTTCAAACAAATTATAGTAAAAATAATTGTGGTGTCTATCCCATAAATGCTAAAAAGTTTATGTGATCGAAGACCCTGATTAGACAAACCAAACATGAGTAACAATCATTCATCGTATTAACACCGCAACCACCATGATCATATATATCATCGTCTAAGATTTTCTGTTAGTTGAGATTATTAGCTTCAAAGTTGATATAGTTTAAGAGCATAAAGTTTTAACAAGGTGCTTAGACTCAAAAGTTTAGGTCTGTAGTCGTGGTTTCCTTGCATCATATATGCATGATTAAAATGTTTTTTTTTCTGTAAATGAAGGCATTTTCTTCAAGAAATTGTGTGTTCTCGCGTACTTTGCGAGAAAATTATTTATACTTCTAATAACTCCCAAAGTTTATATGTTAGTGCATTAAGAGAATAACAAGTTGGAGAGTAATAAAATTCTAAATCGATACAAGGGTTTTAATGCAACTTTGCATCTTTAAAAATTAAGGTTCGGGCTAGATAATTCCTTTCACTTTCAATATTTCATGGCTTCATTCACATATCAAACCATAAGCGTTATAGATTATAGATATAGACAATATAAAATATTTGGAGTTTTGTTTTATTACTTTCGTAAGTAATTAAAGATTTCTTAAACAAATAGAAATTAAATTGATTAGATCAAAAGATGTATCTTAGTTACATGCGATGGTTGCAAAATACCAATCTAAATCACTTGATAGGCCATAATATATTGAATTACAAAAAGAAAAGGACATTGACATATAACTAAACGACACAACTTTTAAACCAATTAATGTTTTAAAAACTGTTTTTGTTATTGAACGATTGGAGATCTGGTTCCAGTTATAATTCAAACGATTGAACTGAATAATAATTGAATTTATTAGAATGTATAATAAAAATAATAAAAGATACAAATAGGTATACTAAAATAAAGAAAATGTTTAAAATGGTTTTTACTTATTACTAAAATAATACGAAATACTAATTTACATTTATAAAAATAAAATAAAAGCTAATTTTTTAACCAATACATATTTTATTTAGTCCGATTCAACCGCAAAACCTAACAACGGAAAGAGAACTTGCCCAAATAAATGTGAAGCCACGATCAAAATTGTTGCTTTATATTTCACTCTTCATAGTAAATACATGGTTAATTGTCTAAAAACATAACGAATTTTCATTTAGTCTCTTTTTAGACATGATATTTTTTATGTAACATATTTCCATTAATATTGCATATATATTTTCACCTTTTATGTATTTTTAACCATTATATAATCGAAATTTGGAATTCATTATCTATAAAACCTTTTACTAAATTTTGAATATCTTTGGAAAAGAAAGTAGATTATTCCAAATACAATTTTCAGATTACTTAATCGAATACATATGTATTAGTTTTGCAACTTTTGCCCATCTTCAACATGCATCAAACCATTGTCATTAATGATCATTGCTACTTGGCTAGTTTGGTTTAAAGCATTATAATCTATCTATTATGTGAATTTAATATAATATTTGGTTTATTATATTGAATGCTCATAATTATGAAAAAGATCGATTATATTATAATTTGAAATTAATAGTTGAATTATTGTTTAAGGTGGAACCATTAAAGCACGTGAGTAAAGCTAATTATTATTATATAATAATTAAATTAAATTAAATTATGTAGATAGCGAAAACGTTGTTATAACCTACATAAATTAATTACTTCAATTCATTTAGAGGGTTTAGAATGGGAGTGGTGATGACCGTCGTCCTCCACACAACGAGCGGATCATAAGTACGAGTATCATCATGGTGGTTGTAACTAAAATAAATCACACAAATAAATAATAACAAAAATTAAATTAAACCTAACAGAGTACTCGAAACATGATTTCAAGAGTAACGCTCTTGTTTTCTTAATAATTCATACTCAAGTTTCTTTTAAACCCTAGCAACTGAATTGGAAGAAAAGAATTCAATGTAAGATAATTTGAAGAATATATAAATCTTAATTAAAACTTAGAAATGTTGTTAAATTAAAAGGTGGGAAATGACAACGATAAGTTGTCATTTGTGACCTTTCAATCTTCTAAAATGATTAAAACACTCAACTTTACATGTTGACTGAATAATTGACGGTTAAACCGTAGGAGTTGGAGGATGAAAGCATTCCCTGCATCATTATCTACCTCTTAGAGGTTGAAGAACTCCATTTTTAAACAATTTGATATTTTCATTGATCTATCGGGTATTATCAAATTGTCTAATTGGATCAAGTTACACTTATCATTTACCAATGACCCGATTAGATGATAAAAACGTAATTTAAAAAACTTATAAATGTAACTTGAAATGTCTATAGAATTGGTATTATTTTGACAAAGGGTATGTTTCGCGATGAGCTTTTAAGAGCTTTTTGAAGTTTTAGCTTTTTGTTTTCAAATTGAAAAGTTCCCCATTTCTAAAAGCTTCGTTTGGATAAAAGAGTTTTGACTTTTAATTTCTTTTAAAAGCTCCAAAAAGCTTGTAAATGAAAAGCTAATCTTACAAGCTTTGAAAATTCAAAAAAGCTTTTAATAAATATATTTACGTGATTGCCCTCGTCATTTGAGACTAGTTAGTTTATAGGCACTAGTTATCCAAATGATTTTTCGAAGTTATTGTCTTTTTTGTTTTCAATAAATTAATAAGGAATTAAACCTAATTAATAAGTAACAATACTGACATCCCTCAAAATAAATATTATAAATACTTTTCAAAATAACAGTGGACATTTCATATTAGTACTATGCGAAATATAGTATGTAATACATTAACTCATAATCATTATTGTATCAAAATATTTAATACATATACATATAATTTTGATATTAAGAAGTGATACTTGAATCATTATCGTTTTTACACTAAAATATTATTTGTCAAATTTATATTTAGTTATATTTATTATATTATTTTTATATATATACTATACATATTGTTTTATATTATTATAATATAGTAGTTTCATATTATAACTATTAACTATACATATTTTTTATAATGTTACCCTAATTAAAAGAAAACGAATATGTTAACCAAAATATAAATAATTTATTTATTTATATTATGAATTATTATGTTAAATATATATACCATTTAATTTTATTATTTTTATCATTGTTCTTTATTGTCATTTTACTCATTTCAATTACAGCTACAGCTACTTTACCAAACACATTTAGAAAAATATATCTGCAGTCTACAGCTTTAATTAAAAGTTACAACTTACAGCTACTACTAACAGCTACAACCTACAGCTACAGCTTACAGCTCGTTTTGTCAAACATACCCAAAGTCTAACAAAAAATTTTCACAAATATAAATGAGCAAAATCCTAACAAATCAACAAAATACATATTCGAAGGAAAATCTTCTTGTTTAATTATTATGGAGTATTCTCTACGCCATCAAAAATTTCTTCGTAGATCACTAACTGTATTTTATAATACTTTATAATATTGTACGGTACAACATTATTATAAACTATATTTGATAGTGTACTGAGAATTCTATGTATACCAGTCGTCACCCTTAATTATTCGGGTCACTACAAATCCATAACTATTATTGATGATATACATATTTAAGTTTATAAACTACCTTCACATCCATTTGTTTATCATTTAAAAAAAAAAAAAATAGAAAAAGTATATAGTGATAAGTACCTCGATTTCTTCGATAAATAAAATAAATAAACTTCATTCCTTTTACTCCGTATTCTCCTCTACCAGAACAAAACCACATCATCATCATCATCATCGCCCTCCCTCTGTTAAAAAACCCCCTAATTTTAATGCCGTGAAAAACCCTAATTTCACCAACCCCAAACCCTAAACAAAACAAAAAAAATGACATCGTTGAAACCAATTCTTTCTCACATCGATAACATTCCATCAACTCCCGGTAAATTCAAACCGGACAAATCATCGTTATATTATCTCCATCACCGTATCCGTCTTCACACCACTTTCCCTAGAATTACACTTTGGACCGTCGTCTTTCTCACTTTAATCTTTTTATTCTTTTTTTTCTCACCACCGTCAACCACCGCCCCCCGCCGCGGCCTCCGTACCACCGCTTCTTACGGAGGATCAGGTTGGGAGAATCAAGTCAAAGCATCCTCTAAACTCCGATCACGCAACGGTCATGTCGTTCTCGTCACCGGCGCCGCCGGTTTCGTCGGCGCTCACGCTTCCGTCGCTCTCAAACGCCGCGGAGACGGCGTTGTCGGACTTGATAATTTCAATTCGTATTACGACGTTAATTTAAAAAAAGCACGGAAATCGCAACTTCTTGATCGCGCCGGTGTTTTCGTAGTTGACGGAGATATAAACGACGCCGTTCTTCTTCGAAAACTATTCGGTTTGGTTCACTTCACTCACGTGCTTCATCTCGCTGCACAAGCGGGTGTTAGGTATGCAATGGTAAACCCTAATTCTTATATCAAATCGAATATTGATGGTTTTGTTAATATTTTAGAAGTTGCGAAATCGATAAACCCTCAACCAGCGATCGTTTGGGCGTCTTCTAGTTCCGTTTACGGGCTTAATTCAAAAGTGCCCTTTTCGGAGAAAGATCGGACTGATCAACCGGCTAGTCTTTACGCGGCTACAAAAAAAGCCGGTGAAGAAATTGCGCATACTTATAATCATATCTACGGTCTTTCGATTACTGGATTGCGGTTTTTTACTGTTTATGGGCCTTGGGGTAGACCAGATATGGCTTATTTCTTTTTCACTAAAGATATACTGAAAAGAAGACCGATTTCGATATTTGAAGGACCTGATCATGCTACTGTTGCCAGAGATTTTACTTACATTGATGATATCGTAAAAGGTTGTTTATCGGCTCTTGATACTGCGAAAAAGAGTACTGGTAGTGGTGGGAAGAAAAAGGGTGAAGCCCAGTTTAGGATCATTAATCTGGGCAATACGTCACCTGTTTCTGTTAATAAGTTAGTCAGCATATTGGAGAAGTTGTTGAAAGTCAAAGCGAAGAAGAAAGTGGTTTTAATGCCAAGAAATGGAGACGTGCCGTTCACTCATGCTAATATTAGTTTGGCGCGTAAGGAGCTTGGGTACAGACCTACCACTGATTTGGAAACAGGGTTGACGAAGTTTGTCAAGTGGTATAAAGATCACTATGTTGGGAAAAAGAAGAGTGCGTGGTAATAAAAGTTTGAAGATGAACAGGTTAACATATGAACCCCGTTTCAATTATAATCTTTCATTATGTTTGGTTTTAGTGGCTTGAATGCATTCTTTTCTTAGGGGATGTGTTAAAACACTTCTTAGTGGAAGTTTTTAGATTGATTTATGTGTTAGGGGAGTGTACAGTCTGTTGACTTAGTTCCATCCAGATTCCTACTAATTGGTGGATTTCGTTGTTTCTTATCTTTTTTTAGCTTTAGAATGATCTAAATAACGTACTAGCTTTTAAGGTTTTTTAGTCTAAGTATTTGTGGTTGGATCTGGATTTACGTTTTTTGTTGTTCAGGGTTTTTTTATTTAATTAAATATGCAAGCGTTTATTTTGAAAAGTTGTATGTGTTGACTGCATCTTATTCGTGATTATCCTTTCTTCATTTCTTTACTGCATTTTGGATTGGTTCTTAGTAACATCAACCCTGCTTTTGTTTTGAAATATTGCATTTCATCATGGTTTGGTATAGCACATCGATTCATGATTGATGTTAGGTGAATACTGAATAGATAACATGAATACTATGCATTACTTTCATTAGTATATTGAATTGAATGTATAGTGTTGATGTACTTTTCGTTATAAGCTTATCAATTTTTCAGTTTGATTTATCTAAGCTAAATACAGTAAAAGACCATTTTTATGAAGTCCAAATAGATACGAATCTCTTGGATTTTAGTTTAGGTTGTATACTTGAGAAATGCAGAAAAAGACTTGTATTCAACCTCAGGTTTCGTGCTTTTTCATCCATGTAACAAGAATTACATGAAATTTTTTAAGCAGTGGAGTTTGAAATTATGTATCCATTATTGTTATCCTGACGTTTGTGTAAGCCTTTTGATGGCTTTTAGACAAGGGAGGGAGTTTTGATACATATGATGCACACCGACTTTTTTGTTTTGTTGTTTGAATGTGAGAGAGTCTTCATATATCTTTATTATTACATCCTTTATTTATTGGTGGCGATCGCTATTTATAGAAGTAGTTCTCTGCTGCTAAGATACAAAACCTAGCTACTTTAGATTGATATTGAAGATTGCATAGAGTTCGATTTGCCTACTGAACTAAGGTGATTATAGGCAAGTGTTTTCGTGATTAGCTGTATGTGTTGGCTGCCTGCTTGTTATGCTTGTTAACTGTGATCCTTTCTTTAGTTGACCTTTGCTCATCAAATAACTTTGCCAAAGATAAAGAGTAAAATTGACAAATAACGAGCTACAGTTGATGCACTTTAGCATCACATTTACTAAAAAAAATGGGAGGTGATATTGATATTAAAAAAGTTACCTCGTACGCCAAAAGTTGTGATTTATTGATGTTGTACTTGTGCTATCATCATGGATGGGTAGTAGTGGTGCACCATGACAACCTGTGGGGGGTGATGGCGGGTGAGGATGTACAATCTCTACAAAGCGGCGGATGAATGTAGTGGTAACCTAATAAATGATGAATCTTATTAGTCCAGTTTGAGGGCTTCTTTTTACTACTCAAGTGCAGTGGTGTGATGCATTTAGCCCAAGTATTGAACTATTGAAGTACACAACACAACCATAAGGCATAAGTTCTCGTTAATCAGGCTACATCCAAGCTTCATTTTTAAATTGTTGCGCTTGCAATTTTTCTTTACAACAACATTAGAAACTATAATTTTGCCTAAATTAATACTCCGTTACAACATGCAAAAGGCTAAATGCTGGTATTAAATACTCAACAGTCGGCATGTGTTTTAAATGCTGGTATTAGAAACTATAATTTTGCTCTTAAGATAATTAAGAAAGCTTTAGTGGGATCAACTCCGAATTGACATCTAAAATCGCCAACCTGAACACAAACGAAATCTTTAATTTCGCTGAAACCAGAGAAAGTCTGGAACCATCGGTTTACTCAGAAGCAAATACTCTTCAGCTACACTGCAAAGGGTTGAAAGTTGGTACAAAATAAACTGACATTGTAGCACTACAGTCACATAATGCGGATTGTTGAATGTCTAATTGTCTACCAGTTGAATAAAACCTGTTGAACTACTACGCGCTAGTAAAGTATACTACGGTGGATGGAACTCGGCTGCTGTTATCACGTTTGATAATGAAGTAAAACATGGCAGAAAGAGGTTATACAATCTTAAATCTGTTGATTACATGAACCAGGAAGCACTATTAAAGTTCTGCGTTTGATGGCTTCATGTCAATGATATTCAAACATTGATAACTGACCTCTAGCTCAAGGTTCCACTAGTTGAGTCTAAGGTCATCCACAGAAATAATTGTCTATCACTACAAATTAACATGTAACAAAATTTAGTACGGAGTATTATGGAAAAAAGGGGGTTCAGGCAGGTTGGGGAACAAATCAAAATGAGTAATTGGGTGGTAAGCAAATTGTGTGTTTGTAAACATAACATGAATCAACCCGTAAATGGGTCAAAACCAAGGTTGTCAAGATCGCGATATTGATCGTAGGATCGTACGATCTTACGATCCTACCAAGTGAAAACGTGCAGGATCGGAGTAGGATCGCTAAGGAGGTAAGATCGTAGTAGGATCGCACGTAAGATTGTAGGATCGATGAACGATCCGATCCTACAAATGGGCAATTTTTTTTTATTATTATTATTTTTTAACAATTAGGTTAAATCTTTATATGGCATATAACCATTGTCCAAAGCTTAATCTTTGCTCAAAAATCGCTGCACACCTTTGTTTTCATATTCAATTTATCAGTTCTCACTTTCTAAGAAAAAAAGCCTAAAACTCCAAAACGACGTTTGAAGTTCCAATTGATATCTTAGGTTAGTAATTTTTGTTTGTAGGCTAGTATGCTCTTTAACTTATTATGACTAGTGGTGCAGTTTTACTAGTTACATTGCTACTATATTTTTGTTTTAGTATGTTTATAATCCCACTAAAATTGTTGAAAAATTGCATCATTTTTGTAATAAAAGTTTTAATGTTACATTAATTTCTCTAATTGATAGTTTTTTACATGAATATATTTAGTTAAAACCTCCTGTTGTTATGTTTAATACTCTCGGCCCATTTGTTTTGGGTTTCAATATTTAATACTCTGGCCCAATTCATTTATATCTTTAAGTTTAATATTTATGTTATTATGTATTTGAAAAGTGACTTTAACCAACACCACCTCAATTTTGGAATGTAAACCAGAAGCACATTATATTTTGTATTTTATATTCTGTAACATATAATTTAGTTTAATTGTTCAATAAAAATTTAATAAATTTACTTAATTGAATTGTTTTCTTCAGTTCGTTGAGTTAAAATGCTAAGATATTATAAGCTAGAAATCCTATATGAAACACTCGATCAATTAACTAGATATCCTATATAATAATATAAATAACAATAATTTTGTAAATGTTTGATTCATATGAGACAATGATTATCTCAATGTAAATATGTGATCAATCTAATTAAGTTAGCATGATATTAGCTAGTTCTATGGGTTTTTTTTTAGCTCAAGTGACATTTTAAGTGATTAAACTAATAAAATCAGCATTTAACCCGATCCGACCCAATTCCCAACCCATTCGATTACCACCCGACCCGTTACCAACCCATCCGCTTTGCGAATTTCTTCGCCTCAGGTAAAAGTTGACCCACGTGAATATCTATCCTAGATCCGCTACTGATTGGCGATATTACAAACCTAAAAAGCTTAATTTCTTTTCCAAAGTCATCTGTGTAACTGCAATGCGATTATGCGAAAGAGAATGATTTTGCTAAGGGGCCGCGAGCGGCGGTTAGTGGTGGCGGAGAATGACGGCGTTTCTTTGTTTATTTTGGTCCTCTTCAAGACTTCAACCACTGGACTCGGCAAAAGTTATGGGCTGAGTTGTGAGCAGGCCAGCCCCACTGGACCGTACATTTATTTTCTAGTTACCCAATAATGGTCCAAAATAAGATTAGCACTACAAACCCAAATGGACCTCCTTTTAACGTTTTGGGTGGAATTTGATCTTAAATATAATATAAAAAACCTTTAATTATGTCATCAAAAACTTAATTAATCAATAAAATACTTGATTTTGTTAAATTAACTAAAATTTAGGACATGATGATATCATTAATTATGGATTATATTTATATAACAATTAAATAAAAACTATTATTTTATTAAATTTTATATATCTTATATTTATTTATAGCATGTACCAATAAATAATTATTTTTTTTAAAGAGACGTATTTTGAATTTAACATTTTACATATACTAAAATTTAATTTAACAATAATACTCATAACATCCGTATAAATGATTCCTATTTTTTTAAAAATGGGATCATACGATTACCTTATCTTTTTATCTATATTAAATTAAATTTGATAAAAATTATATATTATTTTATATCTTTTCTACATTAAATCTAATAATAATCCTCATCTTTATACATGGTTTGTTCAGCGGATATACATTTTTCTATTTATGTCCTTCAATTTTTTACAATGAATTACTAACTCTATACATGAAAATATTATAAGTCTATCACATTTTGTGAATTAAACTTTAATCATTTTAGAAATATTCGAAAAGTATTACTACGATATAATATTTTCATCGAATATTCCGTGTGTATACACGGGTATTGAAAGCTAGTATATATATATATATATACATAACTAGCATTTAAAGCCGTGTATACACACGGACCATTAAATGTAAATTACATCTGAGTATTATAATATTGTTTGAACATGTTTAAAAATGAATACAAACTGATATGCATTTATAATTCGATTGAATTACTTAATTAAATTAATAAGTTAAATAACATAAATATCGTGATTTAGTAAGTTAAGTAATTCAATCGAACAAATTGACAGTATAATAACTTAATTGATAATTTTCACAAAATAACATAACATATTTGTATATTTAAATGGGTATATATGTGACAGATAAGGAAATAATCAAAGAGCATTTGACCTAGCAGTATGAGAGGAACCTATTAATCGAGAAGTTGTGGTTCAAGTCTCACTTGAGACAGTTAGTGTATATATTCGTAGTGGTTGTATGTGTTAGATTGTAGGGTTGTCTTACTAATAAAATAGATAAGAAAAATTATAATGCTAAAGGTAAGGTTCAACACGACAACCCCTATATGAGGGGCAGGAGGGACAGTCAACTCTCCATTTTAGTCATTGATTTATTCAATCAACGGTCAAGATTCACTGCATTTTGAATTCACTGCATTTTAAACGTAAAATAAAATGCAGTGAATCTGACGTAAAATGCAGTGAATTTAAAATGCAGTAAATTTGGACTGTTGATCAAAGAAATCAATGGTTGAGATTAATTTTGCTCCTCCTGCCTCCTATTTAGGGGGGCTGCTCCTCTTATCCCACATTTAATGTTATTTAAATTATTATTTTTAATAAACTTAGGAAATGCATAATGCTCCAATTTCGTAGTTTGTTAATATATAATTATTTTTTATTTTAGATGACTTTACATTCACAATTATTTACCTATGTGACTCTTTAAATAATAATTTAATTTATTAATACTTATAAGTCCATGATAAAATTGGACTCAAATTAAAACTTAAGTTTGTTTCAATACGAAAATAAATACATGTTAGTACGTATCAGCATTTAGTAGGTATACATCCTAAATAAATTTTAAGCAATAGTTATTTAAATTTAATTGTTTTTATTAAATTATATAGTTATTTATATTTTAAGCAATAAATTATACTTTATATTCAATTAGCAAACTGTATCTTCAAATTATCTTGATATATTGAATTAGTTATCATGACTTTATCATGAAGGATGATATCTTGATATTTCATGAGAAAAATGAGTTCTTTAAGGATAGTATTGTTATTTCCTTTTATTTTTATCCCCACTTAATTAATAATAAATATATAAGGTCTTTCTAAATTTTGTTAAACCATTTCATTTACATTTCTTTCTCGTAGTCACTTGTTCTCCCTTCTTTCTAAACCATGAGTTGTTTATATTACATTTGTTTAGATTTCTGTATTTGATTTAAGTTTTAAGGTGTTTTATCCAGAAGAAGAAGAAGTTAATCCACGTAGTTCATAATTGTTTAGATTTAGTAATAAAAAATGGTAAATTCTTATCAAAGGATCGGAAATAGTTAGGAAAGAAATGGTCATAATGCTTTTAACACTCCCCTCGCAAAGCGAGGGGCAAGTAAAACCTTGTTATATTTAAATTATTGTTAAGAATGTATATAATAACTTTAAATTTAGATTTAGATAAAGAGATATACTTCTTACCAGTTACCTATGAAGTAATTTTGTTTTTAACATGATTATTTGAATCTAATTGATTTTTTAAATCATAATTTGTAATGTCATCATGTTCGTAATTTTAACTAATTTGATAAAATTAAGCAATTCTATTGGTGATATCGCTCATTTTATACATATTTATCTAATGCGATATCGTGTCATGTGTATTTATTTTATAGTAAATTCCATGCACTTTTGGTACTTAATATGCTTTGAATTTGTTTAATATTGTTAGGAATTGATACAAGAAGAAAATGGAGGAAAACGATGAAGAAATGATGAAGAAAGGAGATTTGTTGAAGCTTCGGCGAGGCTCCACGGTTTTGGTCATAACTCCCTCATACGGACTCGGATTGAGTTGATTCAAAAGCCCAAACGACCGGAACTCAGAGGGCTACAAGTTTGAAAAGGATGAGGTTATGAAATTCATGAGTACCCGCCGGGTACATACCATTACCCTCCAGGTAAGGATGCCAGACGGGAAAACCCTAAATTTTGGCTATAAATACGAAAATAAAACCCTAAACTTGATATCTTTTGTACCTGCGAATTAAGAGACGAATTTTGGGGTTTCTTGGCAAGTTTTTCATCATTCTTGAAGATCGTTCCATCCACCTAATCATTCGGTCACGAAGATTGATCAACATCACGTTTAAATCATTCGGTTAACATTCTTTCAATCCAAAACAATGTTTACTTTGTTTTTAATTATTGAATTGATTCTTTCTAGTGTAATTATGAACTAATTTCCCTTTCACTTGCTTGGATAATGTAAACTAGTGATTAGGGGTGTTAATCTTATAGTTTACGTTGAGTAATTTATGTTTAATCAAAACCTTTGTGTATTCAAGTTTAATGTCAATTGATTTATCTTGTTGGTGAATTATTGCATGATCAATTTAGCGGGAGCTTTTTCATATTAGTAATTCATTACAATTGTTTGTCCATGAGCAACTGTTGATTGATTGGCGATTCAGATATTAAATAGGATAATCATTTAGACTTGAACGTGCGAATTAGTAAAGTTGACGGAAGTTATTTACTGGATTAAATCATAAGTTAGTAAGTTGAACCTAAGGTGTAGGAAAAGTGGACGCTAATCCTGACTTAATTAGATTTGCGAATTCAACGTAGGTAAACTGGTTTTAACAAACACCTCGGCATCATTAGTGAGCTAAATCCAAGTGAGTGTCGTTTTAAACATAAGATCAACCTTAATCAACTCGATTCTTCAGAATCCATTTTCTTTACTATTTTAGTAGTTTAATACCCAAAGCAACAACTCGGTTGCAAAACCCCCACATTTACGTATTTGTAGAGATTAATTGCGTTTAAAAAAAACTCTTGAATTCACATTCCCTGTGGAACGAACCGGAGTTACTGTAGTTATACTATACACGATAGAGTACACTTACCTAGTTGTGTAATAGATAATTGCGGTATTTCTAAGTTTATTTAATAACTAGATTTTACACATCAAGTTTTTGGCGCCGCTGCCGGGGAATGTGTTTAATTTAAGAATTTGTTTATGTGTCGATCATTTCTTTGATTCTTTTGAGAAAGTTACTTTTATTATTATTTTTAGTTATTTATTATTATTTTTTTATTTTTTTTATTTATTTACTATTATTTTTGTTTATTTTGTTTAGAGTAGTATATTTTACCATTTTTTGTGTTTGTGTTTTAGTAGATTTTATTTCACCAATGTCTTATTATCCTAATTGTCGAGATTATCAACGGGGATTTTATCAACGGGGATTTTATCAAGGTAGGATCGCTAAGGAGGTAAGATCGTAGTAGGATCGCACGTAAGATTGTAGGATCGATGAACGATCCGATCCTACAAATGGGCAATTTTTTTTTATTATTATTATTTTTTAACAATTAGGCTAAATCTTTATATGGCATATAACCATTGTCCAAAGCTTAATCTTTGCTCAAAAATCGCTGCACACCTTTGTTTTTATATTCAATTTATCAGTTCTCACTTTCTAAGAAAAAAAGCCTAAAACTCCAAAACGACGTTTGAAGTTCCAATTGATATCTTAGGTTAGTAATTTTTGTTTGTAGGCTAGTATGCTCTTTAACTTATTATGACTAGTGGTGCAGTTTTACTAGTTACATTGCTACTATATTTTTGTTTTAGTATGTTTATAATCCCACTAAAATTGTTGAAAAATTGCATCATTTTTGTAATAAAAGTTTTAATGTTACATTAATTTCTCTAATTGATAGTTTTTTACATGAATATATTTAGTTAAAAAAAGATTTTTTAGTAGGATCTTACAATCCCGATCTTGTAAAGACGAAAACGATCTTATGTAGGATCCCGATCTTAGCAACCTTGGTCAAAACTGTCACTTCTCCCATGCTCTGTATATCAATCAATCAAGTATAAATATAACATGAGTGTGCTCTATATATCAATCAAGTATAAATATAACATGAGTCGACCCATAAATGGGTCGCAAGTAAATTACAAGTTTATAAGAGGTTCAAATAGGAGTCTTGATACATTAAGGTCGATGTAAATCTTGAGAAGTTACCATTTTATTTTATAAATCTCGTCTTTAATCTCAACACTTAATAAATAATCCAACAAATTTTTAAGAAGCAAAAATATGAGAGCATACATGATGATACTATAAAAGCATACCTCGGGATCATGACTCTGGGTTTATTCCATCTTGTATCTATAATCTATACTCGGTAAGTCAGTCGGCTACGAATGTATTAGTTGTACACAACATAACATAACAGTCAACAACCGCCGGCAGTCCCCCCCCCCCCCCCCCCCCCCCCCCCCCCCCCCCCCGGTTTAGTCAATCACTCAATAGTCGCAATTTTCCTTAAATACTACTTTTGATGTTCATTCATTTCAAGTCACTTGTTTTTGAACTCTCAAAGCTAAATCAAACCCTAATAAAAACCAAATCCTTCCATGCTTTACTTATCAAGACCTGCCTTTTTCACGACCCATTTTACGCAACTAAAATCATTAGGTTTTATGCAAACAATAATGATCTTACCTCTGCCTACAACCTGTTCGATGAAAGTCCTAACAGAACTGTTTATATCTGGAACTCCATTATTAGAGCTTATGCACAAACTCATCATTTTCTTGATGCATTTACACTATTTAAACAAATGTTAATTTCAGTAACAAGCCCTGATAATTTCACATTTGCTTGCATTCTACGTGCTTGTTCAGAAAGCTTTAATCTTTATAGTCTTAAGATTGTGCATGGACTATTGATTGTTTATAATTTAGGACTGGACTCTGTTTGTGGTAGTGCACTTGTGTCGGCTTACTCTAAACTAGGTCTCATTGATGATGCTAGAATGGTCTTTGATAGATTAAACGAACATGACATGGTTCTATACAACACGATAATAGCGGGTTATGGATGTTGTGGGTACTGGGAGAAAGGGCTGCATTTGTTTATTGTGATGAGACAGGAGATTAATCCTGATGGGTATACGATGGTAGGATTATTATCTGGTTTGACTTGTTCAAGTTTGCTAGAAGTTGGTCAAAGTATTCACTGCTATTGTTTGAGAAAAGGGTTTGATTCGAATGCACATGTAAGTAGTATGCTTGTTAGTATGTACTCAAGATGTAGTTGTATGAATTCGGCGTATAAAGTATTTAATAGTTTATCGCAGCCTGATTTAGTAACGTGGTCTGCTTTAATTTCTGGGTTTTCACTGTCTGGTGAGTATCATAAGGCGTTGGTTTATTTCAAGAAAATGAATACAGAAGGTAGAAAGTCAGATTCTATACTCCTTGCTACTTTACTTGCTGTTACTGCACAGTTGGTAACTTTGGTACCAGGTGTTGAGATACATGGTTATGCCATACGTAATAACTTTGATTCAGAAATCATGGTGTCTTCTGCTTTGATAGACATGTATTCAAAGTGTGGTTTCTTGGAAATGGGGCTCAAGGTTTTTAATCAAATGCCTAAGAGGAATATTGTTTCATTCAATTCAGTAATTGTGAGTCTTGGTTTGTATGGACTTGCAACAGAGGCGCTGGAAGTATTTAGGGTGGTTCTTGAAACAGGTTTAAAACCCGATGAATCTACGTTTGCTGGTCTATTATCTGCTTGCTCCCATGGCGGTTTTATTAAAGACGGTCGAGATATTTTCAGAAGAATGGAAGTTGATTTTGGCATTAAAGCAAATGTCGAGCATTATGTTTACTATGTGAAACTTCTTGGTATGGCTGGAGAGTTGGATGAGGCTTATAATCTTATCAACTCTTTGAGAGACCATGTGGATACTGGCATTTGGGGTGCACTTCTGTCTTGCTGTGATGCACATAATGATTCAAAACTTGCAAAAATTGTAGCTCAACGATTGCTTGACAATAAGCTAAATAGAAGCACCTACAAAGTTATGCTTTCTAATTTGCATGCTAGAAGTGGGAGGTGGGATGATGTGAAAAACGTGAGAGATGAATTAGATGATCCGCGGAAAAGGAAACTTCGTGGGATTAGCTGGATTGAGATTTAAGAGGTGTTAGTTAAAAAAAACAAAAATTGATGATCTCAGTAGTAATGCATTTGATATTTTATTCATGTTCTTATGAATTTGTATATACAAATCTAACAATCTAAGAACACGATTCATAATTTGGTTGTATAAAATAAATATAATACACCTTGAAACCTATGTCTGATGGTGATACTTATAACCATGTTCATTTAGTCCTAACTGTCAATGAAACGTAATTTGTATTATCGTCTTGGCTTGTTCGTGGGTTTTGTTATATCCATTCCAGATTAGTGTTGGCTTCTGTTTTGTATATTTTTGTTTTCGTGCCACAACTTGTTTCTGTTTTGGTAGTTTCATTGTCGTGTTGGATCAATTCAGGTATCTGCAGTTTGTGTTTCGCTGCAGGTTTAGTTTGCAGATTCTGTCTCCTGTAAGGTTGCAGCTTATGTTTATGTGGCTTGTATATTTGTTTGGGTCATTGTTTTATCTTCTTAAGTTCCTTTCCATACTATCAAAAACTTACGTTGATATTGATTTGTGCCTTCTGTATATTGCGTATGATGCAGTAATCGGTCAGACGATGAGATATATGGTTACTTCACTTGGTATCGGTGCATCACCTTTCACTCCTTTAAGCAGCGGGGTCAAACATGCCGACGATTTTAGTATATTTTTGTTGCAAAATCGTCGTTTTCACATAAAGGCTTAAAAATCTATGCCTATATCTGAAATATGTAACAATTATACACCAACATCAGTCATACCACTTGGAAATGTAACAATTTAATACTAGTAGTTAGCAGAAAAAACACAATTCATAACATAGCTTAAGATACAGAAAACAAACTTGCTAGGCAGTAGTACATGCTATTAGTGGAATAGTTTTTTCTGTTATTTAAAAAATTAAAAATCAACTTTTTAAAATTTTCTGTTAGTAAATGGCAAATTTTCTAAAAAGAAAGTTGTTATTAATTAAATTAAATATAATAGTATAGTATGTAGTGCATCTACAAAGAAAATGACGTTACTGTCTTACTTTGTCAATCGCAATTACATGCGATATTTCGCAACCAAACTCCACAAGTCCAAAACCAACATTATTTTCTATTGGTAATTACTAATTTACCATCTTCTTGTTTATTCAACGAACTAATTTTTATGCCCGTGAGATGCACGAAATATCCTATCATTTTAGAAAGCATACTGAGGCATCTAAGTGTGGCTACTCAAATTAAATAATTATTGAGAGGTTATTTTCACCTACAAGAGATAAATCGAGTTTGCACCAATCTATAATGTGCTTATTATTATTATGAGCCAAATTAGTGCACATTACGACTAACAAATCATACACGATATGCAGATTTGAATTTGTAAATGTATATAGTGTGAATGTAAATGGCCTTAATAAATAAAAAACATAATTTTATTATGATCTTATGAATGAGTTGCAAAAACATTTAAGAGTAACAATTTTTTTATCCCCTTAATTTAATCCACCATCTCCGTGTATCTACTATCCTTGACTAATAGACTCATTAAAATACAGCGAGAGGAAACGTTGACGAAGAAAATTATAAGCACGAAGTAATTAATACTTAAAATTTAATCAAAAGAGATGCAAACAAAAGCATTTTAGAAAGTAAGTAATTAGCTTAGTGCTTATAATGGTAATATTTATCACACAAATGGTAGCCTTCTCTGAAATTGAGGATAACTTAATACGCAAAAAAATTTAAAAATTCAATATAAAATAAATTTTAGATCAAAGGAATTGGTTGGTTTATATTTTTATGATTATTTTCTAATTTTCTAATATAAGTATATTATTATAATGATATATCACTTACATACCCCATTGATAAAATTATCAATAAAGTTATTATATAATTACATATAATAAATAAATTTGAGCCTATCTAATGGTTTAGATTATCAGTTAGCTACCTTGTACATGCATTTAATAATTTAATATTACTCAATTTTATTATTATCTTGAGATACTGTAAGTTCGTAAATTTAGTGGCCAATAGATAGTTAGACTAAAATTAAATTTAGAATGTTACATATTATTTAAAAATATTTTTCTATAAGATTGGAAAATAATGTTATTAAATTATTATATGATGATGTGACAAGGAATTTATTTAAGAAGATGTGAGGATGACACATTGAATTTTCATTGTTGTCCTATTATATCCCTTTTATTTTATTATTTTATAAATATTTACATAAAACATTTATGTTAATGAAAGTTTACCGTTTGTGCGCTTGGTGAAGTTTGTTACCGAGTTTCAATCAGTATTCCACCAATTCCATTTATTTAGAGTGGTAAAAGTGTATCTCTTAGATCTATCTATGGTTATCCTTAATACAAATTCAAAATTTTACTCATAATATAAACTTCAATATTTCCTCTTTGATATCAAATCAAAACATCAATTTCTTTTTCAAATTAATAGATTTTTTTTCTGTTATATGAAAGGATTATTGTTATTAACTTTCGATTTTATTTTAGTTTAACCTAACCTTAGCTCATAGTTAGCAAAATGTTTATTTTTATGAGAGTGATTTTATACGCTACTTTTTTTTTATCCATTCACCATCAACTATGCTTTATTTTCATTATAGTGTATAGTGGATGTATAACATCATAAAACATGTTTAGTGATGAAAGTATAATAATTGATGGCGTATAAATCATCGCTCTTAATTTTGTTTTTTGTTAGTTACAGATGACGTATCATTGTCCAAATTTTCTAACACTATAAGCCACTACGGGTGAATGGTGATGGCTTTTGGACCATTGAGTTCATCATGTCCGGCCAATAAAGTTTGGCTATCAACTTTTTAGTTTTAAATTTGACTTTTATGGACACACACACATATATATATTAGGTTCAAATTAAAATACTAAATTTTTGTATGAATATGTAAATGACTTCAAAGACAATTTTTAATTAACCAAAATATATTTCTTATAAAACTTTTTCAATGCTTATTATTAAAATTACTTTTGGAAGTTATGATATAAACATAAATAAAAATATGACCTTTTTTCAAACATTTTTACAGTAGGTATTGTTGTGATTATTTAAGATAATCATAAAATATAACATGATAATCACATGTAATTATTTTTTAATATAATGTGATTATCATGTGTTCGACATATTCACAAGTTATGAAATATAATTATTATTAATAAAAAATTAAAAAGAAAAAAACATCAAAAAAATATATTTGAAAAATAGCTTTTAAAAGTTATATGAATAAGGAGCTACGAAGATTTTTTTTTTTTTTTTTTTTTTGTAAATAAACGTGTTTTGGATATTTAAAAAATGATTTTGAAGTCATTTATACGTTACTACGAAAATTAGTCTTTTTATTTTAACTCACCTATATATATAACATGTTTGAAATTCGGTCGATGAAGAGCTGCTAGAGCCTTTTTTAGGAATGGTATGGTTTCATAAAACTTATACAAAACAAGTTTACATATCCTAATTATATTGGTGTTTTTTTCTCACTCATCTTTCTCTCTCACTACATAGGTGACTGGTGACCGATTATTTTGTATCCAAATTTTATAATTTGTTTGTATACATGTCATTTCTCTTTTTTTTAACTCCTTGAAGTTACCACGATACATATACTTAAAGAACCACATGCCTTGATATATAATGTTTTTTTTAACACAAAAAACACATCAAACAGGAAAACAAGACGTCTGCTTCTGGAAGTAGGCATAGTCAAAGATGAATCAATAGAAAAGTCTCTAAGCCTATTCTATTTCTTATTTAATAATTAATTTGTATAACAACTGAAATTTAAAATAAATGTTTTAAGTTGTATTTAGTAACCAAAGAAATGGGACACATTAATCTAAAAACAGGACAATTAATTTTGGATTTTTTTTAGAAATGCCTACAAAACATAATTTTAATGACCATAGTGGACACATTTTTTTATATAATTTTCTGTATATTTAACAATATAACTCATATGCTTCAAAATTGGAAGAAGTTATAAAATAAATTTCTTGAAATATTTAAATAATAAAAAAAAATGACAAATATTAAAATATGTTTCTGATAGTTTTAGGGCATTCAAGTACACACTTCTACTGGAAATTAGATCTTATTACCCTTAACTAACTATCAATTGGCAAAGAAAGTTGCCTAATTACCATGATATTTAAGGTAAAATATCGTTAATTTCATGTTAACTAAACTACCCATGATATAATTGTTTCACTAAACTCTCATGATATATTAAAATGTACACGTGTAAAACTTATGGAACATGACTAAACTTTGCCTTCCATCACTTAGACACTTGGGACATCAAGAAGATAACAACACAACACATATATATGTATCTCAAACTTTCATCCTTTTTCCCTTAAATGATTACAACATTCCATTTTCGTAGATTATTTGTCTAAGCAAAACTTACAAAAAAATAAATAAAAGCTTCAAAAAGTAGCGACAAAGAAGAAGTTGTGGTGGACTTGATGAAGTATCTACGACGAAGATGAGCAGGGGTTGGGGCGGCGATCCGGCGGCGGTGTAGCGGGATGCTGAGAAACGAAGGGGTTGGGAGATACATTCATAGGATTTTTTGATTTTAGGAAAGAAATAATAAACCAATATTTGAAATAAATTTTTATAAAATTCAATTGTGATTTTAGATTGTATGTTCATAATCAAGTAATGCAAGTTTTAAAGCATATTATTTAGATTGAAGAAGACTTGATTTGGTATATGAAGATGAATTCTCTATTAATATGAACTTTCCGATTATTTAATTAAACTCGCAATAAGTAATACAGAGTATATATGTACAACTTACAAGTATAAAAAAGTAAATACTAATAAAACGAATAAATGGCTAATTTCTTTTTGCGACTTTATGTGATTAATCAAATTAAAATTTACGATATTAAATTCAATCCCGTCACAAGCGACGGGCATACAACATCTCGTATATAATCATGTTTCATAGCTATTTATTTTTACTTTAAATATAATAATTAAATTAAATGATATAAAAAGAATTATTTATTTTATTTCCCTCATGGCATACGGCAATTTTGATTTTAAAATTGTGGCTACATAATATTCTGCTGGCATGAAGATGAAACCAATTGCATGAATAAAGTTTGGCATCATGTAATATAAAAATTCAATTCAATTCAATTTCAATTATTACTAATTGAAACAAAAATAAAATATAATATTGCATGTAGCTAAAATATTCTTTGCAAATAAATATAAATAAATAAAACTTATTATTATTAAAAGCTTTGATTGGTTAGCTTAAAGAAATGATGTTCATATACTTATATAATTTGAATGCAATGAAATTTTAAACATAGTTCACTATCATACATTTTTCATTTTTGTGTGTGTATGAATAATGTTACGAATTTTAAATACATATTTTTTGTGTGTGGAGATTAATAGTGTCATTCTTATGTTGATAGTACATTAAAACCAAAAGTATGTTAACCTAAAAAGAATACAAAAAGTGAGAAAAAAAGGGAACCAAAAGAAATAAAATTAAATTTACCTTTTCACTTTTATCATATGAACCAAAAAAGGTGAACTTTACACAAACACAGCCCATTTCATCTTAAACTTGAATATGTACTTGATATAATTCCTGGTTTGACTTTTTCTGCTATTTCTTCACATTTTCTACTAGAAATTCAAATTTTCATTATTGTTTGATTTCTTTTTCACGGATCCTATGTGTAGATTTCGAATGCTACTATACTATTACAAACTTATAATTGTATTTTCTTACGGGTTAATGTTATTATCATATATAATTTGACGGTTATTATATCACTATTAGTGTATGAAAATGATTATTATTGACATGTATTTATGTACTTAGAAAAATAATAGCACATACATTTTATATTTAGCGAATAATAATTATATCCTTAAACATAGAGGTTTAATTTAATGTGGGAATATCAAGATTCAATGGCTATCGTTTATGCCACTAAGGGGTCTTTTATTTGAGCTTATAATGTCTTAAAATAACTATTTGTATTATTCGGTAAGACATTAGCCATTAAGTTGTTTTGGTTTCCTTTTTCGATCACATCTAGAATCAGCTGAAAATATCTTATTCGGTAAGCTATTGTAAATAGCTGAAAACTTCTAGTTAATAAAAAAAATCCCTAATTCTATGTGGTTATCTTGCATGAATAAATTTACGCATTAAACAATATTTATTACCTTTTTAGGCACTTCCATTGCTTTTTTGTTTATTGCGATTTATTTGTATAAATTAATATTGGTGAAAGAATTTTGTGTTGGGAACTCTTGTAAACATGTTTAGTGTTCTATTCTAATTTGAGTCGTTTGTAACTCATTGTGATATTCACGCAATGGGATGATTTTTTCACGTCATAAATGGTAAAAACATGCGTATTCAGATGTTTGTATTTTTTTATTTACCATACGGTCTTAATAATTTCAACTCAGACTTCGGATGTCAGCTCTTGTTATTTAGAACTGATTTTCAGATTTCATCTTTCAGTAATCAGAAAAAACAAAACACTCCTAAGTGTATAGATCTTGCGTTGCATCAAGTACAAAATAATAAAATCTTATAAATATTGAAATTTGAAGAACGAAAGTAATGTCTTTTAAGAAATAGCACCTAAATTAATTTTGTCAATTATTATACATGTGTGTACCTCATATGGTTAATTATTTACAAGTCTAGTCTGAAGTGTTACGTGAAAAGTGTTTTGGGTTTAGTACGATCGCGAGTATTATTTTTTTAATTTCATGGTAATTTCTTGTTTAGTGTGGGACAATAACTAATTATATAAAGTCGTAAAAGGAGTATGTCATAACTCCTTAGGCTCCAAATTCGCTAGTGAAGACTTTATGTTCCCGTTAAGTTTATATTAAGACATAACTAATTAGTTGGTACAAATGTTAAAAATGATGAATTAAGCACATCGACCTATATTTTAAACATAAAACACATTTTACATTAATTAATTATTTAGCATTCAGATGCATGTCACAAAAACACAGATTCGAATTGCTAGACTCGTACGTAGAGCCGTAGGTGTAGGATTAGGTATGGATCATTTGGTTTTGAATTATTGAGGAATGAATGTCTACAAGTTGATTAAAATAAACTCTATATAAATAAATATAAAATATAATTTAATCGAAGTTACTTAATTCAAAAATACCAGACTATTTTTGGACTTATGCCAGTTGCCCAACCTTTTTTATACATAGCTGAGTGTAGCTGTATATTTTAAGAGGGAGAGAGAGACAAAGAAGTTGCTAAAAGAAAACTCATATTCAAATTAAGAACAAGTTTTGATCAAACTTTCTAACTTTTGTAAAAATGTTAATAACCGAAAAAGCTAACCGTCAACGATATGTAGAAGAAGACAATGTTCATGCCGACTTAGCAGTCCGCTTAAGAGAGTGCCCGCCCATACAGAGAAAACGAGCTAGACTATTTTTACAAAGTCCTCTTATTCGTAATCAACTAAGCTAACATGCATAAGAGCTGGTTGCAACGTTACAGTGGTAACATAATAGTGGTATAACCATATTTTACTAATTATTTCTTAGATAATATCATTAAATTACATGTATAACTTTTATACCATCAAGATCGACTATAAGCTAGGCATGCATGTGTCCCGTTCTTTGGACCATTAACATGGACTAAATGATTTTTACATCATGGGCACGCAATAATAACCAAAATACATAAGATAAAATAGAAGGAAATAAAATATAAAAAGTCATACGTATGTAACGGTTAATCATTGACTATTGAAGAAAAAGTTGCTGAAAAAAGCTCATTTTCCCATTACATTACCATTACTTGCATCTCTCTCTCCTCTGTCCATCACTCCCTCCTTCACTTCCAAAGTCTCACCTTTCACACTTGACTAAAATTTCCCTCATCAACTCTCACTATTTTTCCATCGCCAAAAAAACACAAAAAATTAAAATAAAAATGCTTCATGTTTTTGTACTCCTTTTGATACTACTAACAATCATCTTATGTCATGGACCAAATCTATGTTATGGAAATGCAGAAGTGAGTGTTCTTATGGAGATCAAGGCTTCTTTAGATCCAGAAAACAAACATCTTATGTCATGGACACAAACCGGTGACCCTTGCAGCGGTTCCTTCATCGGTGTTGCTTGTAACGAGTATCTTAAAGTGGCTAACATCTCTTTACAAGGCAAAGGCCTCACTGGAAAACTGCCTTCAGCTATCTCCGGTTTAAAGTGTTTGTCCGGTTTATACCTTCATTATAATTTCTTGACTGGAGAGATTCCAAAAGAGATTTCAGGTCTCACCGAGTTATCGGAATTGTATCTTAACGTCAATAATCTCACCGGTGAAATACCCCCGGAGATCGGCAACATCACTAGTCTTCAAGGTAACCATATAATAAACGTACGTAGGAGTGTATTACTAATATATTACAAGTATATAAGATTTCTATAATAAAGTTATAAAATTAATAACGTTGTCTAGAAGTTTATCTGGTTCATTTGATAATTAACACATATGTTAGTCATTTTTGAATTTATGACTCAATCTTCTTGTTAGATACACTGTTATTGATACTCATGATTTGTAAATTATTGATTCTAGATTTAGAATTGGGATTTGGATTTAAATTCTGAACTCAGATTACTGTTATTTCAAGTTACATTCTTTGATAATCAATGTAATTATATTCCTTTTAATAGTATTTAATTATTAATTATACAGTCATCGAGTTGTGTTGTAATGGGTTGAATGGAACCATACCATCCGAGCTCGGAACTTTAAAGAAGCTAAACGTCCTAGCTCTGCAACATAATCAGTTAACCGGTCCAATCCCCCGGGCCCTTGGCGGCTTAGCCGTGTTACAAAGGCTCGACCTTAGCTTTAACCGGCTACTTGGCACGATCCCTGTAAACATGGCCAAAGTTACCCAATTGGAGTTTTTTGATGTCCAAAACAACACCCTCTCAGGGTTCGTTCCATCCGGTAATTACGACACTTTTTTTATTATATTCGGTTTCTATTCTACAATTTCTCGGATCATTTTACATGTTCATTTATAATCGAGCTCTATCTTTTCATGTTGTAGGTTTGAAGCGATTGAACAGCGGGTTCAGTTACAAGAACAACCGTGATCTATGCAATGTGGCGTTTTCTTCACTAAGACCGTGTACTGATCTCGATGTGGCAATGGTCAATAATCTCGAACCATTTATACCAGCACCAAATACCACCATACCTCGAAACATACCTCAATCAGCTAACATCACCCCTGGTTGTAACCAACGCCACTGTACCAACTCATCGAATCTCAAAAAAGTTGGTATCATAGCTGCCATAGTTACCATCATTGCAGCTCTAACTGTGACCGCGTTCGTAACCATATTCGTCCACAGAAGGCGAAAACAGAAAATCTGGAGCAAATCGGAGACTCCCGATCACAGGTTTAGCATGCAAGAATCCTCCCGAAAAAGTGTCGACTACTCTTGCGCATGGGACCCGACACAGAAATCACCCCAAAGCTGCGGGTTTTGTGTTGAGTCAGAATCGGAATCGAGTTCAATACAGAGATTCAACATGGAGGAAATCGAGTCAGCAACTAATTATTTCTCCGATGCTAATTTACTGGGTAAGAGCAAGTTTTCTGCTGTGTACAAAGGACTCTTACGTGACAGATCAGTTGTTGCGATAAAGAGCGTGAGTGTAACAAGTTGTAAAGCCGATGAAGCCGAGTTTACAAAAGGGTTGAGCTTGTTAACATCTTTAAAACATGAAAATCTTGCTAGACTACGAGGCTTTTGTTGTTCAAAAGGAAGAGGTGAGTGCTTTTTGGTTTACGATTTTGCATCAAAAGGGAATTTATCAGAGTATCTTGATGTTGAAGATGGAAGCAGCAACAATGTTCTTGATTGGCCTAAAAGGGTTTCCATCATCAATGGTGTAGCCAAAGGTTAGTTGCATTTGAATCTACTATTTTGTTATGAACTCCAAGATCTTTTATGTAACTAATGCTTGTTCCGGAAACTTCTTAGGTCTCGCGTACCTACACAGAGGGGACGATGAAAAACCATCGATAATTCACCGTAACATATCAATGGAAAAGATCTTGATCGACCAACAATACAACCCGTTGATCACAGACGCAGGCCTCCTGAAGCTTCTAGCTGATGACATTGTATTTTCGGCGCTCAAAGTCAGTGCTGCTTTAGGCTACATGGCTCCTGAATATATTACAACTGGCAAGTTCACAGAAAAGAGTGATGTTTACGCTTTTGGGGTTGTTGTTCTTCAGATACTTTCAGGTAAAAGTAATCTCACCGGATCAATAAAATCTGCTGCTGCAGATAGAAGCTTTGAGGATTTTATCGATGAAAATCTTGAAGGTAAGTTTTCTGAACAAGAAGCAGATAAATTAACTAGAATCGGAGTCATCTGTGTCGATGAGGTCCCTGAGAATAGGTTAACAATGGAGGACGTGATTCGGGAACTAATGAGTTCCGTCTAGTCAAATATGTTTAACTTTTTGTATTCGATTAAACCTTTTCTTTTATTCAGATTGTAATTATAATGTTGTAATCCTAGTAGGCAGGAAAATCGGCTTATGATTACTTACATTTATCACCTAATCTATAATGACATAATGTATACAACAGAAGTCGGAATAAAACAGTTTTACACAACAGAACTTGGAGTAATACAGTTATACAGGATAACAACTCTTATTTTATTGTAATGTAACAAAAGGGTGGACTTAAACCCAACAAAAATTTTAACCAGCAGCTTGCTGCGTCTGATGTTCCAGAAACCACTCGGTTGGCCACCACTCGGGCCGGATAGGCTCCACCTTTACGTCTTCTTGACCTTTGATGACTAAATTTCCTGACCCTTTAAAAGCTTCCTCGAGCCTTAGGAGCCCAAGCCCACGAGACCCAAGAGCAGTGGTGACTGTTCCAGCTTTCTTGCCCGATTCCGATGATATTACTTCGGAACTTGGGGCAACCTTCTGCTCCACCTCTGTAAAATAATGTTATTTGTCAATTGCAGTTCTTGGGAGCACATTGTACTGTAAGGTACACATGACAAACATTTAAAATAGTTTTTTTTACCTGTTCCGGATTCATTTAGGAACTTAAGCGGAAGCAACCGTTTGCGGATAACCCCTCGGTGATGGGAACGCGCAATTAGTTCTTGGCCAACATAACACCCTTTATCAAAGCTTATGGCGTTTAAACCAGCAAGATTGTACTCAAGTGGGATTGCGTCACCTAAAATGCACAAAATGTTGACCTTTGTTAATATTAATAACTTTTTTTTGGACAAACGGCTAAAAGTGAATGGGTCAAGGGGAACAAATTTGTCGTAAAATCAGATGTACCTTTGGGGATCTCAATGGAGCCTTCAGCAACCCCCTTCTCTAATCTCCAAAGAAGGTAATTTCCTTCTTCGGTTTCTGTATTAGCCTCAACCATAGGTGCTGCAACATACAAAAAGAAACAAAGATACATAAACCTTTGAAATAGTAGATCCATTAGTGTAAGCATCTTTGGAGTATTAGCATTTCTTATGAACTATTAGCATTTCTTATGAACTTTAATAATATGATTTATGAGAGGACTCACGTGTAGTGTTGGATGGGAAGATTCCGCGGAAGCCTAGGCAATCCAATCGAGGATCTTTATGCCATTGCCAGCCAACACTATTTCCCTGTGAAGATGAGCTTCCAGTGTGGTCAATTGCACCACCCCACCCAACGGTAGCACCTTCAGGATCTTCTACAGATGAAGGCGTCTTCTTATGGTGGTCGGTTCCAAACCGCTGCCAACAAGAGAACTCTTCTCCCACATTCTCGATATCAACCTTCGACCTCAATCTATATCTGTTGTTTCAAGTTGTGATAATCAAATTATCAGTTCAGGTTGTTTGGGATTGCGTATTTTGAAGTGCAAAATATGTCTGGCATGCTGATCTTTATGTGCTTATTACTTTTTAAAAATACACATATAAGCAGTCTTTCTGCGGGCAAAATAAGCAATAAGAAGACAGATCAACGCTTACATAAGTAATCCCAAAGATTCTACTGATAGTTGCGTAAGTGTTTACATAATTCTAATTATTTGGGCATTTGGCACATTCGGTAATTGCTTCAGGATTTGCATGTAAAATAACCCCAACTATTTACATTATCAGCGGTTTTGTTGCAGCGACTCTAAACAATATTAACAATGTCAAACATGGTTTTCAGTTATTAAGCATAGAAATTTTTAGAGATTTGCTAACCATTCGGAAAATAGCTAATCATACAGCACTAACACAAAAGCTATTTAATTTACATTCACTTTGTTTACTGAATACATTTGTAGTATGTTTTAACAAATAAAAGAACTTACTTCTTTAAGGTCTCCAGCAGCTCATCCAACACAGAAGAATCAACATCAGCAAGCAACACCACACTATCCGTGTCGGGTCCAGGTCTGGACCCACTTGGGTCAAGTTTCTCATCGGTTCTTGGTGCCTCGTACAAAAACATGTCACAAAAAAACCTCCCTTGTGGGTTCAACAAGGCTGCATAAATAGACCGGGCCGAAGAAGCGGGAACATTAGGAGTAATCAAAGTGGATTTCTCATCTCCAACCGGCTCACCAAACCGCCGTACATCGTTTGTCAATAGACCCTGTAAGAATTTGATAGTATCGGGGCCCCGAAACCGGACAACGGATCGGGTTTTAAGGAGAGAGGCCATTGGACCCACATCGTCAAGGTGGGGTTTTTGTGATGAGAAATGATTGGTTTTGAAAATGGGTTTTAAGGATCGAATTGAGGGTTTGAAAAGCTTCATTTTTTTCTTGTGAATTTTGTTGGTTTGAGGAATTTTGAGGTTTTAGGAAGGAAGTCGGTGGTTGTGGGATTTTAAGTTGATATACGTGTGATGATGACTTTGTTGGCTAGAGAACACGTGGCACTGTAGAAATCAATCTGAAAGTTTGGGCTTCAGTTCTTGTGTTTCTAAAAAATTTATCGATTTAGAAGCAGTCCAGTTTCTTTGCATTGGTTCTTAATTGGCGACAGAGGCAAATCTACAGCAAGCCAAGGTAGGTCAATTGACCCACTTTAGATTTCAAACTGATTTGTAGAACATATAGTATTTTTGCAATTCACCCACCTAATTATTATGCTTTGACCCATGTTAGTTTCTGGATTTGACGGAGATGAGCACTCTAATGTGTTATTTAAATCAAACATCAGAAAGCTCTGTTTTGTTATTCATGGCTGCCTTTTGACCTTATAAAATTGAAGAAGACGAAGTTATAACCTGCTGGACTATAACGGTTCGGCCGTTTGGGTTTAAAAGACAAATACATCAAAACCTCCTGTTGTTATGTTTAATACTCTCGGCCCATTTGTTTTGGGCTTCAATATTTAATACTCTGGCCCAATTCATTTATATCTTTAAGTTTAATATTTATGTTATTATGTATTTGAAAAGTGACTTTAACCAACACCACCTCAATTTTGGAATGTAAACCAGAAGCACATTATATTTTGTATTTTATATTCTGTAACATATAATTTAGTTTAATTGTTCAATAAAAATTTAATAAATTTACTTAATTGAATTGTTTTCTTCAGTTCGTTGAGTTAAAATGCTAAGATATTATAAGCTAGAAATCCTATATGAAACACTCGATCAATTAACTAGATATCCTATATAATAATATAAATAACAATAATTTTGTAAATGTTTGATTCATATGAGACAATGATTATCTCAATGTAAATATGTGATCAATCTAATTAAGTTAGCATGATATTAGCTAGTTCTATGGGTTTTTTTTTAGCTCAAGTGACATTTTAAGTGATTAAACTAATAAAATCAGCATTTAACCCGATCCGACCCAATTCCCAACCCATTCGATTACCACCCGACCCGTTACCAACCCATCCGCTTTGCGAATTTCTTCGCCTCAGGTAAAAGTTGACCCACGTGAATATCTATCCTAGATCCGCTACTGATTGGCGATATTACAAACCTAAAAAGCTTAATTTCTTTTCCAAAGTCATCTGTGTAACTGCAATGCGATTATGCGAAAGAGAATGATTTTGCTAAGGGGCCGCGAGCGGCGGTTAGTGGTGGCGGAGAATGACGGCGTTTCTTTGTTTATTTTGGTCCTCTTCAAGACTTCAACCACTGGACTCGGCAAAAGTTATGGGCTGAGTTGTGAGCAGGCCAGCCCCACTGGACCGTACATTTATTTTCTAGTTACCCAATAATGGTCCAAAATAAGATTAGCACTACAAACCCAAATGGACCTCCTTTTAACGTTTTGGGTGGAATTTGATCTTAAATATAATATAAAAAACCTTTAATTATGTCATCAAAAACTTAATTAATCAATAAAATACTTGATTTTGTTAAATTAACTAAAATTTAGGACATGATGATATCATTAATTATGGATTATATTTATATAACAATTAAATAAAAACTATTATTTTATTAAATTTTATATATCTTATATTTATTTATAGCATGTACCAATAAATAATTATTTTTTTTAAAGAGACGTATTTTGAATTTAACATTTTACATATACTAAAATTTAATTTAACAATAATACTCATAACATCCGTATAAATGATTCCTATTTTTTTAAAAATGGGATCATACGATTACCTTATCTTTTTATCTATATTAAATTAAATTTGATAAAAATTATATATTATTTTATATCTTTTCTACATTAAATCTAATAATAATCCTCATCTTTATACATGGTTTGTTCAGCGGATATACATTTTTCTATTTATGTCCTTCAATTTTTTACAATGAATTACTAACTCTATACATGAAAATATTATAAGTCTATCACATTTTGTGAATTAAACTTTAATCATTTTAGAAATATTCGAAAAGTATTACTACGATATAATATTTTCATCGAATATTCCGTGTGTATACACGGGTATTGAAAGCTAGTATATATATATATATATATACATAACTAGCATTTAAAGCCGTGTATACACACGGACCATTAAATGTAAATTACATCTGAGTATTATAATATTGTTTGAACATGTTTAAAAATGAATACAAACTGATATGCATTTATAATTCGATTGAATTACTTAATTAAATTAATAAGTTAAATAACATAAATATCGTGATTTAGTAAGTTAAGTAATTCAATCGAACAAATTGACAGTATAATAACTTAATTGATAATTTTCACAAAATAACATAACATATTTGTATATTTAAATGGGTATATATGTGACAGATAAGGAAATAATCAAAGAGCATTTGACCTAGCAGTATGAGAGGAACCTATTAATCGAGAAGTTGTGGTTCAAGTCTCACTTGAGACAGTTAGTGTATATATTCGTAGTGGTTGTATGTGTTAGATTGTAGGGTTGTCTTACTAATAAAATAGATAAGAAAAATTATAATGCTAAAGGTAAGGTTCAACACGACAACCCCTATATGAGGGGCAGGAGGGACAGTCAACTCTCCATTTTAGTCATTGATTTATTCAATCAACGGTCAAGATTCACTGCATTTTGAATTCACTGCATTTTAAACGTAAAATAAAATGCAGTGAATCTGACGTAAAATGCAGTGAATTTAAAATGCAGTAAATTTGGACTGTTGATCAAAGAAATCAATGGTTGAGATTAATTTTGCTCCTCCTGCCTCCTATTTAGGGGGGCTGCTCCTCTTATCCCACATTTAATGTTATTTAAATTATTATTTTTAATAAACTTAGGAAATGCATAATGCTCCAATTTCGTAGTTTGTTAATATATAATTATTTTTTATTTTAGATGACTTTACATTCACAATTATTTACCTATGTGACTCTTTAAATAATAATTTAATTTATTAATACTTATAAGTCCATGATAAAATTGGACTCAAATTAAAACTTAAGTTTGTTTCAATACGAAAATAAATACATGTTAGTACGTATCAGCATTTAGTAGGTATACATCCTAAATAAATTTTAAGCAATAGTTATTTAAATTTAATTGTTTTTATTAAATTATATAGTTATTTATATTTTAAGCAATAAATTATACTTTATATTCAATTAGCAAACTGTATCTTCAAATTATCTTGATATATTGAATTAGTTATCATGACTTTATCATGAAGGATGATATCTTGATATTTCATGAGAAAAATGAGTTCTTTAAGGATAGTATTGTTATTTCCTTTTATTTTTATCCCCACTTAATTAATAATAAATATATAAGGTCTTTCTAAATTTTGTTAAACCATTTCATTTACATTTCTTTCTCGTAGTCACTTGTTCTCCCTTCTTTCTAAACCATGAGTTGTTTATATTACATTTGTTTAGATTTCTGTATTTGATTTAAGTTTTAAGGTGTTTTATCCAGAAGAAGAAGAAGTTAATCCACGTAGTTCATAATTGTTTAGATTTAGTAATAAAAAATGGTAAATTCTTATCAAAGGATCGGAAATAGTTAGGAAAGAAATGGTCATAATGCTTTTAACACTCCCCTCGCAAAGCGAGGGGCAAGTAAAACCTTGTTATATTTAAATTATTGTTAAGAATGTATATAATAACTTTAAATTTAGATTTAGATAAAGAGATATACTTCTTACCAGTTACCTATGAAGTAATTTTGTTTTTAACATGATTATTTGAATCTAATTGATTTTTTAAATCATAATTTGTAATGTCATCATGTTCGTAATTTTAACTAATTTGATAAAATTAAGCAATTCTATTGGTGATATCGCTCATTTTATACATATTTATCTAATGCGATATCGTGTCATGTGTATTTATTTTATAGTAAATTCCATGCACTTTTGGTACTTAATATGCTTTGAATTTGTTTAATATTGTTAGGAATTGATACAAGAAGAAAATGGAGGAAAACGATGAAGAAATGATGAAGAAAGGAGATTTGTTGAAGCTTCGGCGAGGCTCCACGGTTTTGGTCATAACTCCCTCATACGGACTCGGATTGAGTTGATTCAAAAGCCCAAACGACCGGAACTCAGAGGGCTACAAGTTTGAAAAGGATGAGGTTATGAAATTCATGAGTACCCGCCGGGTACATACCATTACCCTCCAGGTAAGGATGCCAGACGGGAAAACCCTAAATTTTGGCTATAAATACGAAAATAAAACCCTAAACTTGATATCTTTTGTACCTGCGAATTAAGAGACGAATTTTGGGGTTTCTTGGCAAGTTTTTCATCATTCTTGAAGATCGTTCCATCCACCTAATCATTCGGTCACGAAGATTGATCAACATCACGTTTAAATCATTCGGTTAACATTCTTTCAATCCAAAACAATGTTTACTTTGTTTTTAATTATTGAATTGATTCTTTCTAGTGTAATTATGAACTAATTTCCCTTTCACTTGCTTGGATAATGTAAACTAGTGATTAGGGGTGTTAATCTTATAGTTTACGTTGAGTAATTTATGTTTAATCAAAACCTTTGTGTATTCAAGTTTAATGTCAATTGATTTATCTTGTTGGTGAATTATTGCATGATCAATTTAGCGGGAGCTTTTTCATATTAGTAATTCATTACAATTGTTTGTCCATGAGCAACTGTTGATTGATTGGCGATTCAGATATTAAATAGGATAATCATTTAGACTTGAACGTGCGAATTAGTAAAGTTGACGGAAGTTATTTACTGGATTAAATCATAAGTTAGTAAGTTGAACCTAAGGTGTAGGAAAAGTGGACGCTAATCCTGACTTAATTAGATTTGCGAATTCAACGTAGGTAAACTGGTTTTAACAAACACCTCGGCATCATTAGTGAGCTAAATCCAAGTGAGTGTCGTTTTAAACATAAGATCAACCTTAATCAACTCGATTCTTCAGAATCCATTTTCTTTACTATTTTAGTAGTTTAATACCCAAAGCAACAACTCGGTTGCAAAACCCCCACATTTACGTATTTGTAGAGATTAATTGCGTTTAAAAAAAACTCTTGAATTCACATTCCCTGTGGAACGAACCGGAGTTACTGTAGTTATACTATACACGATAGAGTACACTTACCTAGTTGTGTAATAGATAATTGCGGTATTTCTAAGTTTATTTAATAACTAGATTTTACACATCAAGTTTTTGGCGCCGCTGCCGGGGAATGTGTTTAATTTAAGAATTTGTTTATGTGTCGATCATTTCTTTGATTCTTTTGAGAAAGTTACTTTTATTATTATTTTTAGTTATTTATTATTATTTTTTTATTTTTTTTATTTATTTACTATTATTTTTGTTTATTTTGTTTAGAGTAGTATATTTTACCATTTTTTGTGTTTGTGTTTTAGTAGATTTTATTTCACCAATGTCTTATTATCCTAATTGTCGAGATTATCAACGGGGATTTTATCAAGGTAACAGGAATTTTAGAGATAGCCAACCCTACCGCTCAAGGCCTTGGAATGATGAACCGTTAGTCACCGAGAAGAGAGAAGAACCGGAAATTTCTAATCTTGAGAGGATATTGAAAGAGGCGATTGAGCACACAAAGAGACAAAGTAGGGAATGGGATGAACTTTTTGAGTGGAATATTGAGCCTAACTATGAGAGACCATATGAGACATTTATATATGCTAACGAGCATGTGGATGATGTTGAGGGTAGTGAGGTTAATGATTTTGATGCTAACGTTTATCTTGCGAATTCTTCTAACTTTGATTTTCAGGATGAGTTTGAATATGAAACAGACGAGGAGAAAGAAGATGATGAACTTTTGCAGAATTTACCCATGATTGAGCTTGAAGTCACGGTAGATTCAGATTGGGAAGACTCGGATGAAGAAGAGGAGATGGATATCGAAGAAGATAACTTGGGGGAAAAAGTCAATCCGACTTCCGTCATTCATAATTTTGAAGCTTCTAGTTTACCAGTTGAATCGTCTAATCGTCTACTGTGAAGGAGGGGCGTAAAAATGAGGCGGAAAGCATCGGGAACAAGCTTGACGAAGCATATAGAACAATTCATAATAAAGAGCATGTGGTTGCGTTGGAAAACCAAATTTTGCCAAGTTATTGATGTTATGGATGAATCTTCTGATAAGGAATTACATAGATTGCTTGGTTTTAATGACGAGGATCTAAACGAGCTTACAAACAACGGTGATGAGATATTAACTAAAGAGGAGTTGTTAGAGACCGCGGAGTTAAGCGTGGACAAATCTCCTTCATCGGATAAAGAATTTGAAAAGTTGATTCAATGAGGATCAAGACTTCACTTGAGGAATCACCAACGGATTTGAAGTCTAATACTATTCCATATGATCGTGAGTTTGAGGTTGTAGAAGAACCGCCGGATGAATTGTCAACGAGGTTAATTGGATTAATTTCTAATTGTGATATTGAGGAGTTGAAGATTGATAAGGAGAAGATCATTGGGAGAAATCAGCCACCAGATAAGTGCATTACAATTCATATACGCTCCAAAAACTATGGTCTTATAGATGATCCTGGAGATATGGAGATAGCTATTTTTATGGTATCCTTGATGGTGACATGTGGTGGATTTTCGAAGAGATATTGGGGAAGCATTCGGTTGATCAAGAAGCCACTAGAAAACAAGTGGAGAGTTGATGTTTACATTGCTACTCTTAATAGGGAGAGTTTTTATAAGAATCACCAAAGGAAGGATAACTTCCTCCCATGTGAGTATGATTGGAAAGGAAGTGGTAGTTTCAAGGATGATCCAACATGATGAAGGAAGGTCGAGTCTAGCTTCGGACTCGTTAATAAACTAAGCGCGGGGGTTGAGTCTAGCTTCGGAAGGGTTATGTGTGTATGCTCATATGCTCGTTAAACCTTTAATCATCCATTCTTTGCATATACATTTTCGTTATCGTACAAAGCTACAATCATCTATATTAACTGCAAGACAAAAGAAACACCAAAGCATAATTCCAAACAAAATAAAACTATCCATGCATGCAAAAATATACAAATGAAGAAAAAAAACAAATAAAATTCTATCTCACTTTCGTAGGAATCACGATTGCATTTATCATATGCAATAAGCCTTTAAACCCCTCGGTATCGCGAGTGGACGAGTTATAGTCTCGTGAGGGTTTGCAGAGAACACACCCACAGAGTTCAGAACATACAAATTTTAAATAGAAACTAACCCATAGTTCCCGGTTTTAGAGAGAAAAGAAAGGTATGTGGCCGTTTGAATGGGGGAGTTTTTGACCCAAATTTGTAGTTACAGGGCCCGTTACCCGGTGGGTAACGCTACCTACCCGGCGGGTAGTTCTTGAAGTACCTGGATTACCTAATCGTACTCGGACTCGATAGAAACGGGTAATGTCTCTTACCCGGTGGGTAACAAAGCTACCCGGTGGGTACTCTTGAATTTCATAACCTCATCCTTTTCAAACTTGTAGTCCTTTGAGTTCCGGTCGTTTGGGCTTTTGAATCACCTTAATTCGAGTCCGTATGAGGGAGTTATGACCAAAACCGTGGAGCCTCGCCGAATATTCAACAAATCTCCTTTCTTCATCATTTCTTCATCGTTTTCCTCCATTTTCTTCTTGTATCCATTCCTAACAATATTAAATAAATTCAAAGCATATTAAGTACCACAAGTTCATGGAATTTACTATAAAATAAATACAAATGACATGATATCACATTAGATAAATATGTATAAAATGAGCGATATCAATTGGCTAATTTAATTTTTGATGACATCATTAAGGAATTCATATATTATATTCAACATAACATAAAACTTGTAGATGGCATATTCCAACATCATCTAATTCAACAACATTCATAGTTCCATGTAGGTTATAGTTTAATTTACAATAACGTGTCTACTTTATAGCATATACTTTTGTAACAACTGAAGTAGTTACATGATCAATCATAAAGGATATACTTGAGTGCGGGTTGGTTTAGATCGACCAGTTACTCTCCGAGTCACGTGGCTAACCCTCGAGCTCTTATTGAACGAAGTTAATGGTGGTAAAAGTTGACTTGAAGATATGAGAATATCTTTGTGATTTTAGGGTTCTGGGTGTTTCTGGGTAAAGTTGCATAAGAGATGAATGTTTGAATTTTCTCTCATATTTATAGCGCGGTTAACCTTCTATAATGTTATAGAAGGTTCTTGATGGTGATCACCCAAGGATGGGTGGGATCTTGACACGTGGATCAATGGGAGCTAAGGACTGGGAATTGTCTAACAGCGAGCCCCAATTGTCCTATGTGAATCAATGAAGATTGGGACAAGGATAATGGTGTGTGCATAACTGCATATTGTAATGGCTTACATGGCAGGTGCACTTTTGTACTATGTTGTCTGGGTTCAATGGGAGCTAAGGATCAGAAATTTTCCGACATGGCCCTTATTGTCCTATGTGGATCAATGAAGATGGAGGACAAGGATAATGGTGTGTGCATAATTGCATATGGTAGTGGTCTGCATGGCAGGTTCACCTTTGTACTATGTTGTATGGGATATCCCAACATAGCCGTTATTAGGGTTGTCATGGTTGGACTTACCCGCTATCATGCTTATTGGACTCATTTGGATTGGACCTATCGGTCCATAATAAGTGGTAAACTATTATTACACATTGTTATTTCTTTTCATTTCTATTGAAACAAATCTTTTATTTTATCATTACATAAAATTGATTTTTCAATGTTATTTCATAACGCATAAAACTGCAGCCCCTACTCCGGGGTAAGGTAATTTTCTGCCTTATTGTAAAATGATAGTAATCAAAAAAGTTTATTGCCTTTATTAAAAGTAAAAAATAAAAAAATAATAATGATCTATATGGATGTTAGAAAAATAGTAATTAAGAAAAGTTAACTTTAAAGGTTTAAAGTTTATACTTCACTAGTCCATGTAAAGACCGTTACATCTTAAATCATCGTAACTGTAACGGTATTTTATGTAGGGTATTGTTAATGACAATATTAAAAACTGTTATTAAAATGTTTGGACATTTACAGATGATTGTAGCTTAACCGATATTATCTCAATGATAATATTTATTGTCATTATCATTCTTATTTTCATTTTCTATATTAAAAGTAGAATTCTTTAATGATTATGTTTAATGTGGTGGATAAAAAGGATAAAAAACAATTGTGGTGCTTTCTTTATGCCATGAAAAGGTTGATTTTTATATATTCTCGTCAATATGCACATGGAAGTTAAAGTTTCTTCTACAGCCAATCCAAGTAGAGAGACACTCTTGCAATATTTCCATCACTTGCACTTTCCTTTGGTTGTTATTCGTTACTTTAATGGTATTATGTTACAAATATAAATAAATATTCGGATCATATTTTACAATAATATAGTTTAAATTTAAACAATAAACAATACCGACCTTATTAGTAAATTTAAAGTTTAGAATTTGCTTTGTATATATACCACATTATTTGTTCTGTAATGATAGCTTAATTGTGGTGGACATACATCATAAATGCAGAGGTTATGAATTCAATCTTCTGGAGACAGAGGAGTCCAAGTTGACACTCTTGCAATCGTTTTCCAACCAACAAACACAAATTTTAAGTTCCAAATAAATAACATATTATAAATCTAATTTGACAATAATATAGTTTAAAAATACCTTATTATTAAAATTTTAAATCGTTCGCCCTGCACCCACCCACGAGCATATACTTCATGATATTGCTTATTTTATCCATATTTTTAGAGGCAATATCGGTCCTAATTGTGTTCCATTTTATTTGATTTCGTGAACTTAAGGTATTTATCTAGTTGAAATTGAATACAGGTACGAGTTTTGAAGAAATGGTGAAAAGAGCATTAATGGTGGAGATTTTTAGAGCATATTATGAAATTAAGAATTTTGTGCTGAAATCCAGGAGTACCCGTCGGGTGCCATGGTGGGTACCAAATGCTTAACCGGGTATCATATGAAGAAAAAGAGACAGAAAGTGGGCTCCTGATGACTACCCACCGGGTACACCTTGCCTGCATGCCACATCTTAAACGGGTAGCTAACGCACAACTGGGTAGAAAACAAGAGTACCCGTCGAGTAAACATGTGTGCCCGCCGGTAATGACGCCTGACGGGGTAAATAATTAAAACACCACTTTTAACCCTAATTGAGGACATGCTTTTAACCCTAACGACTTTGGGCGACTTTTGGAGAGATCCTAGGCTACCAAACACCATCATCATCATTAGGGAAGCGAGAGTTGATCATCAAACATCGGATAACATTGATTTCTTCGGTTAATTCTTGTTTCTATCAACTATGAATTTTCCATTTATTTGTGTTCTTTCTTTGGTTGAGTCCATTATCTCGGCTAATAACTACAGATGTTGGACATAATTTTATGATTGATTCTTATTCGTATGATAAATTGAGGCTTAATCATTGAACGGTTTGTATTGCCGTTTGTTTAATTCAACTAATTGATGTTGCGTTTGTTTCAATAAGTGAAAACTTTTGCATTTAACGTAGCGTTTACTTGGTTCATTATCTAGTGCTTTTGATTGGAGACAATAAAAGAGTTAAATTGGATTAAACGAATTGAAGTATAGGTGGAGCATACTAAGAGAGATCTTGTGTGATTGTTGGTTTTTACGAGAGTAATATCACACGATTAAGTCACCACTTTAGTTGGATTAACTAGTTATAATTGAGAGGTCTAAGATGTCAATGAGACTTGCATTTTGTAATCTTATTCAAGTATTTGCATTGTGAAAACAAGTAAATCAACTAGTTAAGGCACATATGTTATCGATCTAGTTCTTAATCAAAATGTCCAACACTAGAGTTAAAAGATCTAGATGAACATATTTCTCTAATATGAGATAAATCTATCTTTATTTGCTTTATTTTACTTTAGTCATTACCTCTATATAACTACTTGACTGTCTGTCGTTAAGAGGCAAAATCTCCCGTTTTTACTTGCTTTTAATCGAGTTAATTATAAAACGAAAACAACTTCAAAATACATTAACTGTTTTTATGGACGATAACCTGGAACTTATCTTTGCTATACTAATACTCGATTAGGTACACTTACCTATTTGTGTAATAGTCCATACTTAGATATTTTCTTACTTAATTTTATAACTCGGTTTTTATACATCACTTCAACAGGAATCACACAAAAGTTTAGAATATGTGTTATATATACCACATTATTTGTTTTGTAATGGTAACTTAATTATGAGGGACATGCAAAACAAATGCAAAGTTTATAACTTCAATCTTTATTCTTATATTCCTTTAATCACGAGTTACGTATTTTAGCTTTGTCATATCAGCCGTGAGATCAAAGAGTTGGTTTTACACCCTTGTATATACGACTTTGTTTATTTATTGTGTCTCTCGACCTATAAGTATTCTTATTTCAAAAGTTTGATTATGTGGACGTCCACATGTGCACTTACGTATGAATTATGTTGGTATAGACATGTGCCCTTACGTATGACACTGATCTCTTTATAGGAAGTAAATGGTCCACGAAATGACTTTGAGCGACCCTACACGGATTCTATCAAATCGACGGGCAAATATTCCTATCTTCCTGGTTTCTTGCAAACAGAAAAAAAAGGTAAAAAAATAAAGTAAAATAAAAATCCTTCCAAAGTTACGTTTTCAAATTGTTGATCGAACGTGACAAAAATATACAAATCACCAGAGTGCGGCGTTTAGCGTTAAGTATATATATATTCTATTCTATTTCTAAATAGAATAAATGTGTAGATTGTTGTGAAACATAAACTATAAAACAAGAAGACGAATTTACAACATCTTAATTAACAGATACTCACATACCACTACTATAAAAATATATATGCATGTTCATCATCACTAATAATTTTAGTTTTCAGCCATTATCATGCATGATGGCCAAGTCTAGGGGGATGTAATTAAGCGTAGACTTTAGGCTCGTTTAAAAGTTACTGAACTCGAGCTTTTAGTTCTCGAGTTCGAGTTTAGCCCGTTTGATAATATAAAGTTTCAGTTCGATTCAGTCTCGACTCAATTATTTTATTTATCTATAAAATATATGTATCTTTTATGTAAATTTTAACTACATATAATAAGATAAGATATACTACTATATTAGCTAGTAGTTCATATCATGTAATAACATGTTAAATTATTATGTAAAAAATAATCAATATATATATATATATATATATATATATATATATATATATATATATATAAATGGAATGCTCGTCTAGGCTCCGAGCTTGTTCGACCTCAATATAAGAATTTAAAATATGTTCAAGTTCTGGTTTGAGTTCAATAATTAAGCTCGGGTTGAATCGAGCTCGAGTACCTCGGCTCATTCCTAGACTTACGGCTAACCATCGGAGTGTCGAACATTTGGTTTCAAGTCACAATTTGATCTATACGACTAGCGGTTTGGGGAAAAAAGGTATTTTTGAAATAAAAGTGTATGTTTGATCACATAAGCATCAAATGGCTTACACTCATCTGACACAATCATAAAAAATAGTAGACAAGTTAAGTTATTGATAACTGATAAGATATTACAGTACAAGATATATGTAATACGGTTTGCGTTATCCATAATACTTTTTTTCTTTTTTCTTTTTTTTTTTCACAATATAAAAGATTACAAGGTATTATGTGGAATCACTTATCGATATATCAGCTGGTCCCTGACTTTTGGGACCACATACGATACGTCTTGGATCATAACTACTCGTGAAGTCATGAATCATGATTCCTTCCTGATCAAGTCTAGTTTCATGATCACTTTGTTTAATTAAGTTTGAAATTTACCGTGGCATATTATTTAGTTTTTACTATCAAATACATCAAAAAGAAAAAAAAAGAAAAACAAATAAACACTAAATAATAGAAAAGATAATGTAACAAAAAGACAATTAATGTAATGTAACAGTATCTTTAATGTGAAAAACAACCAGAAATGTTAAAACAATGCATATCTACTTATCCTTTATTAATCATTTTGTTTTATTATATACTCCGTAACGTAATTAATTATTCCCTTGTGTATACACGACTCACGACAACTCACGAGTAGTGTATACGAATGTGAATCTAACTATTTTATCAAAAGTCATTGTGAATTTGAAGCATTTTTAGCAGTTCTTATTTTTAAGGTGTTCTCATTTCATCTAATATCTCTCTCTCTATATATATATATATACACACACACACACATGTTACGGTATGTGTATATCTCATCGAGATAATGATCAAATTATATATAGGGTTGTGATCAAGAGGGAAGTAAAAAAAAATGGAGGAATGAGGGAAGCTATTCCTAGCCATACATGCTGGTCAACTCAAAAGTCAACGCGGTGGCAAAATTGTAAATAACTCAAAAAATTTCAAAATATTAATATTCATTTGAAAAGAATGTTAATCAAAATTACAACTTAATATTTTTAAACATTTTTTTACGATGAATGTAAACTCATATACATTATTATACACTGATGAATGTTAAGTTATCTCGTTCAACAATGTACAAAAACATATATAAGTTAATATTCATCATAAATTATTGTTTATGAATATTAATTGTAATTTTGATCAACATTCATTCCAAATTAATGTTAATGTTCTAATTTTTTTTTGTGAAATTCGATGGTTAATGACGACTATAATTAAATTAATTACTTGTTTATAAGTTTTGTATGTTGAAATTCGTTTAATTTTATTGTATTTATTGGTGAATCAATATTTTCACAAAAACCCAAAAGTTATACCCAAAATTCTTAATATTTGATGAATATGAATTATGACGAATTGAAGATTTGTATGAATGCCTTTGATGAATTTGAAATTTATAATGTTTTGATTGATTTACATGCTTTAATTTTTAATTTTAAACAAAAATTGATGAAATGGGTATTGTATATGAGTTGGAGAAGATACAAGAAAATGTGTGGTTGAGATTTGCTTCCCTCCTTCTCTCAAATTTATAACTTCCCTCTTGATCATTCTCCATTATATATATATATATATATATATATATATATATATATATATATATATATTATATTGTTGTTATACTACAATATTAATCAAATTAATTTTATTATAATGATAACTGCTGGAAAACTTGTAGGAAGACAAGTCTTATGTTTGGTTGGTTAAAAATTTGATGGGATTGAAACCATTTAATTGGTTAAGTAAGACTTTGATTGTATTGAGCAGCACATTTTTTTTTATTCATAAAAAGATTACAAGGTTAACTATTAAAGCTAAAATAGTGTGTCATAAAAAGATTACTCTAATATTATTATTTTTTTATAAGAAAAGCAACCTACATGTTAACATCGCGTATTATATACAACCATCACGAATATATATATATATATATATATATATATATATATATATATATATATATATATATATATATATATTAGAAATTTTGGACTCAACCAAGAACGTACGATCACAAGATTATACCTCACAAACAACAAACGGATCAAACACAAGCAACCAAACAATTAAGATAAAGAGAAAAAGTAAACGAACACGCGTAATTAACGTAGTTATATCCAATCTACTCGATTGGTTTAATCCACGACTAACTAGAGAGAAATCTTATTAATTTTCGTAGATGTTAGGGTTTACAATTACATAGGTTCTACTTATAGAGTGCAAAACTTGCAAAACAAGAAATTCTGGCTGCCATCGATTTCGCCAGACGATGATCAGTCTCGCCCGGCGAGACAAGTTCTAATCTAGGCGGTGAGTACTCGGTCGGGACCTTGTAGGGAGTACTCGGATTAGACTTTTTTTTTTATATTAAAATAATAAATATTAAAATTATATGTGTAAATATAGAATATAAACATAAACATAAACATAACCATAACCATAACCATAATTGTCTAGAAACAACACGCGTATTAAAACATACTAAAATTAAAATTAAGTGTTGACCGAGTTGGACCGATTTTTTCCGAGTTAGACCGAGTTTTTTTCGTTGACCGACCTTCGCCGATTTATTACACCGAGTTAGGCAGACTCGCCTCGGACCAAGGCCGAGTCCCGAGTACTCGGCCGAGTTGGCCGAGTTTTACAACCTTGGTTCTGATAAAAAATTTCACCTGGCGAGAATTATTGTCGCCCAGCGAGAATCCCTTCTTCCAGCATTCTTCGATTCTTGTTCGTTCTTCACACTCAACAATATACTCAATGCCTCAAGGAGGCTTGAACCCACAACCCCCCAGTTGATAAGGTCCTCTCATACCGATAGGCCAATGACCCTTTAATGTGTTGCACTAAATCTTTGCACTAGATCGAACCAACTAACTCCAGTAACCCATAACTTCAACGCCCCGACAATAAAACTCGTTCTAACTTATCCAATACTGTCGGAAACCATCCGAGACACGCTTGCTCGACCTCACAGAATCAGAAGACTTTCGATATACACAGCTAACTGAACACTGCTACTAAATTGGGACCAAGATCTCTCTTTAGTTCAACACCCTCTCATTAGTTCACGAGAAGGCCGGTGGAAGCCCGACACGGCTCCAACACCCTCTTTGCACGCACAACCCATCCATACAGCCTTTCGCCTACACGATCTTTCTTTCCAACAATGATAAGACCACACGGTAGAACAAACACGTGAATATAACTATCAAGGCAGCCGTGTGAAAATACTATCACACCCTTGATCAACCACTCCATTACTCTCGCTTTCACCGTTGAATCACCGACCACAAACATGCACATAAATTTCAGCAAACAAATCTTTTCCCAACGAGCCAACTCTCACTGTACGGAATCATTATCAAGCATGGCTCTCGGAAAAGCATCTTGCTCAGGTCAATCGCAACCTAGTTGCCATTGGAGATGATCTACCCGAAGACTCGAAAACACTAGTAGTACCGAGATGACAAACCGAATTCATGAAAACCCCAAGGCTCCCACTCAACGTCAAGCTCCCACTAGTTTTAACTCTTCCCGAACTCCCACTCGTTCTAAATCCCTCAACAATATCATGAAACTCAAGTCGACTAGGAGTTTTAACACCTACCTCACCATCTAGCCATTCCTCATTCGGAATCTCAACCATATACAAGGTTCCCCATTTATACCCGCGAACAATTATCAAACTACCCTTGATAACCTTCCACTGTTGGTCGCCAAATTTAACGTGGTACCGTTCATCATCCAACTGCCCAATCGAAATCAACCGCTTCTTGAGTTTGGGAATAAATCTCTCATTCTTGAGCACCCAATCCGTACCAAGGTAAGTTTTGAGGAGAACATCTCAAATACCCGCAACTTTAAGTTTCCTTCCGTTCCCAAGACGAACCCTACCGGAATGAGACCTAAATTTCGTCATCTCTCCCATGCACGGGATCGCATGAAAAGATGAACCCGAATCCAAAACCCAGGATTCCACAAGATTCTCCTCGCAACAAAGCAATGCATCTTCAGTCGTATCAATCGTCGCGTTCACAATCGGTTTACCCTTCGGACATTGATACCTAAAGTGACCCAGTTGCTTTCAGTTCCAACACGTGACGTTCCTATTCTCCGATGGCTCTCTCCGCGATTTTGATCTACTCGTATTACGCCCTCGACCCGTTGCACTTAAATCCGAACCCGAATACTCACCGGAATTCTTCCTCCTAATTCCCTCACCGAGTATCAAATCACGGATCCCTCAAAAGTCAACTTAATAGCTCCAGATGAACTACTAACAACTGTAACCGTGCCAGACCAACTCTCGGGCAACGAAGATAATGAGAAACGTACCTCCAACTCATCTTCAAGCGTAACCCCTACCGATTTCGACCTAGTCAAAATCGAGGTCAACTCGTTCACATGATCCGCTGGCGATGCACCTTTAACCATCTCCGCGTTTACCAACTGTCAAATCATGAAAACCTCATTGAGAGCTGACGGTTTCTCATACATATTAGACAACGCAACCTGCAGTTGTGGTTTCCACCGCAATATTGTAGGCGACATTCTTGGCCAGAGAAATCCGTACTACTCCAAGTGCTTGGCGATCTAACAACGCCCAATCGGCATCACTCGTACCTTCAGGTTTAATTCCCGACAACGGTTGATGTAACTTCTTCTCGTACAAAACATCCTCGATTTGCATCTTCTAAAACCCGAAATTGCTACCATCAAACTTATCGATCTTAATCTTACTTTCATCCACCATTGTTCCCAAACTCGACAACCACGAGCTCTGATACCACTTGTTAGGAATTTTGGACCCAACCAAGAACGTACAATCACAAGATTATACCCCACAAACAACAATCGGATCAAACACAAGCAACCAAACAATTAAGATAACGAGAAAAAGTAAACGAACACGCGTAATTAATGTGGTTTTATCCAATCTACTCGATTGGTTTAATCCACGGCCAACTAGAGAGAAATCTTATTAATTTTCATAGGTGTTAGGGTTTACAATTACATAGATTCTATTTATAGTGTGCAAAACTTGCAAAACAAGAAATTCTGGCCGCCATCGATTTTGCCAGGCGAGACAAGTTCTGATCAAAAATTTCGCCTGGCGAGAATTATTGTCGCCCGGCGAGAATCCCTTCTTCCAGCATTCTTCGATTCTTGTTCGTTCTTCACACTCAACAATATATTCAATGCCAACCCACAACCTCCCAGTTGATAAGCTCATCTCATACCGCTACACCAATGACCCTTTAATGTGTTGCACTAAATCTTTGCACCAGATCTTTTTTAATTAATTTAGAACACATAACTAAACAATGTACTTTAAAATTGTAATTTGGCTTAATATTTTTAAACAAAATCAATCTAACAAAAATTAGTGTTTTAGTGTTAAGTTTATTTTTACATCAAATATAGTGTAATTTTGTATTGACTTTTAATTATATTATAATAATTTAAAATTTAGTATATACGAGTATTTTTTTTTACTTTTGCATTATTGTAGGGAAAAAAATAGAATTTATGCACACATTGCATATGCTATAAGAATTATTTATATACTAACAAACAAAAAAATTGGTTACAGTTGTGTTTGACTTTAAAATATGAAAATGAAAAACGAAAAATTAGTAAGTGTTAATATTTTTATTATATTTCACAAGTATTGAATTTGTTTTTTTATTGGTAATATACAATTGATATTTCATTTTGAATAACAATATTTGATGTTTGTCACTTTGTTGAAAGATATTTGATGCCATTATAAGATTTTTCTCTCTCTTACGACTTATAAATGAAATATATATATATTTTCTTAAAACACAAAATTATTATATAAGGAATCGATACATACATTTGACTAACTTCTACCTTTTAACCTAGGAGACCTATGTTCAAATAAAAAATTGACACCTTAAATAAATTACAAGCACAAAAGAATATATACTTAGAAATTTCACTTACCCTTTCACACGATAAATGAAATATAAATAACCCAACAAATGAAATATGAAATCTATACTTATAAATGAAATATAAGTAACCCAACAAAGCAACAATTTTCCCAACAAAGAGACACTCACACTCAACCCTGAAACAAATAAATACATATCAAGAAGAAGAAGAAGAAGTTGATCGGAAACTTAAAATATGAAGCTTGTTTGGTCACCGGAAATTGCAGCAAAAGCTTTCATGGATACCGTTAAATCCGTAACCACTCTATTCCTTTTTATACATATAGCATGTCTTCATTTCATACAATAAATTGTATTATTTCAATTGGGTTTTAATTATTTTATTTTCTTGTTTAAAAAGTGTCAGCTTTACGAAGGATCAAGCGTTGCGGAGTTAATATCGGCGATGGCGGCCGGTTGGAACGCAAAACTGATCGTTGAAACATGGTCACGTGGTGGTGCGACAACAACAAGCATTGGTCTCGCAGTAGCAACAACCCACACGTGCGGCAGACACGTGTGCATAGTTCCTGACCAGGATTCGAAAAAAGAATACACCGCCGCCATGGGAAAAGCAGGAATGTCGCCGGAAGTAATCATCGGGGAGCCGGAGGATGCGGTGAAGGGAATGGTAGTTGATTTCTTGGTGGTTGATTCTAGAAGAAATAATATTGATCGGATTGTAAAGGCGGCAAAATTCGGCAACCGTGGGGCGGTGGTGGTTATGAAAAATGCTAGTTTGAAGGCGGCGGAGTTGAGGAGTTTGTTTGACGGTGGTTCACGACGGATTGTGAGGTCGGTTTTCTTGCCGGTGGGGAAAGGGTTAGATATTGCTCACGTGGCGGCGGGCGAATCCGGGTCGGGTTCGGATAAAGTGAAAAAGAGTAGGTGGATCAGGCGGGTTGATAGGCAATCTGGTGAAGAGTTTGTGATCCGAAAGTAATTTGGTTTTCTCAAATTTTTACTTGTTAAAAAAGACAACTTTTTTTTTTCTATTTTTCTTTTTAATTTTAATATCCAGTCCGAATTTTGTAAATACGACTATGGCAATAACTTATTTTGTTTTTCTCAGAGTAGAATCGATATAGTCGTCTAGTTTATGGAAATGACTTTTTTTCTTCTAAAAGTGTATAAAAATTAATCTCAATGGAATTAACCCTTAGGAGTTAGGACTATAGATAAGAGTTTAAGTTTTATCAAAAAATCTTCAACTCGCGAGAAATTGTAAAACGATTACAGTTAAATTGTAAATTTTAACAATACTTTCATAAATGTTATGACATGTGTAAAATAAAAGGATTTTGTTATTTGTAACACTTTCTATTTTTTTCACAAATGTAAAAGAAAAATGATTGTTTGTAAAGTTATACAAAATACTTTTATTTCAATATACACCATATTATATTAAGGATACTGATACTAATACCTACTCCGTATAATATATATTGTACTCTACCGATTAGTTTGAATGTTACTAACATTTTTATTTTGTCTTTAGTCGGTATAATGTTTGAAAAATGATGACAACTCGACGAACAATATTATTAAATATTTATTAGATTAAAGAAAGACACGAGAGAAGGTGTATCCAATTGGTAGATTTTATAGTCGACTTTCGTAGTATAATCAAGACGAATGAACGCAATGGTATCATTTACTCCACAATTTAGTAATTTACAAAATGAAAGTTCCTCGAATTTTTAAATGAAAATCACAAAGAAACCGATAAACACAAACTCTCAAAGTTTTGATTGATCATTTTCGCTTAAATGGAACTTTTTTCTACAAATTTCATATATAATTGAATAGATTGTCGTTTTAAGATTGAGTCCGGTTTAGAGAGATTAGAGAGTTATAACATAGTCAAATTTTTAAGATAACTTACATTGTTGTTATTGTTATGATTATGATGTAGTGAATCTTGACCAAAAATCCTAGAAACAAAGAGTTGAGATCGTTTGCCCCTCATGCCCTCTTTAATTAAATCACCATCCCTTCTAATCCCATACCTTTAAGATTTATTCTTCCCCTTTAAATATAATACCTTGAACGAAATTCGAAACCAATTCAACATCTTTTATTTAGATTTATTTGAAGTTTGATTAACATAACCAAATCTTCCTACATTTATCTGTTATTGCATTTAAAACATAAAGATGAAATCATTAGAGTACAATAATTTTTTAAAGTATAGAAGAATCAATGAAATTGTGTCATTTGTACAAAAACTCGTTTACCCCATCTATGTGAAAATTAATTATCTCACAAATGTAAAGTCGAAAAATTATGAAAATTACAATATAAAATTCAGCGTTTTCTCCTCACCGATTAGACATCTCGCAAGGTATACTTTCGACGAGTTTTTTTTTTCATTTTTTGGTGTATTTTACAAATTACTAATACATGTGTTAACACGTTGCATTTAAGAATTGGGGTTTAGAGTTTAGGGTTTAGGGTTTTTTGTAAAACCCTAAACCCCAAATCTTAAACCATAAACCCTAAACCCTTACCCTAAACGCTTTACAAAACCCTAAATCCTACTAAACCCTAAACTCTAAATCATCAATGTGTTTTTGTACGCGTAGAGCATTCTAATTGATACTTTTATTATTTAAAAAGTATATTGTACTCTAATAAAATTTTCTTTTAAAACATAAGTTTTGTGATTGATAAATTACTCTTATTGCTATACCCAAACTATTTTGATTATTACTATAAAATTTTTTATTATTATACATATTGTGAGGTATATACATTGCAAATACAAGTATCATTCCAGGTGCTATCTGTAAATATAAAATATACTTAAACCAGAATACAATGGAGGAATCCTGGCCCTTAATTGTGTTTTTCCAAATCGATCCGACCACCTAGATTAATCCCTAATACTTAATTATTTTAATTAAAATTAAAACTTTCGGATATAATTAAAAAGAAAAAAAAATCCTTTCATAACTAATACTAATATTTATTTCCTAAAAGTAAATTTTTTCGGATATAACTAAAAAGAAAGAAATAAAAAATCATTTCATAACTAATCCTAATATTTTGTTTCCTAAAAGTAAGAAGATATCATAAAACCTCTCACCCACGTAAAACAAAAAAATCAAATTCACAAAACTTCAAACTGTAGTTCCCAAAAATCCATAGTCTCCATCACTAGAAGAAATTTAGTTTGGAATTCTTTCAAACCTCTTATCACTTTAGCTAATATATATATTATAAATAAATTTAATGCATTTTCATTAATAATAGCTTAAGGTTAACATTAACATACATTAAAAAAACAACTCATTTTATAAATTCAATTTAAATTTTCTGCATTGTTGCGGATCTTAAACTAGTTCTATGATATGCTACTATAGACATCATATAAAACTACCTATTTTTTTAACATAATCCTTATAATAATCTTAATAATTAGTACATTAGTATTATTATTAATTAAATAAATGAATCAATTTAAGTGGCAACTTGGATTATAAAATGTTAGGTACAACTAAGGTCGGTTTATTATGGTTTTATCAATTACGTCCATGTCAAGGCATGTCTACAAGTAATTTATTTATGTAAAAGCTTTTTTTATGATTAATTTTTTTTTATATTTATTTATGCGTACAACTTAAAAACAATAGAACATAAATTGCAAATTTACTTTCCTTCATTTTTTCTTCTTCTTTTTTCCGTTTTTTTTCCACTTAGTTTATACTCGAGAACACAGTTTTCAGATATTTTGTTGTTAAATTGTATTTGTATGGAATTATGGTTGTGTTAACTGATAGTAAGGTGGAACTTAGCTTCCTTATTTCTTAATTAGCATATACTATTGTTGAATTTTTTATAAACCATTTAATACTTAAGAAATTACTAAAACGTTTAACATGGAATAGAGAATTTTTTTAATGAGACATATATTACGTTTTTTCGTCTTTAAAAAGTAAATCGAAATTTCAATGTAGGGTTAATTTGAGAAGAATATGGCGAACAACGACCCAATTCACACATTTAATCTAATCCCCCTTTAGAATTCATCATTTCTTATTGTCTTATTGTTTTTACCCTTTTCATTTTTAACATGATCATATAAAACATATTGTAAAAAATATACTCTTTATTAAAAGGGTTAATGTAATTTTTTTTTTATCAAAAGGTCAAAACCGATTAATTTTATACATAACGGTAATCACTCCTCAATGTTGAGGTACATTCAAGTAGAAAATAAATCCACAGATTACGATAGTTACAAAAATACCAAATGAGCAATTCAAGCAAAACATACAATGTGTATAAAATTAACTCAAAATGCTCTTGGAAAGATGATAATCTATCACAATAAATCCGTGAATTAGATGCTCCTACAGCAAATTGGCATAAATCTGATACCTTCAATACCAGTTGAAAAACAACTACGCATAAAAAAATTCACCTTAATAATGCATCAGTGAATTGTGTAAATGTTAGACTTCATTGATGGAAAGATTATCAAGATGTCATTGAAGAACCTAATCAATAAAAAGATTGAATCTAAAAATTGATGATTCCCGGATCCCAAACTTTGAAACCGTAGCCTACTTTTTTCATAGATTCAACAATAAAAAAACCATAGATATTTGGGTGAAAAGAAGAATTGCAACCACAAGGGGAGAAAACCAACGAAAGTGGCAATTGATCTCTATCATTAATGGAGAGAAGAAAGATCGTAGCAAAGATGACAAGAAGAAGAGACTTTTTCAAACCGTCATAGCGTGATGGATGAACTCTCGTAGGAAAACCTAGAGGAGTTAATGTAATTGAAACATGTAATTAAGAAGTTTAAATTTAAGGAGATTTATTTATGCTTCATTAGTTTATGTATCTATACTACTATAGTATTTGAGCAAAAGTCTTAAAAGTGAGAAGTAGTAAATGACTATTTTATTCTTATTTAATTTAATGTAATTAATTACAAAAATTAATATATCATTAATACTATCAATTTTAACTTTAAAAGTAATAAACATATGAGATTAAATTATAATTTATTAAAGCTTTTCTATATCTATCTATACTAATATATAATACATTTTTGATATTTTTTAAGAGGAAATTTACTAATTTACCTCTAACATTATTATTAATATTTGATGAACATTACTAACATAACATTACTTATATATTAAATTCTTATTTATACTACTATCATTGAAACTTAAACTAATAAACATATGACATAACTTTTTAATCGTAAGAAGTTACGGGACGTATCACTTATGTACGGAAAGGTCGGAACGAGACGAGCATGTTAGCAACTGTATTTTGTATGGTTTTCGAGCTATTTGACCCATTTTCACTTTATTTTATCCGTCACATTTATATTGTTAACCAAAAGATATACAATTCACAACCCGAGTATCGAGTATGCAATGCCATTTCTTATATTTTTTTGGGGATATTTTGTAATTATTCTATTATTTTTTTTTATAAATGGGAAAGAGTTGATCTTTACTTTTAAATACCGTTATATCGTAGTGTATTATCATATAAATTTTATTATGATTTACATACAATATATCAAATGAACATAAAGCATAGTTCTTTTTACTCACTATATTGAGAGGGCATTTTGCTAGTTTATATTATATATATTAATTATATAATTATATATATTATATAGATAAACATTAGACCGCCGCTATCACGCTTGAATGTCTCCTGTATTCTTTATTTTATTTAGGGTAAATTATATAAATTATCCACACTTGGCTATTCTATTCCAAATACATCCCTCCCTCGTTGAATACAATGGAAGAACCATTAACGCATGAAAATGTTCCAAATACCCTTCTTCACTATTTTTACTCCATCTCTTTCCAACCTTAAACACACCCAACCTAAAATAAGGTCGAAGAAGAGGTAAAAAGGAAGTTTAAAAACAAAAACAAAAAAAAGTTAAAATCAACTCTCCGGCGAGCCCTCACCGACCGATCTCATAGTGAGCATGGCAGATGTAAATTGCATAACCCGTAGTTAAATGAACATGAGAAATGTAAAAAGAGTAAATAAGGGTTAACGGTCCATCTGTTAAATTTAAAATACAAACATTAAAGTTAAAGTAATTAAAAAATAATACATTCTTTAAAATAAGACACTAAAATTAAAATAGTAGTCTACTCCATATCTTCGGATTTGTCTCCGTCTTCGTCCGAATCTTCGTATTCTTGTTGTCGCGAACCCGAACCAGACATTGTCACGAAATCTGACGAATACGTTTTTACTACATTTTTCCGAGTGTTTTTAGCATTTTTAGTTCCTCTTCTTAATACCCGTTCAAAACTTTGAAAACGAACTTTTTATTAGAATTTTCGGTAACTGTTTGCATTGCGGTTTGTTGCGCTTCAACGGATTTCTTAACCGTCTCAATGGTTTCATCTTTCAAATTTCTTGACGAACTACCATCATCTGATGAACCGAACTTTTTTTGACTTTTTCTACTTAAGCTACAACCAAGTAGACGACGAATGGGGTCGTTTTGAATAACCTTTGCATATTAGTCGCAAGAGGGTTTGATATCCAGTCGGGGTTCGGGATGTCGTCCGCTTCAAGATTGATCGGTTTCGGGTAGTCTTCGAATGTACGTTTGTGTTCATGACCCCGTATCAAAAAATAACTTCGGGTAACTTTTTTCGTCAATGAACTTCCGATTTTGTTGTTGCTTTAAGTGGTCAAGGGCCGTTTGTAAAATGTATTTGTCTCATGCCCCACTTTGACGAGGCTTGTTATGTTGTAGGTAGAGTGAATTGAAAATCTTGACGTCTTTGGCAATTTTATTTCATTTGCCAGTTAGTGAGTTAATGTTACGTTGTTCGACAACTAATGAATTGTAGTCGTGTTTTATTTTTCGCCAAAAACTTTGGTCTGTTTGTGAATTTCCTCAGACACTATTTTCGGACGTGTGTACCCACCGTTCGGAGAAGATTTTAGCCTCCTCTTTGATCCATTTCACTTGCTTTCTTTTTTGCTTCACATCTTGTAGTTGTAGACGTGTGAAAAGTAAGTGTTTGAAGTGTAAGTGTGTGTGTAGGAGGGAAAGGATTGAAAAAAGTTGATCATAAATAAATAAATAAATAAACTGTAATATATCTGTTATTTAACGTTTAATTATTTTTTATTTCTTTTTTGTAATTTTCAAATGGTAAAATAAAAAAAATAGAAGTTTTTTTTATTAAAATTGAGCACATCTCGTTCCTCACTCCGTCGAATATTTGACCAAACGAACCGATGTCGAAACCGACCAGTCTGTGCCAACAGTATCGGTTGGACTACGATCGTCAGTTCCAACAGACTCAACCGTTGGTAGTGGTCTTATCAAGCATACAATCAATTAGTGAATAAATTTCAATATATATAAATTTAAGCTAAACAAACAACTATGGATATGATGTACAAAAAGTATAAAATATTAATAACCATTTTATTTAACTTATTTTAATTTAAGATAAGAATAAGAGTAAATATAAAATGGATTATTGTTTGGTTATGCGATCAACTTTCATAACCTATATTGTGTGAGGTGAATCTTCTAAAAATTCTATTGTATTCTCTTAACTTTCATATTCTCTATTGTATGAGGTGAACTTTCTAAAAACTTTAAGTAATATAATATAAATTAGACATTCTAAAAATTCATTTAAAAAAGTTCATCTAATACAATAGAGGTATGAAAAATTTGAAACATACAATAGAGTTTTTAGAAGGTTCAGCTCATTTAATGGAGGATATGAAAGTTGAGAAATACAATAATAATGAGTATAAAGTTGAATACAAATAATAAAACCAATATAAAAAGTGGGAAAATATTGTTAACGATAAGTTGACATAAACATGATAAAGACAATTGACCAGCCTCCGAATTGCCATTTCAATTAAATAAGTAACTTAATTAATTTATAATTCAATTCAGATACTCAACTTTCATATTCCCAAAAAAAAGTTTTATTGCACTTATGTGTTAATTTGCATTATGATATGGATTAAGCTTGTCGTACAAATTTATTGACAATTGACAATATATAACCAGCCTTAATCTGTAAAATGTTAATTGTATGTGTAATTTTTGATGCTTGAATTATTTGAAAGTACTCAAAGTATCATCATTTCGCTCATTGTGATCATTAATCACATGTTTTTTTGTTGTCAACCAGAGTTAAAAGGATCGAGATTATTAAAATTAGAATTTTAATCTCCTATAAACTTCGAGAATCCCTTAAAATTTGTTGCGCAAACACACTCGTAACTACCGGTTCACTTGATGATGCTAAAAAGAAGAAAAAATAAAATTTCTTTTTATCTTCCTTTAAAACAAATAGTATTACTATCGTACGCTTATAATAAATCAGAAATAGATGAATAACCACAAACAAGGGAAGTACAATCGCTTGACAGTAGTAAGTGGAGTAGATCAAAGCCTCGAACTCAAAGTACAATAAAAATAAAAAAAATAAAAAAATAAAAAGTCAACATCATTCGGGTTTGACCAACCAAGTATGTAAACGCCTTCTAAGCAAGACTATATGCTCTTACCGTACGTGGAAATCACACTTGCGACCCATTTCTTCATCCTATATTGTGCTTGTTTAGTTGTATAATCAAATTTTAATAATATCTAGTTGCAAAAAATCTTAGTCGTGCCAATAATTTATTTTTCTTACGTTATCATACGATATTATATACTATTTGTTATTTTTAAGTTATGTGTATAAGTCAAATAGCCGTACATATTAAATGATAAGGGCAACTATAAGGTATATTTTTAAAAGGTTTTTTTGCACAAAGAAAATATTGAAAAATGTTTTTCCATCGAAGAGAATGACAACTTTAACCAAATGGTTTATGTTACGATTACCGATATGTACTCTAGAAGACTAAAAGACTTCGTATATTATATGAATATAATAATATAATATATTCCATGAACCTCTTGTCCAATAACTTGTATATAGCGTCTCTACAAGGCACTAATTGTTATCAACTGATAAAAGCTACAGGTGATCAGATCAAAAATAATATGTCAACATGTAACATGTTCTGGCTTTCACCAACCGAATATGCGCATGGCTTCTAAACAATATTTGTTCTTAAAAAGTCAACAGCGATATATGCTCTTGTACCTCTTTCCCTTACCGTACTGCATGCGTACATGCACCATCTCCCAACTGGCCAACTTGTATAATTTCGCTAATACTAATATTAATTCACCTACAAAAACATATGAAAGTTGCAATTAAAATAAACTATATATAACAACCAACTGTAAATTTTATTCCAGACATACATCATTATTCACTCATCTACAACCTAACTTAGAAAACGACGTATGTTGATTATTATGACATGATCAACCAAGTGACAACTATTAGTAACTTCGCATCAGGCGCCCATGTATGTTTGACTTTATACAAATGTTTAAGGTTTTGATGACTATTAATTCTAATCGCCCAAGAGCAAAAGTAATGTATGACATCACCTAGTTTTATCCTATCAATCTCATCTAGAATAAGGCGTATTAGGATTTATAAGCAAAAGTAACACAATAATTCAATCTTACATTGATTTATGATAGTTGATCTTTTGGAACCTATTGTTGTTGGATGTTTAGTCATAACTGTCTCGGCTTCTTCTTAATGCTTTCTTCTGTGAAAGAACCTTCTTATTCTGCAGCCTTTTGTGCTCTGCTGCAGCGGCTCTGCATAGCAAAAATAATAATAGAAATCAAATTTCGAACCCATTTGCATTATAAAGGAAAATAGAGGGTTTGGTTAACAAGTAAGAGTTACATTTTGGTAATTTTCTTCACTTGTTCTTCTGATGGAGGTGGTGGGACATACGAAGCAGCATCAATGATCACCTAACGTATTCATTTCATTACAGTCGTTATATGGGAGGACACGTATTAATTAATGGTGAAATATTATAACTATACTGAATCTGTTAACAAGATTCCTGTTTTGTTAACTGCATTCCTGTTATTGGTACCTGTAGCTTCTCCAAGGCATCCTCAATGTTACCCCTGGAGATAAAACAAATTAAGAATGTAATGTTAGGTTTTGGAAACACAGTAACGAAAATAGAAAACTGATATGGGAAGTGGATAGAATTTAACTTTTGTGTTCTGGTCTTTGTGGAAGAAATCACCAGCTCGCCATCTTTGTTGATTCGATTCTTTTCCTGATAAAAGAACATAAGATTGTCTGAAAACGAGCTTGAAAAGCCATGATCACCCACTAACAGAAAGAAGAATGAGAGCAGTACTGAACTAACCATCTGTAAAATTTTCTCTCTCACTCTGTCACTTAACCAATGTGCTGCCTGGACATTAAACCTCATATCAACCTTGGTGTTTACTGCAAAAAAATGAAAAAATTAAATCTCGGTATAAGACTAAGATAATTTTGAAGTGCGAAAGAATTAAAGATATCAAACCTTTGTTGACATTTTGACCACCAGGTCCACCACTTCTAGCATAGCTCACGGTAACATGATCTAAATCACAAATTGGTAATCACAAAAGTGAATAGTTGCATCTACAACTGGAATACATAGATAGCACTATATCAACTTGTAGCACTATGTGTTACAGACATACACAATGAGAACATTCACTTTCAGTATAAACAAGCAGATTACAAGTTAATAAGCCAGTAAAGGTGTTAGCTTAAGGTGAAACAGGTATAATTTACTTGATTGCAAGAAACGGATAATCAACTAGAAAATAAGAATGCAGAATAGACCCATTAAGAATCTTCAAGCAATGCAACTGATATATTAGAGTATTAGAAATGCATCAAGGTGCGTTCCATCACGGACCTGCCATTTCACAATTCAATTTCATTCATCAACTCAAGGAAACAACAAGGAGCATAAGATCGATGCCTATGTATATAGGTTTCATCATATTGCATACTAGACGTACAAAACTCTCAGCACTTACATAATAACTAGACACTGTAAAATTATTGTATACCTCCTCCTACTCTTTTAGATTAATAAATATTTTAGCATTCTCTAAATAACTAAGAGAGAATACAATTTATCCTACGTGTCATGCCTACTCTTTTGACAAATAAATTTTTTTCCTGTGTGTCATCTTGAGGGTTTCCCAAAAATTTGTGATGCCATGTCATAGATGCAAAAATAAACTACGATTTTTTTTATTTGATTTATTTATACCATCTATTGGTTGTCATACACATCACTTCCTAAAATATAGACATGGTACGTACTACGTACTACTTCTCTTCATTTATATCATCTATTTCTATTCTATTTGTTTAATCATATTTAATTTAATACTCTGTATCACCGTATCACTCATCTGCAATGCTTCAGTCCCCGTCAGGTACGAATTGTTCTTTTTTCCAATCCCACAATTATTGATTTATTTTAGATCTTTCATATAGCTTAAAGTTGGGTTCTTCAGAATTATTACCATATATTTGTTCAATCGTTACCATGGGTCAGTGGTGAGATGGCTTCCCCGTGCTCGAATCACTACTTACTGTAATTGGTAATTGTTAGTATTTAACCTTTTACATTATTCCTTTGCAGGGCGTACACTACCTTTTACTTGGAGTACTTATGCAAAAATCATATGTTTAAGAAAGCAGTGATGGAATAAAATAGTATTGTATGTTTGTATGTTATAAGAACATGATAATGGTAATGGCGTAATGCTAGGCAACAGAGGTACTTGGAATCAAATTATCATCTAGCATGACTGGAATCTCTGAGGTTCCTAACATATGTATTTTTAATCTCATGTTATTTAGTTAAATTTGCAATTAAGCAAAATTGTTTAAGATTTCGGATATGTTGTTCGATGAATTTTTTGCATATTTGATATTAGTGGATTTGTGACAGATAGAAGAGTTACAGAATAAGGAATGTGAAATTGGATAACGAGAATAAAATACTTAGCTCAGGGTTTAGAATTCTTCAATCTCGTGAAGTACATTGTTGAATCTTTTTTACATTTTCATTAATGGCGTTAACACTGTTATTCTTATTTCTGATTTACTTCCTTGCTAATGAAGTGGAAAATGACGTGATTCGAAAACGTGTAACTGACCTGGTATGGGTATTTGGATCCTTGTCATGTATATGTTTGGATCAGAATGCTAATATCTATAAACATTTAATATTAGATGCTTATTGCTTTATTTCCACTGTTAATAGCAGGAACAACATTGTACCTTCACTGAGAAGCCTTCCACATAGGAAACAAATATATTAGTTACACATGGGTTCGCGAATACCAGTGGGATGTATGTAACTGATACTTTGGTCTGTTATAGTTTTGTGGAGTTCTGCAAAAGAAAATGATGTGATTTTATTTGAATTTGTTTTAACAGGTTTGGGGTGAGGATGCAGATGATCCTACCGGGTTACCTCGTGGTATTTGGTGAATCACAGTCTCGCTACATGGTAAAGTAAATTTGTATATATTCTAACTTTTTTGTTATGGATGGCTTTTCGTGCTAATTTCTATTTGTTACTCGGCCTCAATATGGTCATTGCATCTGTGATAACTTAAATTTATTTAGTTTCTACTTCCGTATTACTTATAAGAGCAACTAACTCGAATTACAACATTCGTTACTGAGGTCTATGTGGCAATAATATTAAAAAATTATAGTTTTGAATTATTTGATTTTGTATGTTGAAACAAGAGGGCCTTTGCTCATTTTTTAATAATTAATAGCATCCTCCTTTCCCTCATTGACATAGGGATGCATGGAGCAAAAAAGCTACTAAGTCTATGGGGGTAGTTTTAGGCTTCTAGCAATGGTGAAAGTTTGTAAATATCGTTCAATTTAATAGGATTGGAAAAAGTATGGTTCAGATAATGAATGAATGCAATAATTATTTAGTATCAAAATTGTTGGATTGGGCTACCGATAAGAACTTTTGCCCAGTTTTTTTAAGTTTTTATGTATAATTTTGTATTATTTAAATTTATAGAACAAACTAACTAGGATGTTTCATGCTTAAGAATGCATACTAGATGCTTTTACTTGGTCTACTTGACCTATTTAAGACTAAATATAACTTCATCTGACCTGTTTATAAGCGTATGGGTCAAAATTGCCACTTACAGTTTACTTAATTCTCGATTCTCAATTCTTCGTTGTACCTAAGTTGTTCAAATTTTACATTACAATCATTGTATTTTGTTTACAGTAATATCTTATTCCAGTTTGATTATAAATGATTGTTTGGTACTAATATTTGATCTGTGTCAGTATTGTATGTGCATCAAGAGTGAAAGTCTCAGGATACAACATTGAAGGAGCAACTTTATTATATGATGAAGAGGGGGCTAGGGAAGTCTATGCATAAAGAAGATTTTAAACTCCAAATTGAGGTATCAAGTGCAGTGAAACAATCCAAACTGCCTGTAATATATTCGATGTTTCTTAGGCAAAATTCTAAGCCTACTTAACATTTATTGATGTATTAGGTCTCACTCAAAGTCTCAAACACATTGTATCGTATTTCATGTTGCTGGTCATGACAGTGGACCATATACAAAGAACAGGTTTGGGAATTTGTATGTTGAGACTCCTTTCTTTATTTTTGGATTTATATAGTTTGCCTATATATATATATATATATATATATATATATATATATATATATATATATATATATATATATATATATATTATATTTTAAAAGTCTCGGGTCAAGATTTTCACTTTTGAAAGCCGAGGATGCTGTCACAAGCAAAAATGATTATGAGAAATTTTTTGAGTTAGAATTAGTTAGGTCTTAAGAGTTTTGGTATATACAATTGAACTTGAATTCTGAAGTTTGAAAGCTCTATATCAACAACAAGGACACAACTTAAGGCTGGCAAGCTTGTTATTTGTCTCCTATACGAGATATAACCAAATAGAAATACAAATATGAAAAGGTTATCATAATAGTTTAAATTGGTGTTAATTGCATGGATGGTTCCCGTGGTTTCACACATTATCACCGTCAGTACATGTGCTTTATTTTTAGCATAAACTCCAAAAATTGTTGCACTCTCGATCCCTCCTCAACTGAAATGACTATAATAACCTTATCTTATTCTTATTTAGTTTTTAGTTATTAAATCATTTAAATCAATTTGATGTATTTACTATAACTCTAATAATTATCAGAGTACCCATATCTAAACAATGAATATTCCCTTTAACACCCATTTTAGTTGGAACCAATTCCACTTTCTGTTTCTTATTATCGAATTCAACTAATCTTGGTCCATCAAGATGAAAGGTTAAATTCCTGATCGTGGTGCCAGGGGTATGGTGATCAGAATGGTGACCAGAGAGGGTTTGAAAAGAAAATGGTGTAGGATATGGTGTTTATAAGAAGTATTAGAAGGTGAATGAACAGATGGGTGGGAGAGATGATATATATTAATTTGTTTTTTAATTTTATGTAATTTATATTTTATGTTCATATGTAATAAGAGGTTGAAAAATATGAAATTAAGGGCATTATAATGGTTTCAGTTGAGGGAAGGACCGAGAGTGCAACAACTTTTGGGCTTTTGGACTGCCGATGCAAAAAGTAATGCACAAAGATCAACGGTGACAATATGTGTAAACCACAGGAACCATCCGTGCAATTTACTCTTTAAACCAAGAACTGATAGAAATTATGAAAGATTCCAAAAGTTGACATCTTTTTGCATAAGTTGACTACCATGAAGTTAAAAAAAGTTGTAGCTCCCTAAGATCTAAGAAACGAACTTAATTTAGATGGCAAAATGGGCGGGTCGGGTAATGGTGATAGCTTCTCTATAATTCCCTATTAGGCAAACTATTTATACAAGAATCTAAAAATTTATAACTCACAAAGTGTTCCAAAACAAAATCTTACATGTATAATTGTTTGATGAGTTAACCTGCTGTTCATCTTGAATTGTCAATCCCCTCTCTTGAGATATGCAACTTTTTGTTTATAATGTCTTTAATTTGCAACTTTTTCGATAAACAGCAGGTTATCAACAAATCTAAGAAGTAGGTTGTAGATCCTTCGAGAAGATCTAATAGCAACCGGAAGCAAGATACATAATTTAGAGATTGATGGAATGATATATAAGTCCAAGTGATGCTGGTAAAACCTAATGGGGCAAGGCAGATAGCAATAGTCGGTTACTAGAGTTTAGTGGGTGAGGGTCGTTAAGAGTTTTGAAGATCACTAATTCAGTCCAAATGGTAGAGTCTTAATCTGCATTTAGTTGTTTAGTAAGTTAGGATCGGCAACTGTAAGCTTGAACTTTTGATCATTAAATCCTTTAGTTGCCAAGTATGCACCTAGCAGATTTTGGGGTTGATATTGTGTTGCAGAGAACTGTAAGTTTTATTTAAATAGTATAAATATAATGCTTATAAAAAAGGGGCACTTTATAACCCAAATTACCTCTTGATTTATGAATGGATCTAAAATTCTAAATTACCGGTTCCTTTATACTTTAACAAAAAAAGTTTCCCCTCTAACAATATCTCTTTGGATTATTATTAATTCAAAAATGTTGCTACATGTTTCAAATACCAGGCAATAACAACTAAGTTTCTTTACCTATTATTAATAAAAAATGTCATGTTGCTCTAAGCTTTGCAAATCATTTCATCAATTTAGTTTTCACATCTCCATCAAATCTAATTCTATGTTATGTTTAAACTTTCCATGTTTATATTTTATAGTGTCTTAATTCTATTAATAAACAATACAGCTTTGGTGTATCTATCAATTTATGTGATGTATTTATGTGTTAAGCATCTTATTATATCTAATACAGTTGAATATTTTGCAAAGGGTGGAACACATAATTTTATAAGTAGACTAAGATAACCATTATTAGTTGCTTCTGGTTTTAGTCTTTAGTGATAAGACTTCATTATGAAGTGGCTCTTTTACTAATTTATATTACTTATGCATATTTACTCAATTTTGTAGGTTCTATCAATGAACAAATTTGGGAAGCTGAATTCATTATGAAGGGGCTCTCAAATCTACTGCTATCTTATATTTGAACTTTCCAAGTTATATTTTATACTGTCTAAACTAGGCTCGAATTAAATGACTATCTTAAATGAGTTCCAGCCGTGCATCGCACGGGTAAGAAAACTAGTAGTCCATAAAGTGCTATCGGTTTAATAGTCGTCCAATTGATAGTAACCAACCCTAACAGACTAACTGGTGGGTTGTAACCAGATCCTGCTTTTGATGTCTAACTTGTATATCTATATCTATATTACCTATATAAAAATGTTTATCCTTTTAGGCTAACACCTCATGTAATCAACGTTGTTCAACTAATTTCAGTTTACGTATTTAAATATAATTGCACAATTACAATCAGTGGCTACGCAGACTATATTTTTATGCATCACCCTAACATAAGTACATAACTAGGGCACATCAGATCATATGAGAGTGACAAAAACTAAAATGATAACATTATACTCTAATTTATCCAATCAATAAATAATAAATTCATAATTTGATATATACCTAAAGTAATCTTAGGAATAGGTTCATTGGCGCCAGCAGACCTCTCAATGGCTTCATGTAATTGCTGTTGAACCTGAGACAGCCGTGATGACGTTTTCTTATTGCCGCCGGAATCGGGGGCCGCCGCACATCGGACAGGACTGTAGCTAATTGGACGTTGGATAACGAGGCGAAGTGGAGTCGGAGCGGTCCGAATGAGTGTGCGAATATAAGACGGTGATGGCGATGGCCGGAAGATGTCTTTGACGATAACTACGGCGGTGGTTCTAATTGCCGCCATCGAATTTACCAAATCAAATACTGCGTATTCTTTTTTAAATCGCTACCGTAGACACGGAAGCAACAGATCGATTATTTGAGAATTTTTGCGAGCCACTAACCAAAGTTCAAGATTGCTAGACCACTCACAACTATCAAGCAAAACTAAAGACACTGCCAATAGTAATACGTCAGTTTTTTTTCGACCTCCACCTTTATTTCCATACGGTAAACAAAAACAAATTTTATTTTCTAATGCTTCCGAACCCACCCTCCTTCACCGACGTACATTGCCAAACTGAAGAAAATTTGTGACGCACCCAACTGCCAGAATACTGCCAATAGTGTCACTTTTAGTGACGTATCAATTTTGCAAAGTGACGGTGCCATTGGCACCGTCTTACTAGAATAAACTAGAATAGTTTGTTAACTCGAGTCTCGACTGATAACTCTGAATGTCAATTTTCTTTTTACTCATACGACTCGTAAGAGCACAGGGTGTGGGGTGGTTTTTTCTGCGTTTTCCGACGAGAACGCCGTCGGACAGCGTTCAGCCGGACCGGGACAACGTTCTCGACGGCGTTCTCGTGCCGTTCCGGGGTCCCGTCTCATTCCGAACGCCGGTTTCAGTTTTTTATTTTCTTTTCATCAACGGATAGTTTTAAAAAAAATTAAAAAATTAAAAAAAAAAAAGCCATTGTAACAGCATAATCTTTTAGAAAAAAATTCCTATTTAAATACACCTCAAATACAATCTCAAACCACAATTCAAAAACACTATCTCAAAAACTCTTTCACATACACAATTAAAACAATCAAAAATTCATCCAAAAATTCTATTTTCTTCATCTCATCTTCTTCATCATGTCGAACAACCAAAACCCGAATAACCCGTACCATTTACAATCCACTTGGAACCCATTCACGAGCGAATGGCAAACCTCACAACCGCAACAATATCAACCATCTTTCAAACCACAAATCCAAGGTTTTACCCCATACGCTTACAACCGACCGATTCAACCATCACCACAATTGTCACCCGATGAATACACCCAATTTCAAATGTGGCGTCAAAGTCAACAACAACCCGACGTCCAATCCGTTGAAGACACCAACCCGACACCCGAACCATCCAAAAAAACCAAAGGCAAAAAGTCCAAAAAAGATTCACCGGCCAAAACCAAAAAAGTCATTTCAAACCGTAACGTTTGGGTGCCGGAGGACGAGCTTCGTTTGGCTGAAAGTTGGAATTCGGTGTCCGAAAATTCCCAACGTGGAACTGACCAAGACGGGTCTTCGTTTTGGTATCTCGTAATGGATTCGTATAGCGCCCAGAATCCACCATTCCAACGAGGAAAAGACGCGTTGTCGTCAAAATGGACCAAACTCAACGCGGACTGCAACAAGTGACAAGGCATATGGAAAAGGCTTTCGGATCAACTAAGGAGTGGTGAAGGCGAGGATGATTTGATGATCCATTGTGACACGCAATACAACTTGGAAAACGAAAAAACTTTCACAAGTTTGTTGGCGTGGAACTTTTTGAAGGATAAACAGAAGTGGCTACATCCCGATCCGTTTGTCGTCGGTAGAAGAAATGTTCCAAGACGCCGCGAGGCGGTCAATTTGGATGGCTTGGACTTTGATGAACCACCGGAGCAAGAAACGCAAAACCCGAATGAGGGTTTATTTGGGGACGATACGCATCCACGGGCGGCTGGAAAGTCAAGGAAACAAAAGTCACAAAAAACCACTTCTTCTGGTTCAGCCAGTTCCTCCCGTGCTTCGTTTGATGAATCACTCGCAACAACATTCGAAGGCATCCGATCCGACAAGTAAGGCTACTACAAGACGAAGGATCTCGAGGCCAAACTTCGAATCTTGTCCATGCCGACTGAGCATTTACCGGAGCAAGCAAGGTTCATCTTGGAAATGGAGAAGAGGAAAATTTGCGAGACAATGGGATGGCCATACGGAACAGGAGCGGGAGGTGGTGCTTCGGGTTCGGGATCGGGATCGGGAAACTGAATTTGTCTTATTTTATTTACTTTTGTATTTTAAATTTTTAGGACTTTTTAAATTATGTATTTTAATTTTAGGACTTGTAATTTTTTTTATGTCTTTTTAATGAATTAAATCTTGTTCTATTTGATTTATTTGTTTTTTATATATTAATTTATACAATTATCATCATTAAAAAAACAAATAAAACAAATAATAAAAAAAATCCAGAATACTGTGAATACAGTGTCACCACACCACAAAATCATCAATTACAACATTCTCCAGAACACTATCCAGAACACTGTGGTGACAGTGTCACCACTCCCTGTGCTCTAAGAGTCATTGTTTATAAATATCTTAAATATAATATAAGAAACAAATTTATGATGTCATCAATTATCTTATTTTTAATAAATCAATTTAGTCCTTCAATTTCATTTATTTAAAAATAAAACATCTAAAATATTTCAAATTTGATGATAGAATATAAATAACAATACTACGGGTCGCTGCAAAAAAATTAGGACTTTTTGTTACCTATTTGTGTGTTAAAGATTTCTTACACTAAACAAACTCTAACTAAAATACACAACAATATTTATTGCTCCTATAGATTGTATCTCTTTCATCCCCACGCGTATTCTATCTTTTCATCCCTCGATGATATTATTAAAATTTCAATTAGCCAACCAAATTGTTTGATTTCATCAAATTGGCTAAAATTTAGTAAATTATGACATCATGAATAATTTGTTAATAATTCAATAAAATTACAAATGAGGCTAACGAATTTGAGTTTTTATCTCCATTTATATCTCAAAAATTTATTACTCTTTTTTATTTATTTTTTTGTTTTCCTTTTCTTTCATAGTTATTTATTCTATTTTATTTTCGTTGAATTTCCTAACTAATTTTTAGTTTGATTACAATTTTAGATTACACAAGCAGAATTCACAAATTTAAAATTAATTTTTTCAAAAGGTAATCGCGTAATATAAATGATTTGGACATAAATTTACATGATATTAGTATATCATGTTCTGTGACCCTAACATTCTATAGTTAATTTGCATTTAAGATTAAAAATAACTTGTAATATTTTTTTATTTTATTTTTATAAAATTATTGAACTATCGTAATAAATGAAATATGAATTATTATATTTTATACTTTCTCCGTGTTAAAATAAATGTCCACATTACTATTTATATTTATCACAAAATACTTTTTCAATTGCAAAAAATAACTATTAAAAATCATTAAACTCCTAATTTTACCCCTCATTTATTACTTAAATAAAGTATGTCAAGCTTGTCTCCAATACAAGGGTAAAATTGACATTACTCAAGCTATCTTAATTATAACAAAAAGTTGTGGGACAATTTTTGTGGGACGAAAGGGGTAGTTACTATAAAAGCCAATTATTTTTCTGCAAATTAAATTTGCAATCATGTAGGTTTGTTTACAACCATTTTACGTATGAGTTTTATTAACCAATTAAAAAATCTTATTTTTTATTATTATCTGTATCTTTTACAATTTATTTGCTACACCAAATACATTGATTTTTTCGATTACTAACTTACGGTTAAGATCTTTTAACTCTATTTAATGACATACTTCATGTACGACATTAAATTAATGTTAGCCAAATAAAAATATTAATTTTTGTTATCAAAATAAAAAAAAAAACAGATGAATCACTAAATTGTTAGCTTCATAAATATCAAAAATCATCATATTCATATCTATAAAGGTATACACTATCGAGAAAGTCTTAACTAATTTAAAAGAAGTCTTATAGCTTTTAATTAACCAATTGAAAATCTTATTTTCCTTCAAATTATATTTTCAATCTATTAGTAAATAAATAATAGGAGACTTCATCTTTGAAGTTTAAACAACCCACTCATATATTCAAGTGACAAAATCGTTTAGTTTACATATTTTTACTTTTTTTCGTGATCATAATAAATCAAAAATATATACATTGTACATCTTAAAAGGACAAAATTAAATTTTATAAGAATAATTATTTTACCTTGCATAGCCCGCGTATATAATTTCAAATATTCAATTGAATCCTTCAATTTCACCTAATTTTATAAATAAAACCCTTTAAAATTATAAAATTTTAATATAAGAATTTAAAAGTTAAAAAATATATAGAGTATAATAACATATGTCGACACTATATACATTTGATTTTAAATATAAAGTAAAACTGATGATCTACTATGTTTTTTTATCGACATCTTAACTTGGTAAAATGAAAAATAAGTAAGTTTGACATTAAACTAAGGACACCTCTATAGTGTGACCAAAAACTTTTATTATATAGTTGGGATTATTCACTTTATTAAACACCTTAATAAGACTTGTACTCGAATACAAAAATAACCGACTGATGCACTCTTTGCTAAGAAATTTACTTGATAAATTGTGTTTTTTCCTTAATTTACTTGATAAATTGTTTTTTTTCCTTAACTCTATTATAGAACTAAATTCGATATAGTCTTAAATTCCTTTTTAAAAAATGTTAATTATTTGACAATCCAATCAAATAATTTATTATGGAGTAAAATTGTTGCATATAAAAGTGTTAAAAGATATTATTGCATATAATATATGATGATTTGACTTATAATTTCTTACTATTTATTATAAATATTTTAAAAAGGAATGCATAATCCTAATAATATATAGTTTGATTAATAGGTTATTTCCGATTATATAAATGGTACTTCATTTAATGGGGTTAGTTTGATCTTTTTACATCTTGATAATTGTACGTTTTCAAAAGACAGACCTAAATTTTTTATAAGGTAGTATAGATAGTATGTATTTTACAAAAATGATTTTCACTATGCGTAAGAAACTTTAACTTTTACAAAAACAATATGTGTAAAAAACTTTAATTTTTAATCATTTTATGCAAGTAACGAAGTATAACAGTTGACATGGGTAAGTAATCGGTAAACATATGTTCTTCTTTTGTTTAATTTAAACCCTCGTATGAATTTTATGAAGTGAACTCACAAATCCACTTTATTCTAATTTCTAAACCACCTCTATCTCTGTTTTTTTTTTCTTCTACACACGCAGATAAAACATTTCTCCGCTTAAATAATCCCAAGAAAGCAGAGACAACTTATTATAGGGTTTTCTTTCAAATTAAAGATCAAAGGTGGAATTTTTATTTTTTTTAACGACGGAATTATAGTTAAAAACTAGCAAAACGCTAGATGATACAACATCAATATCAAAGAAAATATCAACAACACCTTAGTGAAAGACCCATATACCACCTGACAAACACTTCTAGTTAAAACACATAGACCTAAAGAACTTCTAAAAAAACACCTAATTAACCATAACTCCTAAAAACATAACCCATCCATCAAAGGTGGAATTAGTTAAGTTTTAACTTTCGTGGTTATTTTTGTTAACGATTTTTCAAGTAATCTCATTTATCCTTTCCGTGTTGTTTTAATTTTTTTGTTTCATCTTCTTCGATTTCGTGTTGTAGTCATTTTCTGGTTCATCAACTTTGTTTTTTAATCTTGCCGAAAAATATTAGTGGATGGCGTGCGATTCCGAGTTTCCGACCACTGTAACATGTTCCGACCACGTAGTTAGAAACTAGTCAACATTCCACCAAGCTCCACTTAACTTAATCGTCCTCCAAGTCAGATTAAATGAAATTGCATTTAGGAAACAATTACCTGCAAAGAGTTATATAGGTCGTCTCTTCAATAAAATGGTTAGAAATAAGAGTTTCTTGCAAACAAATGAAAGTCTTCTTGATTAAAAACACATAATTAATAGTAGTTAATGCACAGTTGCACACTTTATTATATTTTAAAGTACTTAAACCAAATGTTAATACTTCATTTTTTTGGAATATATTTAGTTGTTGTGGAAATTGTAAACACATACTAGTTTAATGAATCGTGTGATGAGGAAGTTGAAATTAGATGCATAGTTGATTTCTCTTACTTTCATGCACTTGCATCTTTAACCTCGTTAGTGGAATTTAATTCTCGAAAAAAGTCAACCTAATTAGTCAGATTCTACTCATAAATAAGAAGATTTTTTTGAACGGCGTGATTATATTGAAAAAGCTAACAAGATGCTAAGAAATACAAGAATCAAGAAAGAAACAAACTACCATATAGCCTAAAAACTCCACATACCATCCTAAGGAACGCTTCAATAAAACACGACACCTAAACATCTTTAACCCAAATAAACCAATCCTAGAAAGAACACCAACAAAACACGACTCCGAAAACCATACAAATTATAATGCCATTTGACGAATTAATTTGAGCGTTTTGGACGACTTTAAAACTGGAGAAGCTTTTTGTAAGAAGATGATTACGAGAAAGAATAAAGCAAGTAATACACCAATAACTAGATAGTAAGACAGTATAATAATGTTTTACAACTAGAGAAAGAAAACAAGTACATGACCTATTTGGCTATTTATACTTGAAGTTATCCAATCAAATAGTTTATCAAGAACAATCTAAGATAGATTATTTAGTACGTGGAAGATTCTACACACGCTTCAAATTTCCATCATGGTCCATATTAGTTTCCATCTACTTCTTGAAAGAGCTCTTAAAACTTCTTAAAATTGTGTAGATTATATTACACGTCGGGAATGATACTACTACTAGTAGGAATTATACGAGAGGAGTTATTTGTATTATATGTATTCAGTTAAAGTGAATTAATTCGAATACAATACACGTTTTGTATTCACGAACATACGCTCAAAAATTCATCAAAGAGGTTATAACATATGGCAAAAAAAAAATTAAAAAAATAACAAATGACAACCAAATGCAAGACAGATAGTGCACGTAAAAAACATCTAATATCTGCCAAAACATTGTCTTTCCTGATTGGCATATGAATTAACAATTGAATGTTTAAAAATTTAAAATTTCAAAAGAATTTAATGAAGGTTGTCCATTTGTCATGTCCGATATACTTTCCCTCAAGAATCGGGAAGATCAAGATGATGACCAATGTGATGACATGCGACGAACTATCTAAAATTATCATTTTCACCATTGATTTTTGTTCATACAACGATTTTTTTGTCGCTATTAAATTTTTTTAAGAAAATACAAATACTCACACAATCATCTCATGAATATATATACATTTTACAGAGATATTTATTATAGTCCAACTCCAAGACTTGAACCCACAACATAGTTGTTAATTAAGTTATCTTGATACCGATAGTTCAATGATCATTTAGTTTTATTCCACTAACAAGTCGTGGAATAATGTACCTATATATTAATATAAAAAATTAGCAACTATTTATAAAAATTAGATATATATTACCGCAAGTCTTTTATCAATTATGTGAAGGTCGTGTTTATTTATGTTGCTATTTGGACAAGTATACTACAGTAATTTCATAGGTTTGAGTGTTCATAGTGGTAACTTAATTGGTAGTATGTATGAGAAGGTATGGGTCAATGGATCCAAAGAGTCCGGCCCGTTTGATGGTTTTGGACTATCCCCAGTGCGTTCTCAAATGCAATTCATATAACAATCATAGATGGTTTGTATGATTTTATGTTGATGCAAGTTATACAACACTAGAACAATGCCCGCGCGATGCAGCGGATAAACTATATAAGCTTCATTTCTATTTAATATGTATTTTACAAATTATAATTAAAATTTATATGGTCGACACTACGATATGTTATTTTATAAAATAAAAAATCACCTACTTACCCTTTTAACAAAAAAATTAAAACAAAATATCCAAACAAAGACATATATGAAATGTCCATTCGAACTCGATGCTCGGAATGGGGGCAGAGACTATCAAATTGCATGTTCATATTTGTTGGGTCTAAAGATGGCTAGAGAACTTGATTGAAGATTAACACTGCTGGTTAGACTACAACGGCTAGTTACTACTGATGAAGAGGAGTTTCCACTGAAAGAACAAAGTTAGTACTGTCGGGTAAAAGTTTCCACTGTTAGAACAAAGTTAGTACTGCCGGGTAAAGTTTCCACTACCAGTACAAAGTTTCTACGGGTTGAGTAAGTTAATATTGTTTATAACTTACTACTGGTTGAGTTTATACTGTTCTCGGAAGTTTCTACTGTTCTTCAGAAGTTTATACTGCCCGTGTAGTTTCTAAAGTTTATGATTAGAGCATCTTTCTAACCATGTGGGCTAATCAAATATCTTCTCTGCAAAAGCAAAAAGCGCTCAGTAAAGCAGAGCATGGCTCAAGACGATAGGAGGATTAGATAGAAAGATACTTTTCATTAATTACTGTAGCGTGTAATTGGAGCTCTATAATTCTATAAATAGAGCTCCTTACCTTCAACAGAAACATATCTTAGCAGAGTAGAAGTGAAAATATCATAAGTGTATTCAATAGATTGATAATTGTCATTTGTAAGCTTCAAGGTTAATCATAACCCTGATACTTAAGTGTATTCGTATTATTCAAAGAAATAATATTGAAGCTTTTTGATAATTACTTTTTTTTTTACTTGTTATTAATTTATGCTTTAAAACAGATTTAATTTTACTTCTAAAGTTATAGATTACTATTCCGCGGTATTTCTATAAATATTCAATTGCTAAAATTATTGACCCGGAAGGTTCAATTCGATTCTGTCAATATTGGACAGGTGCAAGTTGCGATGTCTAAAATCGTTGGTTGGGTCGATAGTTTGACCATCAAAATGCTTTTTTTACTTGAGCATTAGATACTGCGCATTGTTTAAATGAAATTGAAATCATAAAAATTAATTAAAAACAGAAATTCTCGAATATAGAAATTGAATGTATAAACATAAAATTAAAAATGTAAATAAAGACGTAAATTTATAATTTAATAAAAAAACAACCGAAAATTTGTTTCTAATATTTTTAAAACACATAAAAATGTGAAAAATTGGGAGAAATTGATTTTGGAGGCTTTAGAGATGGAATTTGACTACAAAAAGTGGACAAACCGCATTTCGCTGTTTGCTAACACGATCGTCTCGTTCCGACCTTTCCGTCGATAATTGACACGTCCCGTAACTCTTTACGGTTAAAAAGTTATGTCATTAACTTATTTGCTTAAGTTTTAATGATATTGTTATAAATGATATTTTAATATACGTAGGTATATTTTTCCAGTATATTTTTCAAATAATAAAAATAATATAAGGGGTAAATTAGTAAATCCACTCATAAAAAAAATTACAAATGTATTATATATTAGTATAAATATAGATAGATATATATAAAGGTTTTAATTAATTAGAATTAAATGTGACATGTTTAATACTTGAAAGTTTAATAATGATGATATTAATGAGATTTTAATAAATGTAGGGGTATGTTTGTAAACTCAAGTGGATTTTTCAAATATTATTAGTAATGCTAGGGGCACATAGGTAATTTTCCTCTTAAAAAAATCCAAAATGTGTTATATATTAGTAATGGATACGCATAAAAACTTTCTCTGTTGAAAAAAATCAATCGTACACTCTTTATGTTTTTCCAAATCTATAGTTATTTGTGCTCTTTGAAGTTAATTAAGTACCTTAATTATCAACCTTTTCCAAATAATCAATTCTAAAGCATGGATCGATATCAGTAATAATATGATTAATTAGTTGAATTATTATTGTATGATAATGATAATGATACGTGCGTAGAAGTTTTGTAGAAAAGTGGAAAACATGAAACACTAATTTGATGATTCTTTTTGCCAAATATACATAACCATTTACTCAAGCCACATGGCTCGCTCCACATATGTCGGTCTCAATCGAGGCTCGCTCAAAGGGGTTGGTAGCATTGAATTTTCAACATCCATGAGACCTATGTCATGTGTGAATTTAATTTGATATGAGAGGGGTGGTTGGATTATAAGTCATCTTAAATGCTATGGCGACGGTTCAACAGTTTCTGTAAATCATTTAATTCTCTTCATTTCTACCATATATATACGTACCAGCAAACACATTCTTATGTTCATAAGTACTCCCTGTTTGGCCCTTTGTGATTTCAATTTAACACTATTACCCCTTAAAAGGAAAATGACCATTTAACACGTACGTAGCTAGTGTAATGTTTTCTCGGACCATATAAACTAATTTCGACAATTACTATGTGATTTTTGTAATTTTTTTAAATGATTTTATAGAAACACTAAAGGTGCCTTCGAGATATCAATGTAAAAAAGGCACATAAAATAAATCAGTGACATTTGGTTCACAAGTGATTACGGAGTTCAAGATTCAATTCCATATTCAGATTCTAATTATATCAAATTCAAAAGAATTAAGCAAATTAAAAGGCATCTCGTAATTAATCACAAACTTTTTATGTGAATATCGAACTCGAAAAACCTAATAAAATAAAAAAATTAAATACTAATACACATTTATAAATCTCTGTACAATTTGAGATACTATCATTAACTAAATTAATATTTCATACCATAATGTTGTAGTACATTAATTCTTGAATGGGGTTCGCGCTTATGTGTCTGAATATTCCATGAGCAATGATTAAAAATGGTTTTTAGGCAAGGGTACCATTATCAACGAAGGGCACCTAGTCACCTAGTGTCACTAATGCAAGCAGGTACAATATTAGGACTTATTTTGTCCAACTCAGCCTTGGGGTAAATACTTATGGGTTAATCGTCATTAATTAACTTAGCATACATATATGCAAATTAAATAGGAAGGGGGCAAACATTCATTGTCCTTTTCTTTTTACTGTTCATTCCTGTTAATACTCTCCCACAATACATATACATATATTTGTATAATATCAGAAGAAGTAAGACCACTTGTAATGGTAACAACGTGTCGTTGGATGATACTGAGTCACGTCAATCACGACTGTGTGTTGTCTCACGACACTATGTACGTAGTGCTAACTATCACGACATCTCACGACTACAAGTTGGACGCACTACTTATTTTTGCTTTAGGCTAAGGGTGTTTTTGACAAAACTAGCTGGTAACTGGACCTTATATTTGAAGATATAAGTTGGAGCTTATGTGTTTATACGTGTTTGGTAAACTAGAAAAAAAAGTGAAAAATAAATAAAGAAAGCACGAGGCCGACAAAAATTGCTATTCTGAGATGTCATCACCACCACTACGGTACCCACACCGTTTGTGGTGCCGTCGTGGTCGCACCACGGAGCCCAACATGCTTGCAATTGCAAGTGACATAATAATACATGCATTTTATAATGTGCATAATATTACCGTTGTTTTCTTTTAATAATAATTTATGATTTGTGCATAGTTAAAATCACTTGACAAATAGTAATCAAGTCACAAAATATATAAGATAGCTGCAAAATCATATATTGAAATGGCAACATTATAAACTTTAGCCACTGAAAAGAAATCAATAGAACGCATTAAAAATTAAACAACTAATTGTCTTTTGATTAGAGTGTAAAGTTAAAATGAAAACTACATAAAAGATATACAACAACTAAAAAATTACATTTTTACGTGTTATATGTATATTTTTGTGTTATCAAATTCAAATACTAGTTATGAGCTTATATCAAAATTCACTTATTAAATCGATAATTACGACTTGGTGCTGAAACCACTAACTATGACCTCGCAACCCCCCACCTAAAACCACCAACCCAAACCACCCGGACCACCAACAACAAAAGCTGTCGCAAAACCAGAAACTATCAAAACTACCAACCAAAACAAAACAAGCAACCTCAAACTACCGACCAAGGCAATCACAAACCACATGGACCACCAACAACAAAAACCAAAATGAACCACGAAACTTAAACGGCCGAACAAAACAACCGCAAACCACCAGAGCCACCAACCACAAAACCACCGTAAATTAACCACCTTCCTTACCAACGGCCATAACCACCAAAAACCACATGGATCCACCGGTTAGAAGTACTTGAAGATTCTGATAACCACTTAAAACCACTAACAACCACCTGCATAAAATCATGAAACTGAGGCCATCAGAAAGCATAATTGGAATTACCTGCCTAAAACTAACTTTTTATTTATGATTACGTAATACAAGTTTTATTCATGTTTTATTTCAAATTATAATATAATTATAATGGGGAAAATGAAGTTTTACGGTGCATTTAGTTACAAGAAATTGTATATGTGACGAAAGACAAAAAAATATTTAACATGTTTAAATGAGTTATTCACATAAGTCTGTTCGTTAAAAATGTAAAACCCAATTTTCAACTTTATAACGACACTTTTCAAAACTTCATTATATGTTTTTCAATTGTTTAATTTCCTGCCTATATTTAGAAAAATTCTCATATTTAATAAATTGGAAAATAAATAAATAGAACACCTCTTAATAACTGATTTTGTATAGATAATTACACATTTCATTTTCTAGAAAAATAAGTTGTCAGCCATATATGTCTTGTTATGTAAAACAAAAATTGAAGAACTTGCAAGTGATCAATTAGAAAGAGGACAAGAAGAATTGACTAGAGATCATATATATATAGTTGTTGACTCGTAAGTTAGAATTTTGACTTTTAACTTGTGATTCGATTCGACACGACTCAATTTGTAAGAGTCACTAGTTTACAATAAATTTATATATATATTTATATATATATATATATATATATATATATGTATATTATTGTTTAAGATTTTTGTTCTTACGAGAAGTAAAACACGGTGAGAGTCTATATGTATTTCGTTAACCGACAATCAACACAATGGCTTAATTTAAAATAAATTATAGTCATTAACTTCTTTCTCTATTTTATCCTGTAATTCTTTGTATTATATTACAGTAAAAGTTTGTTTGATTTTCTGACTCGTACGAGATTCGGAGGAGTACACACGACTCTAAGAGTCAATAAATGACTCATAAAAGTCAAAGTCATTTAAGAGTCGAGATTCAAGACGTCTTGTTTTTTAAAATTTTTTACTCGACTCGTAAGAATCAACTCGTAACTCTTAAGTATTTAGCAGTTATGTTAGAGACATATACGATCATTATTATTTTTCTGATAGAGGACAAACAAAATGAAAAAAGAAGAAGAAAAAAAGTAAGTAATATTTCACAAGAAATGCATGGGGATTATGTAAATAATCCTAGGGATTATCTAACATGTGTGCCTCAAGGGCACAAGTTAAGGACATTTAATGAAATTGAATTTTCTATAAATAATATAAATTGTAGTTAAAAAAGATGTATAATTGGAAATTAGTGAGTTTAATAAATTAATTTTGTAATATATTTAAGAAGTTATAGTGTACTTAATGAAGCTTATTTGCCCTAACGGCACAAGTTAAGGAAACCCATAATCCTAATATAACTTTCAAGCAATTGTGAAATGTCCTTTTCGAATAAAAACTGCTTAATATATACGGTGGAAGTTAGATACTAATCCGATTTCCTATAATTTATCAATTATGTCTTATTCCCATTTGAACTTGAATAATAATTAATATTAATACTAATAATAATAAAAAATAATATATTAAAATTTAAAATAATAATAATAAAACATAACGCATGCAAATTAGCTGAAGAAGTGACGATGACGTCTCAACCACATGAATCTAATATAATCTAATATTAAATGTATCATTTTATTTGATTAATATAAAATAAATAAATATAACAGTCGCGTAACCATCATACACTTGCAAGTAACTAAGAGTTTGTAAACACACTAAATCCATTCACAGCCTATATCAAAAAGGAAGAATTTGATTTATCATTATTATTATTATTATTATTATTATTATTATTATTATTATTATTCCTGCCGATCCAAAATAAATGTCTAAATTATTATTTATATATGTCTCAAAATAATTATCTAGTTATAAAAAATAACTATTAAAAATCAATAAACTCCTCATATTACTCTTATTTATTACTTAAATAGATTTAGTCAAACTTGCATTGATTATAAAGTCAAAACTGACATTTACACGACCTATCTTATTTTTGACAATAAATATAAGGGCACATTTTTTTGGGACGGAGGGAGTATCATTTAAGAGAAAATTACACAAAGCGTCCTTTAAGTTTATCCAAATTTTACTGGCAATCCTTTACGAAATTCAATTATATCAATGATCCTTTCTTTTGAAACTTGTTACCCTAACAGTCCTTTAAACTAACGATTGTTAACTCACCGTTAAAAAGGATCACAAATGACATTTTTTTATTCTTTTAATTTTTTGAGTAAAATAAAAACTATAAACTATAAAATCTAAAATATGTCTATACACACTATTAACTATAAAGAACATCATTTTCATCGTCCCATATCACTTAGCAAATTCATCATCACAATTCGGTCATCTTCTATACTGAGACATTAAAATTTATAATCTCCCACCATCTTTCACCACCTGGGAACCATGCGTCACTCATTCATCTTATCTAATCACGAGTTTTGAAACGTCCCAGATTTTTTTTTTAAATATTCAATTAAAATATACAAAACAATTTAAATATATTAATATAAACAAACATTAACGTTGTCCGTCACAACTTGTATATTACTTTCACAAAATATCAGATGTTTATACAGAGCATGAGTTTCAAGATCAACTCCTTACTATCTTGCCATAGTAAGTCCATCACTAGTAACTCTCGGGTTGTTTGCCCGGATCCCCGCCCTTCATCCCTTTAAGCGTACCTATCAACACAACATTCAACAACACATAAGCACATCGCTTAGTAAGTAAAGGAAAATGCATTCACAGTATTATATTAAACCAGACATCTCATGTCTTTATCATTCAATCATACATTTACTACATTCAACATATACTCAATCGGCACAATTGATCACTCGGCAATTGGCCACGCAATTCATACAGTTAGACACAATTGATCACTCAGCAATTGGTCACTTAACTCACATATACATGGGCTCAATTGATCACTCAGCAATTGACACTCGGCTTAATCTCATGGGCACAATTGTTCACTCAGCAATTGGCCACTTAACTCAATCTCATAGGCACAATTGGTCACTCAGCAATTGGCCACTCAACTCAGATATACTGTCGCACCCCCAAGACACGTGGCAGCGGAAGGTAGGGTGTTGCGTTGGGGGCGCCGACCAAATCAAATATCACAACACAAGATTACGGCAAACGACCTCTAAATGAGACGTTTGAAAAATAATTATATTCACTAAACATAATTGTTTGCAATAGTTTTACAATTTCCATGGAGTTCGCATCCGATAAGTAGAGATACATATGTAATTGATAATACAAAATATATTAAATGCAATGTAATCTCTTGTTGTTCTAAAATATATTCGACTCGAGCTACGCTATCCAAAGGCGTCCTACTGCTGCGGATTACCTGAGAAATACATACTAAAAGGTCAACATAAAGTTGGTGAGTTCATAGGTTTGTAAACAGTTGATATAACATTGTATGGAACACAAGATTTCTGTTTGTATCATTCAACAATGATAGGTAATGTATTACAAAAATGTAAAGATAGTGTATATTTTTGCCATGAGCTCATAGTTCGAGCTTAACTGTGGTGTCGGGTCACAATCAAGTGCCACGATCGGGGTGCCTCCCAGCGAGTGCCTAATCCAACACTCGTAAGAACAAATGATAATGCGTCCGTTTGACAAGTTAGCGCTACTAACCCGGACGGGGGGAGTCAATCCCAAATAGTACTATTCATTAACATTCACGCTATAACGATACTAACAAACTATGATGTGGGGGACTTCAGGATTAGTAAAATAACTCATGCAACCAATATATCGAGTTTTGTACTTGTGTTCACATGAAAATAGCAGTGTAAAAGCAGTTGTATGTATTCTCACCCCTGTTAGAAAAAGTAAAAAGGGGCTATGAAACTCACCTGATATCAGCAAGCAAGTAGCAAATGGTAAGCAAATCGTGTTTTTCGAATGCAACCTTCTAACGTCCTAAACGTATAAGGCTGTGTAAGTAGATGTCTCAAAAGACCATCTATAGTGATTGTATAAGTGGGGGTTAATGTCCACTTAAGCCAATCATGTAGGTGGAGGGTTAATGTCCACCTAAGTTAATCATGTAGGTGGAGGGTTAATGTCCACCTAAAATAAGTTCACACAATTAGAAATGTCCAATTGTTCAGTTATCGTTTGTGCTTAGAAAAACATGTACAGGCCGTTGGTGATATTTTTTGAAAACATAGCTTTTGATTAATTATGTTACGCGTATTTCTACTTTCCAGTTATGGGTAATTAATTAGTGTGGCAAGGGGCGAAGCCCATTAATGACGGGGGTCCGGGGGCAGCGCCCCTGGTAGCGGGGTCCAAGGGGTGGCAACCCCTGGCGGGGTCCAAGGGGTGGCAACCCCTGGCGGGGTCCAAGGGGCAGAGCCCCTGGCTGGGGTCGAGCTGCCAGGTCAGCGCGGAAAATTTTTATTTATGCTTATATTGCTTTAAGGAAAACGTGTCGATTTTTGTGTTTTTAGCGACACTGGGCTAGTGTCGCTACATGCGACACTAAGGTGTTATGCGACACTAAGGTATTATGCGACACAAAGGCTTGTGTCGCTAATGTGACGATTCGGGTGCTGTAGCGACACAAAGGCTTGTGTCGCTAATGTGACGATTCGGGTGCTGTAGCGACACAAAGGCTTGTGTCGCTAATGTGACGATTCGGGTGCTGTAGCGACACAAAGGCTTGTGTCGCTAATGTGACGATTCGGGTGCTCTAGCGACACAAAGGCTTGTGTCGCTAATGTGACGATTCGGGTGCTGTAGCGACACAAAGGCTTGTGTCGCTAATGTAACGATTCGGGTACTCTATCGACACAAAGGCTTGTGTCGCAGACTACTGGGCTTCTGCGACACAGAGGCCTAAAACAGATCGGTTTTGTGCATTTTATTTCGTGTTCCAAATGTTCAAATAAAAATTCAAGAAAAATATATGTTGTTCCTTAGTATGTTAGCTTTCTAAATTAATTTCTCCAGAATTTTTGGGTACTTCTAAGTATTTTTAAAAATTCCGATTGTTCACTAAGGTCAGAAAGTGACCAATCCGGATACATGCAACAAGATCGGATTTCTGGGCAAAATCTACAAATTTCCAGAAAAAGTTATCTAAACGACATTTGTACCTAACAAAATTTGTGAACTTTTGGCGGTGGTTTCAGGTCATTTGGGGGTGTATATATCTCGAGTTATGATTAAAACAAGAGAGGTGAAATTTCTGTCCTTTTTGACAGCCCGGACACCTGTTTTAGTAAAAATCATTTCGGGTATCAAACGAGCTCCAAAAATTATGAAACCACTTGGAAATGAAAGCTAACTTCTTAAACTAAATTTTTGCCTTTTGAATCGTCCATTTTGGTCAAGTTTTGAGGGAGAAACAGCCCCTCAAAGTCGAGCTACTTTTCTGCCCGAAAATGCATGTTTTGTTCTTGAACATTTTAAGCCATGAAAAACGTTTTTATGATATATTTTGGACATTTCTTTGTTATATGAACCTTATAACATGTTCATGGAAGTATTTTAGAAGGGTTTTTAAGTTCTTACAAAGAGGAGGATGAAGCACAAAGAGATGGACGTTGAGAGCTCGTTTTCTTGCGTTTTCGGCTTGATTTATTCTTGAAAGTATGGTGAATGATGATGGTGGTGATGGTGGCCGGATTTTTGGTGGTGGTGGTGTTAAAATGGCAGATTTTTCTTGAGAGAGAGAGAGAGAAAGTAGAGAGAAACTAGAGAGAAATGTGTGAATTTGTGTGTGTAAAAATGAGGGGGAAATGAGAGATATTAGGCTTATGTAGGGTGGGCCTCTTGGGCCGATTTTAGGCCTCTTGGGCCGGCTTTGGGCTCAAGTTGGGGCGGCCCAATTTGAGTCTTGGGCTTGGATAATAGTTTCTCAAGCCCGTGATGCGTTATTCGGTCGGTTAAACGTCTTTCGCGCGTATAAAAATTAAATCGTTAACGTTTAACTTTTATGTTTTATTTTTGATACAATTCACTATTTTAATTTGACCAATATATTTAAAATACATTATTGAACCTTAAGATATTTATCGATTTCGTTCGGGTGTCGGGCGCGATTTGCGCATTTTCGTTGCGTTTGTTACGTTTTAAGCAAAACGTCTAGGTTTTTCGTATATTATTATTTAATCACAATAATATAGGGTAAATAATTACTATTTAATTTATAAAATAGATTTACATTATTTATGAAAGTGTATCACCAACACCGTATAGATTGTCAGACCTCGTCCGGTTGTTTCGCGTAATTACAGATAAACACATAATCACGTAAGTGTATATTCAAATATACAAGTAATTACAGATATTTAGCCTAATACAAACTAAATACAAGTAATTAGGGTTTCTAGTTAGGTTTAACAATTAACCTAAAGTGTCGGGTGTCACATATACGATACTTAACCACACACGTGATCTAATTATCGTTATTTGGTGCAACCTCGTAACACATTTAGTATTGATAAAAATCAGACAATTGAATTCTCTCCTTTCCTACTACTTACCTCGAAGACGACGTTCAGATATTTATGACTTGTTACCCGAAATACCTGTCGAGACGTCCGTATTAATTAACTCTGATTATAATTAATATTATTTAAAATATCAATTAACTCTGCGACACTACCCCCTAGTGTCGCTACACCTCCTGGCGACAGTAAATTAGTGTCACACAACACACTATTGCGACATAACCTGCGACACTAGCTCTTAGTGTCGCTATGGCAACAGTTGTAACTAACAGTAGAAACTAGCGACACAAGCTGCGACACTAACTCTTTATGTCGCTAAAGCAACAGTTTTAATTCGCGATACTACCACTGCGACACAAGCTGCGACACAAGCCTTGTGTCGCAATGACGAACAGGACAACAGAAACCTTCTAAGATTAACAAGTTTCTGGGTGATTTCAATACCCCAAATTCGAACCAGTTTCAATAAATGACTATCATACACACACAATCCATTCAAAACACATTCAAACTCATTTTAACCCACATAAACACTTTACCCCCACATTTCTCATTTTAAGCTCAATTAAATCTCAATCTTTTATCCTTTATTACTCAAATTAACCTCAATTTTAACAGATGATTTAGGTTCCTTACCTGAAATTGCAAAGAAACACTTTCAACAATCACTTTCCAAGCTTAATTCTTGATCTCCTCTAGTTTTCTTTACTTTCTCTCTTTAAAACACCAAAACACACACACACATATGAACCTGGAGTTGTTTTCTGGTTTCTGGAATATTTTGAAACATGTTTTATTTTAATTTCCCACTAAATTACACAATTAACCCTTAAAAACCGACTTTCTGCCCGACACTGCGACACAAGCTTTGTGTCGCACTGGGCTCTGTGTCGCTACCTGCGACACTAGCCCTTGTGTCGCATAACAGAACACAACTTTTAAGTTTAATAAATTTCGGGGTGTTACAACTTTGGTAGCCACTGTATCATCTCTTTTGCATTAATTTCTTACTCGAAAAACATCTCAAAAGAAAACTCTAGCTTCAAAGTAAAATGACGTTTAAAACTAGGAACCAAATATGTGAATCGTAATCTTTAAGCCACAAATGTATGATTTGGTGGTGGATTTAGATGGTAAACTATAAAATTTGATGTTTTAGTGGGAAAATGAAAATGATGTTCTTTGCAGCTAATACTGTATCTATACATATTTTAGTCCTTCTAATTTATATTTTACACAAAAAGTAAAAAAGAATAAAAAAAATATTACACGTGGTCATTTTTAATGGAGAGTTAACAATTGTTAGTCTAAAATACTGTTAGCTTAACAAGTTTCAAAAGAAATGATCGGTGTAATTAAATTTTGTAAAGAACTACCAGTGAAATTTAGGTAAACTTAAAGGACGATTTGTGTAATTTTCTCATCATTTAATTATACTTAACACACATATATTTTTATTACATCTATATCTATATCTATATATAGTATAAGTTAGATTAGATTCTAGTCATATCGTTATAAAATAAATAAATGGCATAATAAAATTTTAAAAAGCTTTTAATACGATTAAGTAATCTATTTACTCAATTAACTTAAAATCAAATATATATACAATATATTAGGGGTGTTCAATATTTGGTTTAAAACCGTTTAATCCGAATATCGAACCGAATTTGAATTCGGTTTTCGGTTTTTTATTTTTTGAATTTGGTTAAATCGAAAACCGAATTCGAATTTGATTTTCGGTTCGGTTTTGAATTTTTCTAATTCGGTTAAACCGAAAACCGAATTCAAAACCGAATTCGATTTAATAAATATATTATTATTTATATATATTGTGACATCCGACACTTTAGGTTAATTGTTAAACCTAACTGGAAACCCTAATTACTTGTATTTAGTTGGTATTAGGCTAAATATCTGTAATTACCTGTATATTTGGATTACACTTACGTGATTATGTGCTTATCTTAAATTACGCGAAACAACCGGACGAGGTCCGACAATCTATACGGCGTTGGTGATAACTTTTCATAAATAATGTAAGCCTATTTTATAAATTAAATAGTAATTATTTACCCTATATTATTGTTATTAATTAATAATATACGAAAAACCTAGACGTTTTGCTGAAAACGTAACAAACGCAACAAAAATGCGCGAATCGCGCCTGACACCCGAACGAAACCGACAAATATTTTAAGAAGGTTCAATAAAGTATTTTTAAGAATATTGGTCAAGTTAAAATAGTGACTTCGTATCAAAAATAAAATACAAACGTTAAACGTTAACGATTAAATTTTTACACACGCGATTAACGTTTAACCGAACAAGTAAAGTAATACGAAATCGAGGAGCAAGTCACGGGCCCGAGAAGCATAATGGGCCAGGCCCAATATCCGGCCCAGCCCAGCCCAAAACCGGCCCCATGGACCCTCCCCTCCTCTCCCTTTTTAAACCATCCTACTCTTACTTTCCCTCATTTTACACACACAAAAATCACACATTTTCTCTCAAGCTCTCTTCTCCTCTCTCCCAAAAATCTGCCCAAGACCACCACCTGCCACCATCAACCACCATCATCATTCATCACTTTTGAAGGAGAAATCAAGCCAAAACACAAGATCAAGCTCTCCTCATCATCTTTCTCCTCCTTCTCGGTTGGGAAACTTTGTAAGAACTTCAAAACTCTTCTAAAACACTTGAAACACTTCTATAAACACGGTATAATGTTCCCTTAACAAAGAAATGTCCAAAATATAACATAAAAACGTTTTTCATGGCTTAAAATGTTCAAGAACAACACATGCATTTCCGGGCAGAAAAATAGCTCGACTTTGAGAGGTCGTTTCTCCCCCAAAACTTGACCAAAATGGACGATTCAAAAGGCAAAAATTAATTTTAAGAAGTTAGCTTTCATTTCCGAGTGGTTTCATAATTTTTAGAGCCCGTTTGATACCCGAAATGATTTTTACAAAAACATGTGTCCGGGCTGTCAAAAAGGACAGAAATTTCACCTCTCTTATTTTAATCATAACTAGAGATATACACCTCCGAATGACCTGAAACTGACGCCAAAAGTTCACAAATTTTGTTAGGTACAAATGTCGTTTAGATAACTTTTTCTGGAAATGTGTAGATTTTGCCCAGAAATCCGATCTTGTTGCATGTATCCGGATTGGTCACTTTTTGACCTTAGGGAACAAACGGAATTTTTAAAAATACTTAGAAGTACCCAAAAATTCTGGAAAAATTAATTTAGAAAGCTAACATACTAAGTAACAGCATATATTTTTCTTGAATTTTTATTTGAACATTTGGAACCCGAAATAAAATCGACAAAAACTGTCCTGTTACAGGCCCTGTGTCGCAGAAGCCCAGAAGTCTGCGACACAAGCCTTTTGTGTCGCTATAAACCGAATCATCACATTAGCGACACAAGCTTTTGTGTCGCTATAAACCGAATCGTCACATTAGCGACACAAGCTTTTGTGTCGCTATACACCCGAAACGTCACATTAGCGACACAAGACTTTGTGTCGCATAAACCCTTAGTGTCGCATAAACCCTTTGTGTCGCATAAACCCTTAGTGTCGCATATAGCGACACTAGCCCAGTGTCGCTAAAAACACAAAAATCGATACGTTTTCCTTAAAGCAAACAACTCGACCCCAGCCAGGGGCTCTGCCCCTTGGACCCTGCCAGGGGTTGCCACCCCTTGGACCCCGATACCAGGGGCGCTGCCCCCGGACCCCCGTCATTAATGGGCTTCGCCCATGCCACACTGATTAATTACCCATAACTGGAAAGTAGAAATAAACGTAACATAATTAATCAAAAGCTGTGTTTTCACAAAATATCACCAACGGCCTGTACATGTTTTTCTAAGCACAAACGATAACTGAACAATTGGACATTTCTAATTGTGTGAACTTATTTTAGGTGGACATTAACCCTCCACCTACACGATTAACTTAGGTGGACATTAACCCTCCACCTACATGATTGGATTAGGTGGACACTAACCCTCCACCTACATGATTGGCTTAAGTGGACATTAACCCCCACTTATACAATCACTATAGATGGTCTTTTGAGACATCTACTTACACAGCCTTATACGTTTAGGACGTTAGAAGGTTGCATTCGAAAAACACGATTTGCTTACCATTTGCTACTTGCTTGCTGATATCAGGTGAGTTTCATAGCCCCTTTTTACTTTTTCTAACAGGGGTGAGAATACATACAACTGCTTTTACACTGCTATTTTCATGTGAACACAAGTACAAAACTCGATATATTGGTTGCATGAGTTATTTTACTAATCCTGAAGTCCCCCACATCATAGTTTGTTAGTATCGTTATAGCGTGAATGTTAATGAATAGTACTATTTGGGATTGACTCCCCCCGTCCGGGTTAGTAGCGCTAACTTGTCAAACGGACGCATTATCATTTGTTCTTACGAGTGTTGGATTAGGCACTCGCTGGGAGGCACCCCGATCGTGGCACTTGATTGTGACCCGACACCACAGTTAAGCTCGAACTATGAGCTCATGGCAACAATATACACTATCTTTACATTTTTGTAATACATTACCTATCATTGTTGAATGATACAAACAGAAATCTTGTGTTCCATACGATGTTATATCAACTGTTTACAAACCTATGAACTCACCAACTTTATGTTGACCTTTTAGTATGTATTTCTCAGGGAACCAACCACAGTAGGCTTGCTTTTGGAGGGAGATAGCTCGAGTCGCATACTTTTCACAAACATCAGAGATTAGCTTGCATTATATTATGTTGAAATCTTGTACTAGATGTGTACTCTACTTTTGGCAAAACTTATGTAAACATTTTAACTATGTAATGTAATGATTTTTGAAACGTCTCATATAGAGGTCGTTTGTTGTAATTCTTGTGTTGTGATATTTGATTTGGTCGGCGCCCCCAACGCAACACCCTATCTTCCGCTGCCACGTGTCTTGGGGGTGCGACATATATATATATATATATATATATATATATATATATATGTGTGTGTGTGTGTGTGTGTGTGTGTGTGTGTGTGTGATTTTTCGAATTCGATTGAAGACTTGAAGAGTTTAACATTTTGAAAACTTAAATATTTTAGCTACCATGTGTTTGTGAAAAATATTTTTTTTTTAAACATTAAAATTCACATACATTGACAGTTTTATGTTTTATAAACTCGAATTTGGCTAACACATAACAATTATTAATAGTTATATTTATATAATTTGTATCGTATAATCGTGCATATTTCATAGTTTTGTATGTTGAAAGGTGTTTTTGAAAAAATGTTAAGTTTTTCGGTTTTAACCAAAACCGAACCGAATTTAGTTTTCGGTTCGGTTTCGGTTCGGTTTTCAATTTGAATTCGATTTTCGGTTTTGCTAAAAAAAATTCAAAACTAAACAACCCGAACCGAATAAATCGAAAAAACCGTAAACCAAACTGATGAACACTCCTACCATATATCAATATCAAATTATCCTAAATATTGACTTAAAGATTACATTTAATTACTAATGACCATTTAGAGTAATTCATTAATTTCAAAATAAAATCTCACTTTCCTTCAACATCCTTTATTCCTTTTATGAATTTTATGTGTGATTAAATTTACTTTTAAGTAAAATTTGGACCAAATATACTCCATCTTCTTTTTTTATAGATAAAAATAAAAATAGATAGATTTAGTATAACATGTGACTATTTGAGTGTGTTTACGTGTGTGTGAAAAGAACCCATCTGTATCTGTAACTTACTATTATAATATTATAAAATTAATTAATAAATAAAGTAAATATAAAGTAAAGATGATGCATCAGCAGAACAGTATAGAGATGAGGAAGAAGTAAATATATACATGGCCATAGCTCATTAACCTCTGCTCTCACAACTACACCATTTTCTGCAGTCAAATTTCTGGACCCCACCACCATCATTAACTACCCGACGAGTTAACCGACCCGATTCACCACCCCTCCATTACAATATCATTCAATTCACACAGATCTCTCATTTATCATCTCTGTGTGTGTGTTTTCTCAAACTTCAAAGATTATATGCATCAAAATTTGCATACCAGATGATAAAAATGTTAATTCTTGTATGAATTATTACAAGTAATTTCCATTTAATTTACTCCCTCATGGCTACTTCCTTCTGTTCATCATCTTCTTCTTCTTCATCAATCTCTAATTCCCTTTCTCCTCATCCTCATCCCCCTTTCACTCCTGTAAGTACTTTTTTTAGCGTTATAATTTCTTTTTGAAAAAAAGTACTTTCTTTTTATTATTGTTTTTATTTATTATTATGCAGATACAAGAATGTGAAAGAGAAGGTAAAGAAGAAGATGAATTATCATGTGACCAAACCAGCGTAAAAGCAGCAACAACACCAAGCGATTATTCAGAAATCAACAACGATAATTACGTTCATCAACCAACACCGCTTCACTCAAAAACCGCAACCAAATCATCCAAAAAGAGATCCGAATCATCATCTTTCGATGACAAATCAGTCTCCTGCAACAAATGCCGACCAAGTGTTCGAGAAAAATTCTCAGTCGTACCACTCGACACCACAATCGCCGGTCGTCACTCCATCACCAGCCCCAACGGTTTATTCAAATCCATCTTCTCATCTCTCGTGAAAAAGAGCCCGAGATCCACGTCATCATCGTCGGAGACGTTGACTCCGGTGGCTGCAAAAGAAGAACAATGGAAAGGTGCTGTTGCTGAGCTGTCACATAAACTCATTCAAGCTACTAAAAAACGTGATGAAGCTATTCTAGAAGCTTCTAGATTAAAATTCTCAATGGCTGAACTTGAGAAGAAACTCAACAAGCTTGAAGTATACTGTTATAATCTCAAATCAGGACTTGATGATTGTACAAATAAATCAACTCCAATTATGAAACATGAACCGATCAAAATTGGCGATCATGATAAGGTGATCGAGCATTTTTTAGTGTCCGTATCCGAATCGAGGTCATCGATGAGGCATCTCAGCCGTTCGTTAACCGTACAGCTCCCGCAAATAGCGGGAGGGAAGCTTTACGATCGAATTCAGTTACTTCTTCAACCGTATGATATCAAAGTTTCGGTATCAACAAACCCGAGAATCTTGCTTTTGTACCTTGAAGCGCTTCTCAACAGAGCGTTTTTCGAAGATTTTGAATCGCCCGGGTTTCAGAAATCCGGGTCGAATCATACACTTAACCCGATCCACCGATGTGAAGAGAATTTCAAATCGTTTTTACGTTTAAAGGAGTTAAGTTGGGAAGAGGTTTTGAACAAAGGGACTAAACAGTTTAGTGAGGAGTTTAGTAAATTTTGTGATCGGAAAATGAGTGAAGTTGTGAGTATGTTGGGGTGGACCCGGGCTTGGCCCGAACCACTTTTGCAAGCGTTTTTCGGTGCATCTAAAGCGGTTTGGTTGGTGCATTTATTAGCGAATTCTGTTCATCCGGGATTACCTATTTTTAGAGTGGATAAAGGGGTTCAGTTTGATTCGATTTACATGGAGGATATGGGTGGGGATAAGGTGAAAAGGTTCATGTCACCTACGGTTCGAGTCATGGTCGAGCCCGGGTTTTACATCTATGGGAATGTGGTCAAGTGCAAAGTCATATGCAGGTACCATAGCAACAATGGGTTTATAAATGTTTCTCCAAATAGTAACCCTTTATGAACATTATTTAGTTGTATTTTGGAATAGTGTTTATTGTTTGCCTTTTGGGGTTTCTAGGGTCAACTAAAAAGTGCTTTGTTTTTTTAATTGGAGATAGTTGTGTTTTGGATATTATAATTATTTAGACTTAGATTAGATTATTATGGGTCAAAGTGAAAAGGGTGTGTGGTTCTTGTTGGTTTTGTCTTGCACATTTGTTCTTGTTGATGATGAGTCTAATTGGCTTTTTAAAACCCTAGGCTTTAATAAAGTGCTTTAAATTGGAATCCAAATAGGGTGAGATATGATGATGGTTTACTATTGGACATTTTTAGATGTTTGACTTGGTTCGTTTCCTTTGTCTTTTCTTTTGGTTTGAAATTGTTCATCGGTTAAAGAAAGATCCCTTTTTTCTTATCACAAAAATGAAACATAATGACAAATTTGGTACTGGCTTCATTCCAAAATGCTGCTTTTCTCTATCATGAACTTGCATTAATTTGAAATGTGTACGTAAATTTAGTCGTAATAAACAATTACTCCAAAAATGATATAGATCAATAATTGCATTTTAATATATATATTATTGTTAATAAGGTTGTTTGAGAACTGTGCTTGGAGGATCTTTTGAGTCAAACCCCAATAAGAAAAACACTAAGAAATGTGTCTTTTCTTAGGCTAATGTTTGGTGTGGTGGATTTGAAAGACAAATTGCCATATACATGAGACAATATCTTGAATTGGAATCTTGTGAATGTGCGTATTGGATAGGATAGAGTGCTTAGAATATCTTGAGCTTCGATTTTTGTTCGATCTTGTACCTGACTTGATTGTATTGTAGTTTGAATTTTCATATCGAGTGGTTCTTTCAATCATTTTTTAAAGTTATTGTCTAACATAAGTTTTATTTATCATTCTCTCAATTTAACGATAAACACAAACACAAACACAAACGCAATATATATGATATATTTCTTAAATAATAACAAAATATTTGATCAAATTGATATCGTACATGTATTATATGCACTAATTTTTTAATTTAATAATCAGAAAGAAATGATAAATAAGTTTTGTGGGGCTTGGTCGAGAGAGACGGGTCAAGCCCATTGGGAACACACCCGCTGCGTAAAGGACGCCATGGGCTTTGTAAAAGAACATGATTTTCGTTGTCAAAACTTTATGTGAATTATTTGATGTTATCTTTTACCATTTGCGATTCAAATTCAGTATTATTTTTCTAATATATTAATTTGATAATTTGATTATCAAACGAATTCATCAATCATCATCAGTAATACAGTCATTATTAATTAATGAATGTCGCTCAACAATGGCAACCACTTGGATTTGGACATCACAAATTTACAATTAATTTTTTATGCGAAACATTAACAATTAACAACGTGGTATTAACAATTACTTACAATATTACTCATATAATTTTAGGTTTGAGTTCTAAAACGAATGAATTAGTGAAACACATAACAATATCTTTTTGAAATGATTAAAATTTTTATTTATCCATAAGATTTTCTAAGCACTAATTATCTAATAAAAAATATATTTTTATTTATCCTAACTAAAACCTATTTATCTTCTTAGTGGTTTGAGGATATATTTCTTCTGCAAATCCTCTTTTGATAAAACACTGCGAGTTTGACGAGATAACACGATTTTGACATCATTAAGAAAAGTACAACTAAACAACCTCTTTCCCAATCTGAATAAAGAAGCTGAAGGGCATATTGGTCATTTAAACACAACAATCGATGACGGCGTCAAGCAACTTTCTCTGAACCACCCACCCGACCCGATACGACCTTTTACCGAATAAGATGAAGTTTTACCTTAAAGATCATACGGGTACGGGTCATCAACGTCGGGTTACACACAAGTCAAACCAAATTCACTTTCATACCCCTCTTTCAGTTTACGTTTCACGACTATTTTTTGTTTCTCTCTCATCATTGAACCACCATTTTTGAAGAATACAACTGATTGCTACGATCTGGGTTTTCTTTTCAACTTCGAAGTTTTTGTTCGATCGATTCACGCACTGAATTTAGCTTCTTGAGAATCAAATATGTCGATGTCTGATTCAGATACGTCGTCTCAAGGAGGCAACGAATATAAAAATTTCAGACAAATTACTCGTGATCGTGAGTTTCTCTTTTCTATCTATTCGATTTTTGTAATTCGATATGTATTTATTTCAAGTTCAGTTATGGTTGTGATCAGGATTGGTTAGGTCTTACAAAAGCTGAGTGTAATTATTTTGATTGAATTAATTATCGATGATGTGTGGCACTTATGAATTTTTGTTATTGAGTTTAATTTAAGTTATTAGACGATATAACGCAGTTATGGGTGTAGGTTCGCATAGAAGAAGGTTTATTGTAGGTTTACTAGACATAGAGATACATATTTCAGATAGTTATACCGAGGAGAAATAATATTCATTTGCAAACACCTAATGTGTGAAATTAGAGTTGAATCAGATGAGGACTTAGAATTCGAAAAGTTACGTGTTAAGATATTAGTGTTGCCAACTGACCTCAAAGTTGCATTATTCATTTCATGGTTCGAAAGGCTAGTTGCAATATTATGTTATCTTGGTTTTAGTTTTAACACCAGATGAAACAACTGGCAATGTTCTGCAATAGTCTTGCAAAATTGTTACAACCTTGCGCGTTTGCAAACTGACACTGACAAAATAGGATAAACTCATAAACCTCATTACGTGCTTCGATCGGTTTTAATCTTAGTACTACTCCTGAAGTTTGAGTATATGATTGTTGTTTGGATTGGTTTAATAAGGTTGTAATTTTCGGTGTATGAAGGTTTAATAAGGTACTGTAGTAGTTCTTGGTTTCACGTAATGATATAAGATGCTTTAAGGTTTCAGATACATTAGAGTGCTCATTTACAATTTCATTATATCACAAGAACATCTCTATAACAAGGGGATTCACTAACAAAATTATGCACGAAAACACCAAATTTGGTGTTTTGGTGTAAAATTGCATCTCTAATCAACCACCAAATTTGGTGCAAATTTTTACGTACACCAGATTTTTGGAGATTCTACACCAAATTTGGTGTAAACCAAACATTACACCAAATGTTAGTTAGTTTCATTAACCATTGAATAGAAGGTTTAATTTTAAATCTTTAGCCCTATCAAATATTGAATACTGATTAGTTCATATTTGTATTAAATGTTTGTATCAAATGTTTGTATCAAAAAATGAATTTAGTTAATGCAAATTATTGTAGTGAAAACCAAGTTAGGGGTAAATATTTGGTGTATATATTGCGTTAAAAACCAAATTTGATGTTTGGTACAATTCTCTTTTTACACTAAATTTGATGTAACCTTTGGTGCATACATTGGAAATGCCCATATAATAAGGGGATTCGCTAACAAAATTAAGCAAAGGAGATGAATTATAACTTCAACAGTTTTAATTATGAGAAGGAGTGTCTACATCTTATCTCCCCCATACCCCGTAGATGCGGGATTGGGTATTGTTGTTGTTGTTGAATGTCACAAGAGGATATTGGATTTTTTCTATAGTTCGTCTGATCTACCAACTAATTAAAGTGAAGTTGAATTGGATAAGTCTTGAAAACCTGAGCTTTCCATTATAATATGTTAATGATTTTCACATTTAGATGCTTAGGAGTTCATTATGTGAAATGGATAGTTATGAGTTTCTACTACCAGGTAAGAATATCTTCAATTGAGCACCTACACGGCTACACCTGCATGTCACATGTCTTCAGTAAATTTGGCTTTGTTGGAGACCTATATTCTCAGTTGATGAGTAAAAACCCGAAAAACAAAAGAATCTCTAGAATAGGAATCCTACTTCGTACTAGTTGTAGTAGACTAACATCAAGTTCAGATTGCATTGCTTAATCCTTAAGATAATAGTACCTTCTTAAAATGTTCGACCGGGAGTTATTTTATAATTATGAAAACAGTCGTACATAAAATAAGGAACACAATTGATTGTGTTAAAAGTGACAAATGTGATTAGTCCTTTCTTACGTAATGCCTATATTAATAATTCAGGATTGCTACAAGGTATCATCCTGGAACAAAACATCATAGCACTTTTTGTACAAGATTATAGTCTGTCTAACTAAAAATCGTTGCACTTTTTGTTTAAAAACATAATATTACGTAATGGGATACCTTGGTCTGAATAGCAAAACCATCAACTAGAGAAACATGTGGATGCTTGACATGGCAAACCATACGTGATTGATTTACAAAGACTGTACAGTTCACCATTGAGATAAGATGAAAGAACCGCCAGTTAACAGATATATCCATCGTGGAGTTCGATAAACCTTACAATGTCAATATTATAAGTTGTCACTAGTTTAGAACATAGGTCTCCTGAGGTCATCGTTGTCATGTCTAATATCATTGAAGTTTTAAACAGCATTGTATGGTGTGCAAGTGAACCATATCTGACATGAGAGCGACTGTCTCTTCTAATAGTCACCTCTCAATAGCATGGCTGTGCCTTCATCCTGTGTAGAATTTAGGTTGCAATAGCGGATACTGTCCTTTCTACTAACCTATTTAAGCCGTGAACAATGCTTTATGTGTTGTGGCTAAGAATTTCTCAGGAAGACTATACTAGTATATCATTTGCTCCAGTGCAGAAAGTGTATCTTAATTTCTGACCAAGATATCACGTGTCTAGATCTGTTCCGAACAATACAAAAAAGAGCCCAATAGTCATGAGGTAAAGATTTATTCTCCTAGATAATGTGGTCCAAGAAAAGGTTAAACAATAGCCTGTGATAATCCATCACTCCCTGGGTCTTGCCAGGTGTTCTATGGAGTCGGGGTCGACCTGCCAGGTCATTAAAGGTGGCTTGGTCCCTTGTATTAAAAAAATAAACAAAAATGATTGCAGTTGTGTGCTATGATACCCGAGGACTGTTATTACACAAAATGATATGAGTCTCCAACTTTTAATGCTACTGTTTACTTTATTAGAATCGAACTTTCACACATACAAGAAAACACTATTATTGTCCTTCCTGTTGATTATATTTCTCTAAATATCTGTTCACTATTTAAATAAGTCTTCTGTCATGGTTATAGTTAGTCACTTAGTTGTGTGGTTGTGTGTTGCCGTGAGGGAAGGGGATATGCTAGTTGATCAAAGCTGCAGTGCATAAATTGTTAAGCGTTGTATTACTCCGTTCTTCTGTCATGGTGCATCTTAGTAATCGCTTCCCTCTTCGGTTTTGATTAGCGAGCTTTGAATTCACCAAGGATTGAATTTATCATTTAGAATTTTATAAAATTGTATATCCCAAACTCATTATTTGGGTTTGAATATAGTTAACTATCAGATTAGCTAGTTTTATTGAGTTATCGTTTATTGGTAAATCTGTTTTCAAGACTATATCATTTGATTCAATTTGTTATTTCCAACGTGCAGGCTTATTGTATGAAATGCTCAGATCGGCAAAAAGAACGGATTCAAAATCAAATTGGAAGGTATGCAACCTTGTAATCACAATGTCGTTGGTCTTAAATTTGTTGTGACTAGTTGTTTTTTCAACATCCAGCGATCATATCTTGCAAACATGAAATATCATGACTACACTTAGTTATAGTTAGAGTTGGTCAGATGTGGTAAGGTTATGCCTTAGGGTAAGAATATCAAATATAACTAATCTTTAATGAGAACATGTTTTTGAATCCTCACCTTATAAATTCTTAGTGTTTGCACTTGCCGAGCTGGACTATGACACCAGAAAGCAACAAATGGAGTGCTCATAGTTGGTGTTTTCGACCTGTATAATCCCATCGACGGATGAATCAACCTAAGACGAACATTGAAGTTGACGATGAATTGGAGATTTACAAATACAGGACTATTGATATATAAATTGGAAGCCGCCATATTTCAGTAGTTTCCTTCATTCAGGGTCTTATTCATCTTGTATCTGAACACCTGCTGGTTACTGCTACTTTGTACAATTGCAAATATCTATAATAACTAACTCTTACTACTTTTTTGGGGGTTTGTGGTAGGAATCTGTCATTGGCTAGTCATTATATCGGCATAGTTTTTGTGTCAAGTCTTATAAATTGTCTTCTTCATGACCAAAGTGGATCTGGGTCTACCTCAGTTCGTTTATAATTAATAAAGGCATAAAGTACTCTCTTGATCTCTTTTTGTGGAGAGAATCTTCAGCTATTAAACACGAGTTCTCATCCACATACTCTATAGTTAGGTTGCTGGTAGATCATAATAAACTCATACACATATTTTAGTGTGATTATGTGGTAATAGTCAGTAACCACATCCATTTGGTGGATAAGTAGCAGTACTCATAAGGGCCACTGTTACTAAAGATGATGCTAGACAGATTAGGATCGAAAATACAGTGTCTTTATCCTGGGAAAGTGGGAAGGGCTGTGAAGCTGCTTCAGTCCTCCCTGGACCAGGGTTTTGTATAGTAAATACGTTAGGTTGCAGTGGAATATGTTTTCTTGTCTGGAATTCTGTATTCAGCTATTATCCTTGCTGCGGATCTTTTGATTAATTGCACTATGTTGGCTTTTGGACTTCTCCGTTCATGTATTATATTGACAGTGAAAGGTAAGTTATCAGTGGTGTAGTTAACTTGGTAGTTTTTATTTTGTTGAATAAATAGTTTATATCTTATGACAAATATTCGTATATATTTTATTTTTTCTTCAATTTTTATGTGTCTGATGCTTGTCTGGTTAGGTACTGATCATGGACAAAGTGACTGTTAAAATTATGTCATGCTCATGCAAGATGGCAGACATCACAGATGAAGGAGTATCATGTAAGACGTAAAAGGCTTTTCTCAGAAAATTTGAATTATTTGTTTTTGGTCCTTAGTATAAATGTGTAATTCATGTTGGCCTCCCTTATAGTGCTTGCCACTACTTCATCAACCTACTTATATCTGGTTTTTAACATCCTCACCTCTTTTATAACAATCCGGGAGGCTGAAGCATATCTTAAACACTCCTTGTCTACAATCTTTAGCAACACCTCTAAAGTTGCATATCATGTCAATGGAATTAGTATTTTAAGTCCTAACCATCTCTGTTGATGGACAGAGTCATAGAGCTAAAATTTCACTACAATATGACCATCATACTTGATTACGTTTGAATCATGATGAATTACTTCTAAATCATGATAAGTAGCAATGATGTTAATTGCCTCTGTCAGTTACATGACATTATATTTCCTTTCTTCAGTGGTGGAAGACATAAACAAGAGAAGACAACCACTGCCTACTATGGATGCAGTGTACTACATCCAGCCTACAAAAGAGAAGTATAGATTCTTCCCCCTGTTTTCCTTTCTTTTCTTACTCTTTTACAAGTGATATAATTTGAATTATAATACTTGGATGCTCTCCTCTTTTCCTAAACCTTACTACGGTCGTCATATTTTCTTTCTCACTCTTCCGTTTTAATTTTTTCCCAAGAGGTTTTTCTTTATCTCATGCTAAACGTCATCGCCAGCTCTTTGTCCATGACTCTGTTACTAATGAAATTCAATTGCAAATCTGATAAAAGTATTTTATTATCAGCAAAGTAGATTTAAAATTGTATTTTGTCACATTTGTCTAGAACACCAATATTTAAGACTATGACTAGTTCGTGGAACTCCTCCACGTATGTACAAAAATGAACCATTTGATATGGGGTTGGCGATATTATCTTTAAGCATGGCGCTCCTTAAGAAATCACATGTCTGCTCTGGTTACTGTAATTGTTTGGCTTTGATGATAATATGTACAACAATAATTGTTCCGTCGTCCAAGCCCTCTCTGGTTTGGAGCATCTTACTTTATTTCTCCTCACGTGCTTCTGTTAAAATGCAGTGTTGTTATGCTCGTGTCTGACATGGCTGGAAGAACACCTCTTTATAGAGAGTATGTGAAATATCATATGCCTTCTTTCATATTTCTTCTTTTCATCTCATCTTGTATGGCATTTATATCTTCTTATGCTCCTCAATATTTGTTTTCTTTCTCCAGTGCCTATGTCTACTTCAGTTCATCAGTTTCAAAAGAATTGGTTAATTACATAAAAAAGGAGCAAAGTTTAAAATCACGTTTACGTGCAATGAAAGAGGTTTGTCTCATCTATGATCTTTATTTTTGTAAACCAAATTGATTTTATTTTGACTTTGAAGGGAATTTGCAGATGAACTTGGAGTACTTCGCCATTGATAGCCAGGTACTGATGCTGCTAAAGTATCTTTGCTTTTAGTTATAAGCTTCTTATTTTTAAGGAAAAACAAGAAAGAAGTAGCACCTCAGAAATAGTATTTTAGGGATATGGGCTGTGACTGGTTTGAGCCGTCACTTTTCCAGTAGTTGACTTTGACTGTATCTGTGTGCATTTGGTATAGGGTTCCACCACAAATTTTGATAAATCGACCATAATTGTGCATTAATGTTCTGTACTGTACACATAAACAATGCACAGTTGTGGTGAATCTATCAAAATTTGTGGTGGAAATATCACTACCCTTTGGTATATACCTTTGATTATATATTTCCTGAAAGATACCTAGTAGATTCTAAGGTTTGGAAGATTTTTGCTTTTAGTTACTTAATAAGCTGCTCTTTCTTTTATTCTTAAAGTTAAAAGCAAGAAAGATGTAACACCTCAGAAATAGTATTATTGATATGGTCTGTGACAGTTTTGAGCCATCACATTTCCAGTAATAGACTTTGGCTGTACCTGTGTGCATTTTGCTCTTTAGCAGATCTACCTATGGTTATATGTTTCCTGAAAGATGCCAAGTAGATTTTAAGGTTTGGAACTTATAAAAGAATGTCATATCCTTAGAAACGGATTCCTATTTCTGCTAGTGCGTGCTATAATAGCAATAGCTAAGCTGTTTGTAGTCATGCCTGGGTCTTAAAAGTGATACTTTTGCTCATAGGCAGTTCTGTAAAAAGTTCATTTAACTTGGGCATATATTCTTTGAGATCAAGTGGTTGGTCAAAATAAATAGATACAACTTTTATATACTCTGTTGCGGTTTTGACTAGCTAAGTTTTATACAATACAGTGTTTTATAACTGATAACACAATGGCTTTGGAAGAGCTTTATGGGAATGAGGAGATGTCCCGGAAAGGAGATGAATGTTTGAATTTGATGGCCAACCGTATTGCCACTGTCTTTGCTTCATTATTGGTATGTGATCTTGTTTTAGTTTTCTTTCCAATTTTATCAATCTTGCTTTTAAAATAGCCGAAGCTTATATAAGCTCTCCTCAGGAGTTTCCGTTTGTACGTTACCGTGCTGCCAAATCCCTTGATCCTACCACAATGACTACTATTCGTGATTTGATCCCTACGAAGCTCGCTGCAGCTGTTTGGAATTGTCTTATGAAGTATAAATCTCTCAAAAACTTCAACTTCCCTCAGACAGAAACGTGCGAGTTGCTCATTCTGGATAGATCAATAGACCAGGTTTTATGTGACTTGGTTTTAATATTCTTACTGTGGTCTATTGTTATTAATTTGTCTTCTTAGCATTTTATGGTTTTTTCTTTTTGTAGATTGCTCCTATCATTCATGAATGGACATACGATGCCATGTGCCATGATTTACTTAATATGGATGGAAATAAATATGTTCACGAGGTTAGTCTATGATTCTGGGCATGGATTGTTCATTGAGTTTTGTCTTTTGTTAGTATACATCAAGTAATTATACTACTTAGGTTGCAAGCAAAACAGGTGGCCTTCCTGAAAAGAAAGAGGTCCTGCTGGAAGATCATGATCCTGTATGGCTAGAGCTCCGCCATTCACATATAGCAGATGTACGTCTCATTTGGTTTCTCTATTTTAGTTCTGAGCAGATGCTTTTAAATGGTTTCTGATCAACTGTGTACTGTCAGGCTAGTGAGCGGCTGCATGATAAGATGACGAGCTTTGTGTCAAAGAATAAAGCTGCACAAATGCATGGTTCAAGGTCTGGTTACATATGCTAATTTTATTTTTTAATTTTAATATTATATGCTTCTATAGAATATAAATACTCTAACAAAGATGACCTATTATGTTAAGGCATGCAATAAACTATGAAATGTTGATGATAAATAACTGTTGCTCAGTTGGATATTTTAGATTGGTAATATGACTAAAGATTGAATTTCTTTGGTTTCTTATGCTTGTAATTACAGGAAATCAAGTAGTGTTTACTAGAATATAGGTTTTACCACCACAATGTTGCAGCTAGCTTATATTATTGCAAGCAATAAGCCCACTGTAAAGATGTGTGTGGCTTACAAGGTTTGCATGGAACGATGCAGCATATTAGCTCATAGAGGCTGATTGGCTGCTACATTTCCCCTCTAATTGGAGTCAACCTAGTTCCTTCCGTTTGGATTGAAAGTGTTTTAGTTGTGATTATGTTTTCAGTTCAATGTAGCATGAACTTTGAAATTGCACACCAACTAATTTCATATACAAATGTCACATCTGGACTTTTGTTAGTTGATTATTTTTAATATAAATATAAACAGTTTGGTTGGATATTGTTATTTAGCTAGTATACTAGATATTAACCTGCATTATAATTGTTATAAAGACCTATATTCACTTTCACGCCGTGGACTATGCTATGGCAGCCATAAGGCTTCAGTAATCGAGCTACGTCATATATATTTTTCTATTTCAGTGTTCCAATCTGTTGCACTCTTCTATTTACCACAAGCTTAATAGGCATAGTAGTTAGTAATGTGAACCTTTGATATTCTTTAACAGAATCCTGTATAATGTCAACATTCCTCCATCAAATAATGTACGTTGTTAATCATTAGAACGTCTTAATGTCGTGAAAGTATTTGATCAAAATAACACAAGTAATGTGTCTGTAATATGGCCATAAAGGCTGGCTCACTTTAACTTTTACTTCCTACAATGCACAATTTAGTACTGACATTTTGTAAAACTTGATTGCGAATATCTTTGTTTTTCTGCGTAGAGGTGGGAGTGAGTTGTCTACTCGAGACTTGCAAAAGATGGTCCAAGCATTGCCACAATATAGTGAACAGATCGACAAACTATCCCTCCATGTTGATGTAAGTTCACGGAAAATTTACTTTTTTAATGATGCTCTATGTTACTAATGTGACTTTAGAAACTCTTTTTTTCATTAATTGACATCTACTTTAATTATCAACCAGTGCTTCTTGATTCAAACATTTCTCTTAAAATATTGTCATGGCTTAGAAAAAAGAAGTGTAATTTATAAGTGTCACAGATATTGCATTAAGGAACAAAGAAGATTATTAATGCAATTGTTGTAATTGTCGACGGATATAATTGATGCAGATTGCTGCCAAGATTAACAAAGTTATTAGGGAGTCAGGGCTTAAAGAAGTGGGACAACTAGAACAAGACCTTGTGTTCGGAGATGCAGGAACTAAGGAGGTTATCAACTTCCTTAGAACAAAACCAGTAAGTAATGGTTATCTAGTGGGATCAATAGCACAAACACCTTCAACGTTCTAATACACATTTGTATTTTGTCACATATAAAGCATGTCTTGATTCATATATTCCTGAGATGCCTCTTCGTGTAGGATGCTCCTCGTGAAAATAAATTGCGATTATTAATGATCTATGCTGCTACTCATCCAGAGAAGTTTGAGAGTGATAAACTTACAAAGTTAATGGAGGTAAGGCTTTTAATTGTTTTGCAAATTAATGTGTACATTTTATTTAATAGTTATTTTATGAAAATTATGCTACGAGTATCTACTTGAATTTCATAATTAAGTGTTTGGTCGCAGTAAATGTGGTCAATAGATATGGGTATCTACCATCTTTCTCTCTGGAGCTTACCTTATTTCTATATGTTCACCAGTTAGCAAGACTTCCTTCTGATGATATGAATGCTGTATACAACATGAGATTTCTTGAGGGATCATCAGATGCCAAAAAGAACTCAATTGGAGCCTTCTCTTTAAAATTTGATGTTCACAAGGTATATGCAAGGTTATATTATATGAAATCTGCCGCCTGTTGTTACTTGTATATCTGAATTCCGTCCTTTCTTTCGTGTCAATGCAGAAGAAGCACGGCTTAAGAAAGGATCGTGCTGGTGAAGAATCAACTTGGCAGTTATCACGGTTTTATCCTATGATTGAGGTACGCGACTGTAGAGTTTGAGGTTCATCCAAGCATTTCTCATTGACGAGGAGGAAATATTCTTTCTTGATTGAGAAACTAAATCTTACACCATCTTTCAGGAACTAATTGAGAAACTTATTAAAAATGAACTACCAAAGAATGATTATCCTTGTATGAATGATCCAAGTCCCACTTTTCATGGGAGGTCACAGTCTGAGTCAGCAAAAATGGTTGAACCTCCACCTGCTCATTCAATGAGATCTAGGCGAGCAGCAACATGGGCCAGACCTCGAGATTCTGAGGATGGATATTCTAGGTATGCGTCATTGTAGCTGTTGCATTTTTTATGAAATGAAAAATAAGAAAACGTTGCTGTAGTTCCATTCTGAGGCTTTTTTTTCTCTGTTGCAGTGATTCCATTCTAAGGCATGCATCTAGTGATTTTAAGAAGATGGGTCGACGTGTTTTTGTGTTCGTTGTTGGCGGTGCAACTAGATCGGAGGTAGGTTTTCTATTATTTCCAGGAATGTGCAGTTTTTATAACAAACATGTAGAAACTTACATTTCGTCCTGTTCCTCTTAGCTGCGGGTTTGCCACAAGTTAACCACCAAGTTGAAGAGAGAAGTTGTTCTAGGTTCATCTAGTCTTGATGATCCAACACACTTCATTACGGTCAGTAACTTCTCTCTTTATTTATTTTAAGTTCATGCCTTAAGAAAAAGAACCGTGATATTTGTATCTGCATTTCGTGATATTGCTGGATATCTTCCGTCATTTGCTAAATAGACAAATGTATGAACTCTTTATATCATATTAAATTTGCAGAAACTGAAGTTGCTGACTGCAAATGAACTCTCGTTGGATGATCTTGAAATTTAGGGATTCATTTGTGTAGCGAAAGCAGTGGTTACGTGGTTTTCGGTTTGTAATCATATATCCCAGCCTCAACTTCCATTATTTTTCTACTATTTGACAACTGATGTAATATGCGTCCCAGTTAACCCTTTCATGTCAGTTCACTCAAACTTCTTGTGCCAATCCAAGATGCATAAACTTCAGATTTCTCCTCTAAAAATGTCTCCCCTCCACCTTTTGCAAGTGTGTTTGCTTTGATGGGATCAATTGTCCATCAAAACTAGTATATATATATATATATATATATCATTGATTTTACACTCTTTTATGCATTTTATCTATCATGTAAACGTAAGTATTGGCTTTTGAGCCAAACATCATATGCGTATTCCATTCTTTATTGGTCGATTTCTGCTTAATTTTGGTCGGAGATGGCCTAATAGAAACTCAGCTCATTGTCATTTCCATTTCCAGCTCACATTACATGACTATCATTTCGATTTTGCTACATCAAATCTACTGCAAGTTAACTTCTTTTACATTAGTATTTCATTTGTGTATTTCTTTTTACGTACCATGTCATTGGAAATTTATTGGATTGTTAACTCGATATTATACTATCTATACATTTTCCATCTAATAAAGTTAATACTCAAAAAGTGTTTTAAATATGACGTATGTATATGTATGATGTATGATGTATGATTGTAACGGTGTTATTTAGAATTAAAAGGATTCTGTTAACAAAAGAAGGAAAAAGATATTACCAAAAGAAAACAATTCCTAAAAGCATGAAAATAGGCCATCCAAGGAGGAGACAATATTAGCTGGCTAGCTTGGAATAGAATAGCAACCAAACTAACCCATAGGTAAGAAAGAAACCCACTACAACTACAAAGTAGTACTCCTACCAAGTAGCATTATTTTGATTCCAAATACATCACATTTTCATCTTTTATTATTGGTGGTGGCCCATTCAGTCCGTACAATTTTGGTGGACCAATTTTACGTAAAGGTCGACTACTCAACCATACTTGCTTTGTTTCCTTTCTTTTTGTATTTGCCATTTTCAAATTTTGAAATTTCATTGGGGTTGGGCCTACTGTGAAATTAGTACCAAATGTGTACCATGGATCGTATTCTTGACTTTTTCAATAGATGAAATAATTCATTTATTGTAATCGTACACCCAAAGGTTTGGGCCAATTAAGGTCGAGTACATTGACTATACGAAGATTTCTATCATATATTTGATACCCTTTTGTTGAAACATCATTTCTTGTTGAAACTGTGTTTGGGCCAAACACAGTTGAATTATCCCTGTAGCTATACACCTCTTACATACTGTTTAGTAAGAAACAAATGGTGTAGCATAATATTGTCCTAATTATCATAACATTTATATTTATTGCTATATTTACACATTTGATTGATGAAGTAAAACCAAATCTTGAGTTCGTTAAACAAGGCCATTTCTCTCAAAACTGCCATTTCATCCTCAAACAATGGTACTAAAATCATCTAATCTAAAAGACTGATTAAAACAAACACCTAGACAAAATCCTGCATAAACTATGAATAATATAATCAATAGCAAGAAAAACATGGAATTTTTACGGAGAGGTAGCATCAAATAAAACCTCATCGACCATATCATCATCGCCATTAGCCATTGTAAAAAAGTCCGCATCTTTATCGCTATCATTAGATGACTCCCGGTTCTCGTGCCTTGAGTGAGCCGCAACGAAGATCAACTTCTGGGCCTTTTCCATACCGTTTCTCGATTGAGCCCATTTTGGAAAAGACCAATTCCATTTGAACCCACATGAAGTAGCATGAAGAAAGATCAACCTCACTGCAACCTTCCTTAAAGAATTGAATTCGGTTAAATAAGTTTCCCAAACCAACCTACTACTTTGCGGGTTGGCTATTTTCATTTTTCCCGTTACTGGATCCCTTTGTTTAAGCTGCACCGCTTGAGCATAAACTGGATCAAGCCCATCTGTTCGCCATTTCATTAACTCCATTAACGCGATATGTGCTTCTTCGCGTGACACAAGCCGTGTTATAAGCTTGTCAACATCCTTTTCTTGCTCGGGAGTCAAGCATTTAAAAGGGGGCAAATACTTGCCACTTCTATCCCTAATCAAATAAAACGGATCAAGTATAAATGCAGCCGCCCAAGCAGGATGATAGTTACGCTTAAATCTTTTATCAAAAACCGTTTCTACGTGACTCTCATTCATCTGAAACTTCAAACACCACTCCTTGATTTTCACTCTGAGTTCCTCCCAAAGGGGCAAACATTGCCCAATTCTAGGTCTTTCTTTCTCGATTTCGTGAGCCATACCTTTAATCAACTCAACCAACGAATGAACCGCTTCGATTTCCCTCCAAAATTGGGGATTTCTCAGTGTTTCCTCAATCTCTCCTGCAATTTGATTCTCCATTGACACTAAACGATAACTCTCATCATGTAAAACCAATCGTAATGTTGTTGCTGAAGTTAACAAATCTTCCACCATATTAAAAGCAGATTGGTATTCAAATTCAAATTCACTACCCAACGGTACTCGTAGTAACCGGGCTCGGCCCGATTCTTGAAACTGATACTTGAGAAAAGAATGCCTAATTTGAGATGTTGTATTCACAAAGTTTGCTACTTTATAACAACTATCAATCACATTCTTGAACAATGGTAATTCCTTGCTAAAATCTTGAATCAAATTATTAACCCCATGAAACTGACAGGAAATGTTAACCATCCATTGATGTTGAGTTTCAAGATTCTTTAAAGCTTTTGACTTGAATTTATCAGAAACAATGCCAACACATTGTTGCAAATTATTCCCGCAAATTTCAATAATTGTTTCGATCAAAACATCTTCTGCATACTTTGAAAAAACATACCCATTTGCAAAAACACCTTTTCTATAAACACTTGTTCCATTAGGTAAATTCACAAATAAATTTACCAATTTTTCACCTTTCTTTGATTTCCACCCATCTGCTGATACTTGAAAGAACATTGCATCACGAATTCGAGCTTCAGATTCCGATTTCGCACTTTGGTACTTCGAATCCAGTCTTTCACCGGCTAATTCCCGGGGGGTTATCGTGGGTAGCCCGAGTGAGTTCAAAAAAGATTTGAACTTTAAATGATTTATACTTGAAAATGAAACTGACCCACAATTTTCATATACCCAATCTGCTAATAATTCAAGTGATGAATCAATTTGTGATTTGGTCAACGTTTGACCAGGTGGTGGTAATGATTTTGGTGATTTTAATTTCTTCACACTATCTTCCAACATTGCTAATGCACCCAAATCATCTTTCCCACCTGATAACTGATGGTACTGCTGGTTATGCTGAGAGTACAGCAACCCACTACTGCTACTTACACTCACCACCGTCGCCGGCGCCGGCAATGCAGTTCCCGGGTCAGGTCGGCTCGGGTACGACCCATCAATTGAAAACCTTGCGGGTTCAATCATTGTGATCGGAGCAACAGAGTGAGCCGCGGCGTTCCGTTTCCGATTCCCGGAGCCCCGTTTCCGGTGGTTTTGAGGCGGAGATGACAAATTCATGACTCCACTAGGGTAAATTGAGGAGATTGGATTTGGGTTTGACAAATCAGAGTTGAAATTGGGACATGTACCTCGTTTAAGATGTTCGGAAGCTGTTCTTGATGGGTTTGAAGCGGAGAAAACGGCGCCGCATAAACAGCAGCGTAGTTTGACGGCTTTTGGTAAACCGGTGTCCGGATTATGAACAAGAGTGGGTTCAAGATGTGACCAGTACCAAGCTCCTTTTCCTTTTATAGCTTTTGTACGAACCATTACAAGTCCTTCATATCGTTTATTTACAACTTTGACTTCCGTTGACTCCGGTGCTGGTGGTGGTGATGATTGTTGGGTGTTCACTGTACTGGTCTCTGTCGCCATTATAACCGGTAAAGTTTCAAGCTTTCTTGATTTCGATGAAGTTTAGAGATTTCTTGATTTCGATGAAGTTTAGAGATTTCTTGATTTTCCGGCCAAGTTTCAAGATTTATTGGTTCCGACAAAAGAGTACTAAAATGAGGAAATAAATATTGTGGGTATGTGTGAAAATGACTTGTTAATGATATGTATTTGATTTTTGTTTAGTTGGTACTTGGTAGCATTATTTTAGTTGGAGTGAGATGTGAGCATGGAAGAGGAAGGTGGCCGGAATACAAAGAAGTGGCGGTGGTCCATGGTGGCTCCGGCGAGTTGTTTTAGAATTTTGATGTAGTTGTTGGGAGGAAGTTTCTTTGTGTGTTTGGGAAAAAGAGAGAGTGGAAAGTGGGAAGGGGAGTGTGAGTCAAATAAGGGTTGTTTTTTGTTTTGTTTAATTTTGTTTTATGACACATTTACTAAAATTTATTTATGGTATTTTTATAAAATTATTTTGGTTTAAGAATAAAATCTCTTTGGCAGTTTGGCTAAACGCCTAAACATAATTGGCAAATGCTTAAATTGAGAAATAATTTATATGAATATTGTTCAGGTTTAAAGCAGCTTAGCAAAGCCAAAACTAGTACTAAACTACTAATTATAACAATTACTAATGCGATAAAAATTAAAGTTTACATTCATTCAATATTTTACTAAATGATTCGGATTTTTTTAACATAAAGCTAGTTCATGACTTCATTCATGTTGATAATATATGAAATTTATGTATAAAATAAGTTTTAGTGATGGATATCTTCAACAAAACTAGTCATAGTTGAGACTTGAAAGATATAGAAGATGCACTTTTACTTTGTTTATAAGTTAAATAGTCTACAGACTGTGATTTAGTAAGTTTAGTGCTCTAGGTGAACAAAAAATAAAAATTAATACATTAGATAAACATTTTTCGCGTAGTATAATGATCTTCGTGTCGATCTATTAAATTTAAAATTTGATATGAATATAATAATTAAGCTAACAGGTTCCTCAAAACCAAACTTTCGAGTTGATTTAGGGATGACTAATCTAAACAAGTAGTTAAGTATGTGGCGGTTTTAGGGATTAAAACTGAGAATTTTATCATGGTACGAGGTGATGAGTTACGGGTCTATGATTCTCGTCCAACTCTAGTGAAATGTATATATATAAATATGAGTTTACATATTAATTTTTTATGTTACAATGTTATACAAAAATTAATCATCATCCCTTTTCAAGAAAATTGTTGTCTATATTTTCGTTTTACAATTTGTGTGTATATATATATATATATATAAAATACTCGTAAAATATAATAATATATCTAGCTCAATTATATTTTATACTCATTTTTAACTTCAAATATTGTTATTAATAATAATTATTATTACTAGTATTTTAGTAGTTCAATTCAAGTCATGGATATGTTCACTTCACCTATTAAGTCATTCGAATGACAATGCGATGACTCGATCATGTCGGTCTAATTATTGCTAGGGATTTAGGAGTAGGAAATCAGTTCGATTTGATGACCTTGATTACCAATAAATATAAATATAAAAATATATATTGAAAGATGAGTCCGATGATATGCTTAATTTGAGGATATATGCATGCGCTCGACTTATTATATGAAAGAAATAAGAAAATATATAAAAGATTAAAAGAAAATTATAAACTATAAATAACCTTTAATTTCATCTTTGTAAATCTTTCCAATTTTGAAAAGAAAACTATGAAATGAAAATAAAAAATAAAAAATCTTTTTTTCACTTCCCTTCTTTCCTTAATGATTCGTACACTCAATATTTGAGTGCTTAAAACCATTTTAGGGTTTGGGGAAATCATATCAACTACTCTAGTAATTTAAAATATATTAGATAGTGAAATATTTATTATTGTATTCTATATTGTATATATATCCAAGAGTATGGCTCAAATGAGTACAACAATTTTGTATGAGAATAAGAGAATCAATCTCAATCACTCATTTTGATCAAATACCTATTTTTCCCCGTCTTTTTAAAAATTAAATATCTTACAAACGACAAGTCGAAAAATTATAAAAATTGCACCATCAAATTCAGCGTTTTCTCCTCTTCGATTTAAGATTTCACAAGCTATACTTTCGACGAGTTTTTTTTCATTTTTTGGTGAGTTTTACAAATTAATAACACATGTGTTATTGATTAGTTGTACGTTTGATTTGCGGTTAGGGTTAGGGTTTAGGGTTTAGCATGGTTTAGGGTTTAGAGTTTAAGTTTTAGTAGGGTTTAGGATTTAGGGTTTAGTATGATTTAGGGTTTATGGTTTTGTAAAGCGTTTAGGGTATAAAGTTTAGGGTTTAGGGTTTATAGTTTGGGGTTTAGGGTTTCGGGTGCTAAACGCAACACTAGCACATGTGTTACTAATTTGTAAACTCACCAAAAAATGAAAAAAAAACTCGTTTAAAGTATAGCTTGTGAGATCTTAAATCGAAGAGGAGAAAACGCTGAATTTTATGATGTAATTTTCATAATTTTTTGACTTGTCGTTTGTGAGATATTTAGTTTTTAAAAAGATGGGGGAAAGTGGGTTTTGTGACACGTGGCGCATTCCTATTTGTTCCCCTGTTCTCAACACTTCTGACATTCTCATTTGAACCTCACCCATATATCTAATAAAAAACTTGTAATGATTATTGTACCTACTTTACCTTTAACTGAAAAGAAAAATAAAAATAAAGCATTGGTGAAGCTCTTAAATCACTTTTTAAGAGATAAAATTCTAACCTTTGATAAATATAAGTTGGGTGAGCAGTCAATCGATGTTAATAAAGTAATTAGTAGCAAATAGTCAACTGAACTTTTGAGATAAATAATATAATAAATTAAATATTTATTTTTCTCATAAAAAGTTATAAAAACATTTGATTTTACTAAACGACTTAAATTTATAAGTTTAAATATTTTAAATTACTAGCATAACCCTATTTACCTCATATTTCATACTGAAAACTAAATTATAAATGCAACTTAACCAAATATAAGTTTCACCCATAACATCTATAAAATCTACTTAAACTAGAATACAATGGAGGAATCCTGGCCCTTAATTGTATTTTTCCAAATCGATCCGACCACCTAGATTAATTCCTAATACTTAATTATTTTAATTAAAATTAAATTTTTCGGATATAATTAAAAAGAAAAAATCCTTTCATAAATAATACTAATATTTATTTCCTAAAAGTAATTTTTTTTTCAGATATAACTAAAAAGAAATAAATAAAAAGTCTTTTCATAACTAATCCTAATATTTTGTATCATAAAAGTAAGAAGATATCCTAAAACTTCTCACCCGTAAAACAAAAAATCAAATTCACAAGAACAGTCACAAAACTTCAAACTTTAGTCACCAGAAGAATTTTGATTTGAATTTCTCTCAAACCTTTATCACTTTAGCTAATATATATTATAAATAAATTTAATACATTTTTATTAATAATAGCTTAATGTTAACACTAATATAAATTAAAAATAACAACTCATTTTATAAATTCAATTTAAATTTTCCGCATTGTCCGAGTGTTAAACTAGTAACGTAACATAAACTAGTAACATAGCATAGATATATACTTTATCTTGCACTGTCCAATTTTTTTATTTTTTATTACCCCACTCAACTTAATCCACCATTCATTCATTCATTCATTCATTGTTCACTACTTCATTTTTCAACATTTGACTTGCCGATAAATGCACGTTTTTATTTTTATTTGTAATGTATTATTTTTTGTTGTATGGTTGTGACACTAAACGTACGTAAATATCTATATCTATATAATATATATCTATATCTAAATCTAAATCTATATATATATATATAGGGTTAGGTTCAAACGAGAAGTACAAAAAAGTACATAACTGCGAGAACTTTTAAATTACATTATTTTTTTACATGTAAATGCAACAAATTACATATAAATGTTATTTAATATTCATATTATTTACAAAATAAAGTTAAAAATCACTAAAAATATGTTAAATTATTGAATATGTGAAATGTTCACATGTGCAGAGGTCAAATGTGCACATGTGAATGTGAATGAAAAATATAAATTTAATTTTAAAAGTTATTTTTAAAGTTTTATCAAACTATTTTGTTTTTAATAGTAATCTACATCAATAATCACACGCGATTGAATCATTAAACATATGATAATTCCAATAATTTAAAGGTTCTCGCAGTTCTGTACCTTTAAATTTACCACACATATACAATACCCATTTCATCAACTTTTGTTTAAAATTCAAAATTAGAGCATGTAAATCAATCAAAACATTATAAATTTCAAATTCATCAAAGACATTCATAGATATCTTCAATTCATCATAATTCATATTCATCAAATATTAAGAATTTTTGGTATAACTTTTGGGTTTTTGTGAAAATTTTGATTCACCAATGAATACAATAAAATTAAACGAATTTCAACATACAAAATTTTTAAACAAGTAATTAATTTAATTATAGTCGTCAATAACCATCGAATTTCACAAAAAAATAAATTATAACATTAACATTCATTTGGAATGAATGTTGATCAAAATTACTATGATGAATATTAACTTATATATGTTTTTATACATTGTTGAACGAGACTACTTAACATTCATCAGTGTATAATAATGTATATGAGTTAACATTCATCAGTGTATAATAATGTATATGAGTGAACATTCATCGTAAAAGAATGTTTAAAAATATTAAGTTTTAATTTTGATTAACATTCTTTCCAAATGAATATTAATATTCTATTTTTTTTGAGTTATTTACAATTTTACCACCGCGTTGACTTTTGAATCGACTAAAATGTATGACTAGGAATAACTTCCCTCATTCCCCCATTTTTTTACTTCCCTCTTGATCCCCATTATATATATATATATATATATATATATATATACCTTTTTACAGAAGAACTATATATATGGTGATATATATTCGTTACTGGCTTACTGTAGTGACAGAACATTGTTACGTACAAGTATATGCAATCGATCTATCACGCAGTGGCGGACCCAGAAAATTTATTCAGTGGTGGCACAAAACATTTGAACCTAGCTGCACTTCGTATTTTATTAAGTTTATTTAAACAGTGAAGTGCGCCGTCTAAATGTTTGCTGTGTCACTCTTAAAAAACAATTAATTTTTCAACTAATTTTATACTAAGTTAACTTAATTGACTGGTATCACGCGACATCGTTGTTTTTAACGAAGGCCCGCTCCTGTATTCACATATGTGTTTCTTAGGATTGAAGTATGGCGGCTCCGATCCTAGCTACAGGAAACATGACCGTACTCTCCAATATTTGTTACGTAAACCATGAAGGCCTTCGAAAATACTACTACAAAACTTAATCAGTAGAAAAGTTATTTAGAGTATGCAATATTTGAACCTAGAGGCGATCGATGCTATATATGCGTGTAATTGCACGAGTCACCGAGTTATATACTCCACTTTATTTATATGATTTATTTATTAGTACCCAAATGTAGGAAATGGTGTGTCACCCATTTTTAATTATTGGGAGTTGCTTTATTACAAAATGGAATTGTGATACATACATACCATAAAATAAAATAAAAAATGATACATGTGCATAAACATGTGTGTCTAAAAACAAGCCTAAAATTTTAAGTGGTACGCATAATAAAATAATTGATGAATAAAATAAAAGAGAATATGTATGAATTATGCATCTGCTAGACATATATTATTAGGCTCATTAGGCATGTTTTAATGACTTGAAATGACGATGAAAAAAACATATAAACGTTCTTTAATTGAAAATACCTTGTTAACCTAAATAAGTTTAATTGAAATATCTAATCAAACTTATATAATTTTTTTTTTTAACTTTAAATAACTAAACAACAAACTTTTATAATGCTATGAGGTTTCCATTCATAGAAAAGAGTTTATAAATGCATTGCCTTTTTGCATACTAATATAAATTGAGTTTGACAATTGACAATACTTAGTGATGGATCGTCTTTTGATCATATACGCTAACTATACACAGTTTATTAATTAGCTAATTTAAGCATCAATTAATAATCCAATCCAATATTATATTCCAACATATATAGATTTTGTAAAATGTACAAGACTTTTTTTCCTTCTTGTAATAATTGTAATATGAAAAAGATTTTTTTTTTATATAGCATCTTTCCATGTTAGCACACTTTTATCTATAAATGTTATTTCTTAAAAAAGATGCTTTCGAACAAGTAGGTATCCAAAGATTGGCTTTTCAAGCAAAATTATAATTTACCAAAAAGGAAGGTAATTATTAGGCAAAATAAATTGACGCATTGAAATAAATAATTAGCTAGATCAGGTTTTAGTCATTATTATAATTTTCCCGCATTTTTATTTTTAAATTGGTTATATATCATATAATAATAAATAAATAATTATATTTAACGTAATTTTGCACATATTCTATAGATACATTATATCTTAAATTATAAATTATGACATAATGAAAATCGAATTTAGAAGTGGTGTTGTGACGTAAAATAAAATGGCAATTAATCAGGCATCTTTGTGTGTTGCTTCATGCCGACAGTCTTTCGCTTTTGGTCCCAAAACCATTTTCTTCCTCGCATATGTTTCTCTTCACCCCCTCAAATATTCATTTTTTTTTACGTTTCATCCTTTTACTATACAAAAATATTTATTTTAAATAATAATAAAACAACTTAGTTAACGTTCACAGGCCTTTAAGATGATGAGAAAATAAATGTAAGCACAAACTTTTAATTACATTTTTTTTTATAAATTAGTAGTACAAAAAAACTAGTAGTAACCAAATACTCCGTACATGAATATGGAAAAACCACTACTAGTAAACAAAAAGTTGGTTCGTGTGGACTGTGGAGTCTGGAAGAGAGGGTCTTTTGTCTTTGTGTCAGTTTTGCACGCACTCAATATGTAGTCTTTTCCAATTTGTATCCTTCCATAATTAACAAGGTTACAACACCAGTCCTTCTACTGCTTTTATTACTTTTAAAGTTTTCTTTAACCTTCAAGTACTGGTGCACATATAAGCTTTAGCCCGAACACACACCTAAAAAAATTTCCAAACGTAACAAAAAATGATATATTACTCATTTTATGCTATTAAAAATCTAAATATAAAAATTGATGATGTTTGATTAAAAACTAGGTAGAGATGGAGATTAGCCTAGGCCAAAGAAGTTAAGAGAAGACAAAGTGGTAAACCACTTTTTTATTTCATCGTTGAAGAAGATAAATTGGAATATGACAAATTAGTTGATATACGTATTTGAATAATTTAGTAATCAATTTAGAGTAAGATTAAAGAGAAAATATTGTTACGTTGAACAAGACATAAATGAGGATCAATTCTGTATATATCAGAAACTTTAAGGATTAAATATTTAAATTACTGTCAATAACGTATAATATCCCCTAAATTATTACGTATATGATTAAGAAATAATTTTTGTTACGTAGCTGAATTAGAATATTTAGATAGAATCTGAGGAAACCAACGAAGCCTATTAACCGTTACAAATGACTACCCGTTTATGAAAACATCAAATTAAACAAGACTAATTAATTTTACAAATCGAGTGATTCTTGCCTAAAAATAAACAATTAATTTGTCGTCTAAGACAACGCGGGGTCCATTTAGGTTGTTATTACGAAAATGGAGGGAAATAATCAGTCAATTTAAGAAGGATTTGTTGCCACTAATTAGGGTTTGGCAACGACATTTGGAAACTAATTACCTTTTTAACAATAACATGTTTCTTCGTATTCTCCCTCTAATTGTCTTGAACGTACTTAACATTTTTTTTTTATCAAATCGTAATAATATAAAATAGGATAGGATGGTTTACGTTTTCAAATCTTCCACAAATGGATATATATAATTCAAAATGTGTAACAAAGTAATTGGAGTTATATTGGGTGGGTGGGTTCAAATGAGAATAAAAATCTTTGAGAGAATTATGAAATCAATAGAAATGCGCCACGTGTTACAAAACCCACTTCCCCCATATTTTCAAAAATAAAAATTTATCAAGAATGACTCATTGAAAAATTATAAAAATGGCACCATTAGAATCAACATTTTTTTCTCTTCGATAAGACATCTCACATGATATACTTTCAACGAAATTCTTTTTTATGATTGTACAATATTAGTAACACATGTGGTACTCGGTAACACATGTGTTACCTGCTGGTAATACATGTGTTACTCGTTTACAAAACCCAACAAAAATGGAATTTTTTTTATCGAAAGTATACCTTGTAAGATCTCTAATCGAATAGAAAAAACGTTGATTTTTATGGTGCAATTTTTATGATTTTTTGACTTACGTTTGAGAGATATTTAATTTTTAAAAATGAGGAGGAAAGTGAGTTTTTGTGACACGTGTCACGTTTTTATTGGTTCCTCCATTCACACAGAAAGTTACTGTACTCATTTGAACCTCGCTTTACATTGGGTATAACGAACTTTCAATTTATTGTTATTGTATGTATTTTGCTGATGTGACAACCTACAATTGCCATAAATTGAAAGTTTATTACACACAGTATAACACACGCTACTTTGTTACATACTATAATTGTAAGAGGATAAATAATTACATTTTCGTTAAGTTAAGCCCAAGTAAAAATATCAAAAATTACGTACAATAGCAAAGAATAATAAGTTCATTACACAAAATATAAAACATGAACAGTTCAACACACACTATAAATATCTGAGCATAAATAATACATTTTTGTGTTAATTTGTGAAACATTGTTGTAAGAAATTCAATTATTAAAATAAACATAAAATTACATACATACCACCATCATTAAGAATCTAACTGCTCGGTGAAAAAAAAAGATTTAATGATTACCTCTGACCTCGTATTATATTTTAATGATACACGTCTGTCTCACTACTTTGTCATTTAACTTGATTCGTTAAGTCGTAATTATCATTTTTAAATTAAATAAAAGTCACTTGGCTCTTTTGATTAGGATAACTTATTATTATTATATATTATTAAGAAGATTAAGATGGTATAAATCAAAGGCAATAAATCAAAATCGTACATCATCATGTAATTATATTTTAAGTGTATAATATGCTACAAGATTTGTATTTTTGTATTTATTGGAGAAAAGTCGTTTAGTGGCTGTCCATATGTTTTTTTAATAAATATTAAATAAAATTAAGATATGTAGAATTATTCATGAATTATTGAGGTTAGTTAGAGCTTACAGTATTTACTAAAGTGGAGCGTTTATTTTATCATTTTTTTTATATACCCACCCATCACAAAGAAGTTTGGTGGTTCAACCATCATATTTCTACTTTTAATTTTAATTTAATTTCTTTCACATATGGGATCTCGTTTATTAAGAACGAGACTTTCTTTCTTAAAAGACAAACCTAGTAGTCTTTATTGTATGAACTGTTTCACAATTCATACGTTTTCTGGTGTAAAATATATTTATTTATTATGATTAAAAGTTTGTGTTGTATTAATTAATAACTAAACTATTGGAGTAATGATACTGGAAATATTTTTTAAATTTTCAATGTTTCAGTGTTACAGGTGTCATCAACTTTTCAAAATTATTCTTGTGAAATTTGTTATTTATTTGGTAAATATTCTTTTGTTTAATTATTATTTTAATTTTAATTTAATAGATACTGTAGACACTTTTTTCGTTTTTTATGTTGTCTTTTTGTTGGTGGGTCTTGTGGGCCAGAATACATCACTTTTCATCATTTGTTTCCTTATTTATTTTGTTTTCTCGTTTCAAACTTTCAATTTCATATGTTTAAACGTTAAACTTTAAATATGGTTTTGTGGTTTTAATGTCCCATGTTGTTATTTGTGGTCTCATACAATTACAAGCACAATAATAATGATTAATGACTTTACCAAGGGTAAAATAGTAATTTAGTAATTTGCATTTAGGTTTTTCATCTCAGTTTTAATGCTCATTTATCCCTTGGGTAGCTTTACCATTAATATTTATTAAAGCAGGTGTTCAAATATAAATTCCAGCATAAACAAAAACATGATCCACACTAACTGTTTTATGGAGCGCATATATATAGTTATAAATAATTAAACTTAAAAACCTTTAAGTCTAGTTACTATAATCATAAAATATGTTGTAAGACGTTCTTCAAAAAGTATTAAATTTATGGGAAATGAATAAATGCCGCACGTGTGAGGGAGAAATCATTTGGTTTTGGACTAAAGAACTTTTCATCTGAAATGTCCAAAAATAGACACACTCAATTGGGCTAACAAGCTTGGCCCATTATCAAATAATTGCATTTGCTACTAGTCACTATATTCCTTGTTGAATTACTTGAAATTGAAAAGGAGTTATTTCACAAAACATTTTCTAAGATCTAAAGAAAATTTGATTAATTTTACTTATGTTTTCGATTTAATGTAATCGTTATAGTGAAGAAAATACCATATTTGGGGACCTATATATTACAAATTAGAACTAAAATGTAAATAGTTAAATATTATGAACCTGTGTTGGTATAATGGTATTTGCAAGAAAAGTGAAAGAACTTGAAAACATGATGATGAACGCAGACGGCAGACCCAATTTAGGAAACTAGGCTTCGTTTAATAAAATGGGCCAAATAAGTGGGCTGGGTACCACTTTCAGATTCAGATATATATCGAGTATATAAAATCGTTGAAGTTATTTGATTCAACAGTTTCAGATAGAAATTATAGGTTTATATGCCATTTACTTTGATTTTTATTAAATTTCTTTCCCAATAAGTTAAATTGAATTTCAAAACTTAGGGGCAAATATAAGTGCTTGAAACAGGGGATTTTTATCTGATACAAGGCAAGAAAAGAGCTTATCATACAACGCCCAATATGTGGAAGTACAAATGAGACGCACAAGTAAAATACTATAAGGCCTCAATCTATATTCTTTTTGGTACTATGAGTACCACATTACATTCACACATTCCATACCATGAGATCAAATCCAAAGGCCTAAACAGCACACAATGGCCGAACCTTAGCATTTTTATAAGGTGGGCACATCGAACCCCTTTATTTTCTTCTACAAATTTATTTAGCAGTTTTACGGCCTTTGGTAATTATAGTTTTTCCTAATCGTAAATACATACGTACATGCATATAGTATTGCGTAGAGTAGTGGCCCCAAACCTCCCTTTACTCGCTAATTAATATTCGCCTGCCGGCCCTTCATAGAATACATTAGAAGTTCTTCATGACACAACACAAGATACTATAAACCAATGATGCAAGTTTATAATCTTCAGAGAAGACGATTACTCTGATTTCATATATGGCCCACCAGAAGCGTACAATCCACCATTTTCCTTGCCATTGTTGTTTGAGCCTTCTTTTAGCTAAATTTCAATACATATATAGATATTATCAGTATCAGTATACACTTCAAAGTAAAACAAACGGAGTACAAAATAATGATATTGACACGTGTTACCTATCTTATTTTATTATATATATATATATATATATATATATATATATATATATATATATATAATATAATATATAATTCACCTCTACAGTGGCTCATGAATGGTCCACATGGTTTACACGAATTTACGAAAATAGTTCATCAATTTTTTTACGCTATCAGTTCACAAAATCCACTTTTATCTAGTAAATGGTCACTCTGCCACTGAAATGACTAAAATATCATTATCAAAATTTTATTATTTTTTATTAAAACTAATGAAGAGGTTAGAGGTATTTTAGTCATTTCAAATGGTGGAGTGACCATTAACGAGACAAAATTTGAACTTTTTGAACTGATAGTGTGAAAAAAGATAATTGTGTGGTGATTTCCGTAAATTCGTTTAAAACAGAGGGACCATTCATGGAATTTCGCTTAATTTTATCAACACTTCAGTTTATGTAAAATATGTAGTAGTATGCACGTAAAATGCAGTTTAGTTTATGATCCTACATTTAAGTATATTTATGTCAAATGGGAAGTGCATGTTTACCTGCTTCTCTTGGTGTTTACCTGCTTCTCTTGGAGTCTCTTACGGTACCTGTAGCCCTGATGAGAGATTGGAAAGAAAACATGTAAACGTTACGTCACAGGGATAAACTAAAGAAGATTGTATCTATAGATCGAATTAAAATTGTGGGATAAGTCTGGTATGTAAAATTAAAAAGTGAAAAATATAATACGTTAAGTACCTTGTCCGTTCCATATATGTAGTCACAGTAAGTAAAGATGGGTGCAAAGTTGCTTTGGCTTTGGCCTCCAACATAATGGTGATAGTCATGGTATTCAGCACCAGCAGAAAATGGAATTAATTTTTTATATGTCCACGGAAAGTCGTACCTGCATAAACACCTAATTAACTTCTCATTTATCTTATTTTATTCGTTTACTGTTTGTGTTTGTAGGTGTAACTGATATCAGTTCGAGTTACAACTACGTACAGTTGTTGATTCCTTAGACGCGACTTCAACATAAGAAACTGAAAATATGATATGATGCATTGAAATTTTGTAACTGTCGAACGTAACTTACCCACTGTGATTCTCGACAGATTCAATCTGCCTCAAGGCAAGCCATAACAAGAATGTAACCATGTGGCCAGGAACAATTGCAGGACCCAAAAAAGACGGAATCCCAAAAACCAATATCTCCACCCAGTGTGCATGTTGTGTAGCAAACCCCATAGGCGCTGTGTATTCATGATGTACAGTATGAATGTTCTCATACACCCATTTGCAATGAAATAGTCTATGGATCCAATAATTAGTATAGTCTTCAATAAGAAAGTAAACAATGATTTGAGATATTATCTCCATTGATGACGGTAAAGGCAAGCTTGTTCGAATGCCAATCATCTAGATTAATACCATGCATATATTAACAAAAGTTAGAAAGAAAACATTTTTTTTTTTATTTGTATATAACAAGAACAAAGATCACGTCGTTCTTACTTTTATGGAAGGATAAGAGGCTAGTAGTATTGGTGTAACTATGAAGATGTACGTTCGCATTACACCCACGTAACATTTGAAGTTTTCGTATAAGTAAATCTTAAACTTGGGTTGAACTTTGTAAGAGGCGACGTAATTAGGAAAGATGAGTTCGATGATGAGGTAGAAGAGTGGTACAATCATTGATAGGACGAAAATAATGGGAATGTTGTGGCAGTAAAGGATGTAATCGGACTTGTTGGCGGAATAGTTGAACCATAAGGTTTCGGCCGTGGTTAGAGATCTACCAATGGCGGTTTCAGCCTCTTGCAAGGTGGCGTAAGGCAACATTGTTTGTGATGGTGAAGAAAAATGCGTATCAACAAGAAGAAATGTGTGATGGAATTTTTTGACTTGAATATGGTGGTTCAACAATATATAGAATGCATGGCATATATATGCGCTTAATATATACTCCGTATCAACTTAATACACACATTAAATGATGGAAAAATCATCCATGTATTAAAACTAATTTTCCACGTTCTTATTTATATATGTTTCAAAATAGTTGTTCACTAACAAAAAATAACTATTAAAAATTATTAAACTTGCTATTTTACCCTCATTTATTACTTTAAATCATTTATTTCTTAAATAAATTCATCCAAACTTATCTTGAATATAAGAGCAAATTTGACATTTAATCAATCTATCTTAATTAACACAAAAAATGTTTGAAGACATTTTTTTATGGGATAAAGGGAGTATGTTTTTAATTTAAGGGGCTAATATAAAGTGTAAAGTAGTAGTTGGGAGGCCTTAAATGAAAAAGATAACAAAAAGTCATCTTCCCCACCAAACCATACCTCCAACTCCGAATTTACATATCTAGAACACCTTTTTTCGCTATTGAAACACAACTATATACAAAATACACTACCATAGTTAGACCGCTGCCAACGGACGTCGGTCCTTGACGTCGGTTTTTGCCGATGGAACCGATGCCGTTGGCACGGCACCGTCGGTTGGCAGCCGTTGGTTTTGGCGTCGGAAAACTAATGGGGAACGGAGGAGAGGAAGTGAGACCCACTTTAACTTTTTGTTTTTGTTTCTTTTTACCGTTATACATTATTTAAAAATAATAATAATAAAAAAAAAGTTTTAAAAAACAACCGTTGCCCCCAACGGTCAGTTTTTTTTTTTAAACTCAAAAACTTACATTTTTTTTACACTTATAAATAAACCCTTTTTCCATACATATTTTTTCACTACAACCTACTACAACTTATCTACTTTCTTTCATACACAAATTTACATCTTTCATACACAAATTTACATCTTCCATACACCACCACCAACTTCAAAAATGCCAAGAAATCATAACAAAAATACACCACTACCAACTTCACAAGAATCCGATATGTGGAACCACCTTATGAATAATCTGATACCAAATGTTCAACCGAATCCACTATTTTCACCAACGGGTTCATCTTCCGCTCAATCGAGCAACTATTCCCCTAGTCAACCACTCGGATTTGCATCATACTCATAACACCCACCATACCAAAATTATCAACCTTACTCACCTTATCATCCTCTCCCCCAAACCCCTACGACTTTTGGAAACCAACAATTTTATCAACACCAACATGCACCATCGGCTTTCTCTCCATTTCCACCAACCCCAATTAACTATCCACAATTTGGAAATATTAATACACCCCCCGAAGGCCAACCCGAACCCGAACACCAACCCGAACCCGAACCCGAAGATAGGAAAGGAAAACGGGTACAAGTAAAATGGTCGGACGAGGAGGCGGTTATATAGTCCGAACGATGGGTCCACGTATCCGAAAAGAGTCGTGAAGGCAATTCACAAAGCTACGATATTTTTTGGCAAATAGTAATAAACGACTACAATAAAGTAGCACCCGAAAAACATAAGGTTAGTCAAATACAAGGAAAGTGAAATAAAATCCGCAAAGATGTCAAAGCTTTCATCGCCATCTACAACCATGCAACCGATCCGAGGCCAAGCGGGCTTCGGAAAAAGACATTGTTGACACGTGTTATAAACTATTTAAGTCCCAACAAAAACACAAATTTATATACGAGAAATGTTGGGATGTGCTAAAAGTTATTCGAAATTTTATTCGGACTAGGGGGTCATGGCCAACCGGCGTACACACCAACCCCAAATCGACCCGATCAATCTTGGTGATGACATCCCTTCATCCGATCCGCTTGCCACTAACATGGAACGGTTGTTCCAAGACGATCGGATTCGTCGTCCGCCCGATCGTGGAATTTCAAGAAAAAGTCAAAAGAGTTCGGATTCGAGTGATGCGGCTACTTCTTCAAGGAGTTTGAAGGAAAAAGAACGTTTGGCTAATATCAAATCCGCGGAAGCACAACAAAAAACATTGTCTACTATCGAATCAAATTCGGAAAAAAGACCATTCTCAAAATGTGGAAAATGCTTTATAAATAAATACCGAAGGGTCTTAATAAAAAGGAGAAAATAATCCTCCAAGAGGTGCGAAACAACGTGGTTAGTAAATATCACTCATATAACCAAACAGTTTTTGGTCAAGCTTCGGGTTCGGTTCCGGTTCAAGAAATTGATTCGGACTCGGACGAGGAGGAACATGAGGACGAAGATGAAGCCGAAGATCTCGACGATTCGGAATAGACGACTAGTTGCAGTTTATTTTTCAATTAATGTAATTTTTATTTATTTATTGTAATGTTTTATTTTTAATTAATGTAATCTTTTTTAATTATAATATAATGTTTTTTATTTAATTTTGTAGTTTAAATAATTAAAGTAAATAATGTGTGGGGTCTACAAAAAACTGAAGTGATGTTACTGTTGACAGTGTAGTGTCAGTTTTGTGTCAGTTTTGTAAACTGCTACTGTGACGTTAATTTGACAAAAACTGACGGCTACAGTTGTGTTCACTGTTGACAGTGATCTTAGGGGTCAGACACCCCTAGCCCCCCACTAGCTCCGCTGTTGACCTTATCAAAGTTAGACTGATAAGCTTCATTTCATGTTTGAATCAACTTATTATATAGAGCTTATTAGATTTCAAACTCGTGTATACACACGGACCGTTAAACTTTTATTTAAAATTTCATATTTGATATCTTGATTCTAATAAAGTATGTAATAAACAATTTATTTATCAAAATTTTAGCAAGGCTTGCAACTTTAGTCTATAATATTGTTTCCAAAGAAGCACGATCTTAACTTTGATCTACCATAACATTGTGCAACTGTTTATCTCTTTCGAAAAATTAATCGTTGCAAAATCCATCTCTCGACAATCGAAAAATAATGGAAGAATAACAGAGGATGAACCGTATGGACTTGGTTCCGACTAAATAATTAAGATTATAATTATAATCGTCAATATAAAGAGCATGAATTAGAATTTGTATTTGGTACGTTTTTTTAATGATTATCTTTTTAAATGGTTTAAGAGTTGAGGTAGGGTTTATGATGAGTCCAATTTTGGGGACGAGGATGTTGAAAAAGGTAGTGAAGGTATATTTGTTGTTTTTATTAATTAAATATAAGTTTTAAAAGAGTGTCCTTAGAAAGTGTAATTATTTTATTAAAGTAAAAATAAAACAAAATTATAATATTAAAAACATAGTCGTTGAATTGTGTAGTTGTTTTATTAAACTTAAGGTAAAATTAAATAATATTATGTATTGATTTCCAAATGTAAGTATATAGTAGAGCGTATACCTTAAAAATAAAGTTGTTGTTTTATTTAATTATTATTAGACTAAAAATAACGTAAAATAAAATAACAATATTACGGTCAGTCAACCTAACATTTTATCTCTCATGGTCATTGTTAAATCTTTTTTCCTCCACAGTAAACACTGATCTCGCATAAACGAACTAGCGGAGCCGCGATAATTTTTAGTCAATAACCCGAAGCCACATGTATAAGAAATCCCGCAGTTAACTCTATATCCCTCATGTCCCTTAAAAAACAGTGGGTATTTCCCTATTTTCGAATTATTCCCGCTTGAAATCGAAGAAAAAATAACTTTAATTCGAAAAGTGGCAATACCAGCATGTATTTGAATGGATATGCTGGATATTAGAATAAACTGCGGGTATTTGAATGGATATAGGGATATTAGAATAAACCGCAAATATTTGAATTTGGAAAGTAGCTGTGGGAATTCTTCATTGATCGCTGGATATTTCGTTGACTGGGGGATTTAGTGTACAAGTGGCGTCGATTTATTGGCTAATAATTCTCGCGCTTCCGCTGTCCATTTTCCTCGAGATCAGTGACCATAGCGACAAAAAAAGTTCTGACTCAGACCATAGGAGGTAAATACATGCGTTTACTGACCATGTCAGAAATTTTCTCAATATTAAATTGTGATTGGTTAATTTGACTTCAATTTTAAAATTAGATGTCAAAAGTCCGCGTCTTATAATATATTTATTTAAGATAATCTCTTATGTGAGACAAAAACTAAAAAAAATACGGTTCATTATTAGAACTTATTGAACTTACGCAATAAGTCAACAGGGGATACGATGGGTACCGTAAATAGTACAAAAAGTTTGTACTGTTAACCAATCATAATTCAAATACAGAGTATATATTGTCTTTTATATTTCTCGATTTAACTTTCACATACATACAAATGCAGCTCTTCTTTTTATTTTTACAACATCTAACTTTTAGTGCAGTTTATCGTAGAAACAATTTCAATAACCTTAAAAAAAAAAGAAAAAATAATCCACTTAAACACACTCAATCTTGAAAATGATAGTGAATATAAGTGGCATAAGAAGGAAAGATTTGCATCTACTATTAGAGCACGGGGTGTGGTGACACTGTCACTACAGTGTTCTGGACATTATTCTGGAGAATGTTGTAATTGATGATTTTGTGGTGTGTTGACAGTGTTCTGGAGTTTTTAATTATTTGTTTTATTTGTTTTTTTAATGATGATAATTGTATAAATTAATATATAAAAAATAAATAAAACAAATAAAACAAGATTTAATTCATTAAAAAGACATAAAAAAATTACAAGTCTTAAAATTAAAATACATAATTTAAAAAGTTCTAAAAATTTAAAATACAAAAGTAGGTAATAGGTAATATATAAAAAACTTTTTTTTTTTAAAATATGGCCGGAAAAAAAAACAAATAGGTAGTCGAAAAAAAAAATCTGGACAGTGCTCATTCTTTTTTTTTATTAAATTAAGCGAAGAAAAAAACATAGAAACTGAAAACGTTGTAGGTAGTCGGCGTTTGAAAATGGACGTTGCGCGAGAACATTAATGAGAATACTGACGAGAACACTGTTAGGGTGTGGGAGAACATTGTGTTACAGTGTTCTGGATGAAGAATTTTGTTGGAACGGTGTCCACACCCTGCTCTTAAAACTCTAAAAAAAGCCATATGTATGTCATAATAACATTGAAAAAGTAACGTCTATATCACAATGATAAAGATATGTATATGTATCCATATAATAACAAAATAGAAACAATTGAGCATATATTTTCTATAATATAAAAAAATGTTTCAATCGTAAATGGAAAAATGGATGTGACTTGTGAGGAAGCATCACATGTTAAGTTCATTAAACGTTGCCACGTACTAGCGTTAGTGTGCTCCAAGAAAGACACCACTACAATATTACAATTACAAGTACAAGTACAAATTAAACCAACAATTTTGATTCCAAATAATTTTATTGTTGGTGCTGGCCCATTCATTTTGGACTTTTTATGGACCAATTGACTACTCAACCCTTCTCGGCTTCCGTTTTTTTCTTTTATTTTCTGTATTCGCCATTTACAACTTTTTTAATTGTCTGAAACCAATAATACGTTTTTTTTTTTGTTTTTTTAAAAAATAACTACAAACCTAAATAACTACTATATTCATGGACATATATTATATGGTTATGGTTATGGTTATTGTCAAACTCATAATTTACTGGTTGATGTGTTAGTCTTATACCGATGTGTTAGTCTTATACCGATATTATACCGATAGCCAAGAGTCATTTCGCGAAAGCCAAAACACGTATAGTGAGATTGACACCATATTTTTAGAGTTTTCAGGTGATTGAGATTCTAATATTTATAAACTCAAGGTCTTATGGAAAAAGAAAGATTGTTTGACAAAAAAAAAATTAGAGGAGATTCATCAAAAAATAATCACTTAAAATATACATTTTTTAAAGTAATTTTTAAAATCTCGTAAGATATTCTTCATGTACAGTCACAATCTTCAACTGCACACTCCATCTCCAACTCCACAACATACACGTATTGCTGGTCTACTACATGTGTAATCAATTTCATTGGGCGTGGGCATACGTAGTATCAAATTAATACCAATGTGTATCATTGATTGTATTATTTACTTTTTCAAGATATGAAATTAATTATATATTGGGTTTGTAGACCAAAAGGTTTGGGCCATTTTAAGGTTGGATACATTGACTACACGAAGATTTGATACATTAGTTAATTAGTTATATCATATTAGTACCAACTACCAAGTGTCCACCATGGATTGTATTCTTTACTTTTTTTTTAATATATAAATTAATTAATAATCGTTTATAGCAATTGTACATCAAAAGGCTTGGGCCAATTAAGGATGACTACGTTGACAACACAACAATATCTCACATTAGTTATATCGTATATATATACTTGATTGATGATACCCTTTTGTTGAACCATCATATCTTGTTTCTTATCTCTTCCAGAATGTACTTTAACTTCAACAAGTACAATTGTCTTTTATAATTAAGCTTTTTGTTATTTTACTAAACTGATCGAGGTCCTCTAAATGAAAATTATCAAGTATAATCTATTCCCAAGATTGCGAAGCTTTAACGAAAATGATTTGTAACAACACGTACGTTTTTCAAATAAATATGTGACGTGCGGGTAAATATGAAATATCATTTGGGTTTCAACTTTGGGACAAAAAGCTGATCATATCATATTATATATATCAGTATCAAATAAAATCTTATCCTCTTTTAAGATCACCTTTTTGCTTTTGTAAAGAACAATATGTATGCACTTTGATAACACATTATACATATACGTGTTATGATCATAGAAAGGGTCGGGAATGGTCACGAGATAACAGAATAGACTGTGTACATCTGGATAGAAAAAAAAAAACTCGTTCTCACCGGATAGCCTGAATAGAAAAAACTTTCCCGGTTTACCCGTTTATCATACAAATATGTGTATTTATAAAGTGCTGCTCTAGGAATTTCTTGATATATATTTTTGTTGAATCACATGAGAAAGAATAGTTCATCTGGTGTATGCTATATATCAAGTAAAAGGTAAACGTGGTTACTATCTCATGGATACTCAGTATAATAGTCCACAAACTATCATAGAAAATTTTGGTTTGTTCTTATTTCACCCTAATCGATAACTAGGCCGCCAGTAAAGTCATTCATCCATTCGTCTCTTGTGTGTAGCTATGTTCTAGTGAATACTTAACAAAAGGAACAACGGGTGAAGTTTATAGTTGCCAACAGTTATACATACATTATTCAGAATCAAAATTTATAATTATCACACATTCCATATGATTTCAAATCCAAAAACCTAAACACATTTCATAGGAGTCGTTTCATGACACAAGATACTAGTAAAGTCCCTTTGGTAAAGGAAGTTCTGATCTACAAGAGATACTGACACTAGAAAGCTAAGGTTTCTGAAAATCAATACAAGTGAGAAGCATACATTTTAAACTCAACAATTGCTCCGAGTTGTCGTGATCAGTCTGATTTGATACCTGGTGCAGCAGCGTATGATCCACCATTTTGCTTACCATCGTCTTTTGAGCCATCTCTTAACTAAATTAGATCAATTTGATAAGGGAATGTCAGTATTATAAAAACTGCAATCTGCCAAAGTTATAATGCCAAACAGAGCAATATATGCTTAAGTTGCATGTTGTTATTACACAAGCAGTATAGTTTTTGGCATTCATTCTTTGGATAAAGAAATTGTCATTTACATTGAATAGATTATGACAAATACAAAGTGTGTGATTACCTGCTGAAGGAGTCTCTTTTGGTACCTATAGCCCTGGTCAGATAAGAAAACAAAAACAGCATTACGGTACTATGACAAAACAAAATAGAACTAATAATTTAATCATAAGAGGCAACCTTCTGAGTTTAGTATGTAGAACAAATAGTTTTTTCTTTTCCCTTAAAAAAAACTTTATTGTCCATGTTCTTTGACCCTAAATACCAAAAGGATATAACTCTTATCTATGATGTGTCAAAACACATCACCATCTTCAACTTCCCAAAAGAAACGAACTAGTACCAAAAATAATATAAAAAAAATCAAAGTTACCTTGTCTGTTCCGTAGATGTAGTCACAGTAAGTGAAGACAGATGCAAAGTTGCTTTGGCTTTGGCCTCCAACGTAATGGTGATAGTCATGGTAATCCGCACCACCATAAAATGGGATATATTTTGTTAATGTCCAGGGAAAGTCATACCTGCAAACAAAGTAAGAAGACGAAGTTTCATTAGAAAGTATAAACTGCTACTGGCTTTTTTGTTAGTTTAGTTTATCAATTGGGTGCAAATGAAACTTCTGAACTATTTCTACCACCCGGTCATATGGAAATTGTCAAAGTTAGATATCATATAGAGACTGAAAAGTAAAAAAGATCATTAATGGTAATAACAATCCAACGTTCACCACTGAGTTCAGTCCTAAGTTTTAATGGTCGGGATTAAAATAAACAGTTAAACAAATGGAATTAAATCTTTTGTTAGTTTAATTAATGATAACATCCTATCATTATGGAAATCATATAGTTATTTAAACAATCTGGTCCCTTTTTCCGCAATTTCATGGCTAATGAATTGGGAGTACATTTAAAGTTTCGTTATCAAGCCTTATAGTAACTTAACAAGTTTCTAGACTGTAAGCAGCGGAAGGTAGCATCTGCCATTCAGACTTCAGTGCAGCACAAAGTAAAGAAATATAAAAGAACAAAAGTAGAATGTAATGACATAAAGTCATTGAGGTTGAAGAAAAAGAAAAAAGTAACGCAACCCTTTTCATTATGACCAAAAGTTAATTATTATTACTAAGTACACTGTTAGCAATCAGGCCTAAGTTGAATGCACTATTATGCATCATTTGGTCAATATAAGCCAAATATGAAAGAGAACATCAATCACACACAATGAAACAGCAATGTTACAAAGTTGGTTTTAATTCCCAAATCCCAAAACATACTTAACTTACTTACCCACTGTGAGTCTCAATAGCTTCAATCTGCCTCAAGGCAATCCACAACCAGAATGTAATCATGTGGCCCGGGACAATTGCGGGACCCAAAAAAGATGGAATCCCAAGTATCAATACCTCCGCCCAGTGCGCATAGGGCGCTGCAAAGCCTATTGGTGCTGTGTATTCATGATGAACCTTATGAATTTTCTCATACCCCCATTTGCAATGAAAAAATCTATGGATCCAATAATTAGTATAGTCCTCAATAAGAAAGTAGACAGTCAGTTGAGATATAATTTCCATTAATGACGGTAATGGCAAGCTTGTTCGAACGCCAATCATCTACATTTATACCAATAACAAGGAATTAATAACATTTTATAGATCCTGTAAATTATTTTACCGATACAACTAAATAATGCCTCGTTTGCAACCATAAGCAAAAAGATGGTCACTAGGAATCTTTAGTGAAAACATAATTTCAACCCTTGTTAGATGCAGCTTTGGGGCAACCCTCAAACACGTATCTAAGTTGGTTTTTGTTCCGGACGATCTACTTACTAAGCTGCTGAGTTAGTCTAGAGTGTATGCTCAATGTTGCTTTGCACATATTGTCATCAGGGCAGCACGTAGGGGTGTTAACGAGTCGATCAATTAACGAGCCACTAGAGCTCAAGCACGTTTAACTGGAGCTCGAATTTGATGAGACTCGATTCGAGGAAAGCCCGATTTGTTTCACGAGCAGAGCTTGAAAAACTAATATTGGCTTGGGTCGTTAGAAAGCTCAGGTGTAAACGAGTTTATTAAGCTAGAGTTCGTAAACGAGCAACTCAAACTTAAAATTTTTTCCCCTAAATAAATTCAAATTACTAAACGAGCATTGAACTCAAAACCGAACAATAACAAATTATTTGATATTAGGTTGAGTTCGAACCCGAACTAAATTATTTAAATTAATTGGAGCTCGAACCGAGTACCGTTAACGAGCCGAGCTCAATGTTCTGCGAGTCACTTAGTTGTTTAATCTATAACGTTGAAGTTAACAAAATCAAAATGCAAATACACTTCAAAACCCAAACAAAACTAAAATGCAGAAGATAAAACTTACTTGAATCGAAGGATAAGAAACGAGTTGAAGAGGTCCAACAACAAGAATGAACATACACATTACATCCAAGTAACATTTAAAGTTATCATACAACGAAAACTTAACTTTAGGTTGAATTTTATAAGCGGAGATGTAATTACGAAACAAGAGTTCGATAAGGATGTAAAAAAGAGGTACGATAGTGAAAATGAGGAAAAGGAAAATAATGTTGTGGCAGTAGATGATGTAATCGGACATATTGGCGGTGTAATTGAACCATAGGGTTTCGGCTGCGGTGAGAGATCGACCGATTGCGGTTTCGGCATCTTGTATGGTGGCATAGGGCAACATAATTACGATGGTGAAGAAAATGGGGATCGGGGTTTTTGTCAGTTTGTTTTTCGGTTAAAATATTGGGGGGGAAAAGAATATTGAAAGGGTGGGGAGCTGGGAATGTAGCCAAGTGGAAAAGATAGTGTCATCTTGTGTGTTCTGATTAAAAATTTAATTATTTTTTAAATTTACTTCAAATTTTATCGGCCCCGTTTACAAAATTTATTTACACCAATCATTATTTATTTTGAAACTTATTACGTTAATAGTCATTTAGACTAATGACCGTTAACTCTTTATTAAAAAGGACCACGTATGATAACTTTTTTTTATTCTTTTAAATTTTTGAGTAAAATATTAATTATAAATTAAAAATATGTATGGATACATTATAGGTGCACAGAACATCATTTCATCTTCCCCATAGCACTTGGCAAATTCATCATCAAATTTGATCGTCTTATGCACTGAAATATAAATTTTTACAGTTCACCATCATATTTCACCATCCAGAGACCCCTACGTCACTCATTCATCTTATCTCGTCACGACTTTAGTATCCATCGCTTCCTTCTCTTTTGCATCCATTCCGTACTCTCAAAGCATCACAAATGAAAATCCTAGCTTCAAAGTAAAACGACATTGAAAACTGAGAATCAAATATGTGACTCGTAATCTTTAAGCCACAAATTTATAATTGGTGGTGAAAGATGGTGATGAATTTGGGTGATGGACTATAAAATTTGATATTTCAGTGGGAAAAATAAAAATGATGTTTTGTGCAGCTATAATGTATCTATACATATATTATATTTTATAATTTTTATTTTACTCAAAAATTTAGAAGAAAAAAAAATATCACACGCAGTCTTTTTTAACGGAGGGTTAACAATCGTTAGTTTAAAGGGCTATTAGCGTAATAAGTTTTGAAAAGAAAGGATGATTGGTGTAATTAAATTTTGTAAAAGACTGACAATAAAATTTGAAGTAAACTTAAATGACGATTTGTGTAATTTTCTTAAAATGTTACTCTTATTGATTATTAAAAATCACATTTTGTTTGGTCTTAAACAGTTAAACATACATAAATGATGATTAACAAGAGGTATTCATCTTCTCATTGTATAGGTTCATTAAATTAAATGCTTTGATTTATAGAATATTGGCATTGACATTTATTGTTAATTTAATTTTATCTACCGTGATATATTGCCTAACAATGTAGTCTGTCAAAATAATGTGGCTTATACCTAACAATTTATGTCTTTAGTGACTCTCAAAACAATCTATAGTTTCAAGTGCTTAACTGATAGTTGCCCACAAAATAACCAAACTAAATGGTTAAGGTTTTCAATTAACTGAATATTTGGTTACCAAGACGTTTAGGCCTTAACTGCCCCATGCTTAGCTTTTTTGGTTATTAGAGCACGGGGGGTGTTTGTCACCGTTTTCCGACGAGAACGCCGTCGGACGGCGTTCTGCCGCACCGGGACGGCGTTCCCGACGGTGTTCTCGCCGCGTTTTCCGGCCGCCGTCCTCTTCCGAACGTTGTGAACGGCAACGTTTTTCCTTTTTTTTTAACCGTTAGTTTTTAGGTTTTTTTAAAAAAAATTAAAATTTTTAAATTTAAAAAATAGCCGTTGAACGGCCAAATTTTTAAATTTTTTTTTCTCTATTTAAACACACCTCAAACACAATCTCAAATCACAATTCAAACACACTATCTCAAAAACTCTTTCACATACACAATTAAAACAATCAAAAACTCATCCAAAAATGTCATCCGATTCATCATCCGATGATGAAACCACGTACAAACTTATGATGCTTGCTCGTAAGTATCATAATGAGCAACAAGATGCCGAAAGTTCCACGGCTCGTTCACGTCGTTTCATACCTCGTGACCGAGTCACGGCGGAGCAGACGTTACTAAACGATTACTTTGTCGAAAATGCGAAATATCCGCATGAATATTTCAAACGTCGATTTCGAATGAGTCGCCGTTTATTCCAAAGAATTTGTGAGGATATTAGCTCTTACTCCGTCGAACCACTTCCCGACTATTTTTTGTGGTTTCGTCAACGACTCGATGCACGTGGCGTACCGGGCTTTACTTGTCTTCAAAAAGTCACTTCTGCGATTCGTCAATTGGCATACGATACAACTCCGGATGCCTTTGATGAATACTTGCAAATGTCAGCAAGAGTTTCTCGTGAAACTTTACAAAATTTCACAAGGTGCGTTATCGATTTATATTCAAATGTGTACATGAGAGAACCAACGAATGAAGACATACATCGTTTGTATGATAAGCATCACGAGCTTCATGGTTTTCCCGGCATGCTTGGTAGCATAGATTGTATGCATTGGGCTTGGACACAATGTCCAAATGCATGGAAAGGTCAATACACCCGAGGCGATCATGGGTATCCGACGATTATGCTTGAAGCCGTCGCTTCGTACGACTTGTGGATATGACATGCATACTTTGGAGTTGCGGGATCCAACAATGACTTAAATGTTCTTAATACGTCTTCTTTGTTTAGGAATTTGCTAAATGACTCCGCTCCCCAAGTTCCATATACAGTGGCTGATTTGGATTACGATA